>VZTA01020373.1:16385-41245 GCA_013398855.1 Mohoua ochrocephala
GTCATTTCATAGTGTGTCCAGGTGCAGGCAAAAACAGAACTGAATTTTACTTTTGACCTTGTTTACTTGCAGCCACTCATAAATACTGAGAATTTTAAATTGCTCCTACCCAGACAGCTTTTCAGTTGTCTAAGGGGATCTGCAATTTCCTGAAACAGCTTTTCTAAGTGTCTGTGCATATAATAGTTGAGAAACGTGTGATCGAGTCAACCCTGCATCAAGCTGACGGACACGGGAGCAGAATTAAGCTCACCATTTAGTTTTACAACATTCAGGGCTGTAACTCAGTGCTTAGCCACATGACCTCACCACTTTGCTAACACTTCTTGCAAATAGTTCTATTACACTTATTTGTAACTAGAGACTCTTTCCATACCCATATAAAACTGGCAAAGGCTTTAAGCCCTCTTATTGCCACCACATTCTATAAACATGAAGTTTTTACAGGTGGCACGTATGACTACAATCCCCCAGAAAACATCCTCAGCACAAATAAGAATGAATTTGGAAACCTGGCGGCTGTTTCCCCCTTTCTTCCATCCATTAAAGCCAGTTAACAAACTTTTCCTCTGTAAATAGGTTATCACAGCAGATGTTCTTATTACCTGCCTATAGATAAGCACAAATGTAAGCAACATTCTGTTAGAAATTGCTACAAATGAGAAAGCATTCAAACAGCAAATTCAATCACAGCAAATACTGCAGTTTAATAATTTCAATATTTCATGAGATAAGAGAAAAATCCACTTTGCTGCAAAAAAGCAAAGCTAAATCATGTGTGTATATTTTCAAAGATCATCACAGCCTAGTTAAGCCTCCCTCTCAGAATGGATTTTTCTTGATTATTTAATCAAGACCTAACTTTTGAAGACAAATTTTAAAAAAGTTCCATACAAATAATATCATCTTACTCTGATCATCAGCTCTCCACATGCTAGTGCTCACAACAGGGACCACAACAAACATAAATGACTTAGACTACTGAGACACCAGAGGGTGAAACTACACACCAACAGAATTAACAGAACCCACGTTAAGAACCACGAGTACTGATTAACAACTGTCCCAGGAGGAGCCCAGCGAGGCTTTTAGACCTGAAGGACAAACAGCAGAGCTTTGTGTTCCTCCAAGACATTATAAAAGACAAGTACCAAGGTAGTAACCACAGGCAAAGCAAGCCTTTAAGGCCTGTACCATGGACTTCACACAGGACCTGAGAACTTTGGCTGGATACTGAAAAAAACATTATCAAACATCAAACTTCATTTTCAAGGCTGCAATCCCACTTTGGAACAAACTCCCACCCCAACCCAAGGAACAACTCCGTGTTGTTTTTACACTCAAAGGCAGCTAAGCAGCTGCTCTCTGGCTCTCTCATTGATCACTTTTCTGAGTTCAATTTCACAACCAAGTCTTTGGGACCAGTAGAGTTCTAGTGTTAATGGAAGTAGGTTCACTGTCAAACCACAGAGATAACCATTTTCTGGGGAAAAATACAATCCATAGGGCCAGGCATAAGGATATTCCTGCGTTTTCTACGCAAACCCGAATTGCAAGGAAACAGATGCTTATACAAGCTAATAAACATTCTGAACTTGCAAAACAATTTACAGTATTCTTAGACAGCATCTACATGGAGCTCAATGCAATAAGGAACTCCAGTCTTCCAAATTCACTTTCTATTTCAGGGGCATTTAAGGCAAAAAATTTGTCTCAGAAGAGCATGGAAAGTTCAGAATATTTGCTACTAATTCAATGGGCGGTAGGTGATACTGTTTCGTGGCTAAAATACTGGCCAAATACTGTAGCAAGCTGCAATTTCTGGTTCAGCAACTGATAGTGTGTGTGAGCTCTAGAAAATTAGTTAATACCTTTGCAAAGTTTTGAAACCATTGACTCAAAAGTTATTAACCTTCTGCTCTAACCAGCAAATCAATGCAATGAAAATAATGCAAATTCCACCCTTGGACAATCATTTCAAAGCTTGCAGGGAAGAATACACATTTACTATTTGTCAGTTTGATAACACAGTTGTCAATCTAACGAGGAAGATCAGAATCTGTCTTAGATGTTAATGCACAAAGATGTACTAAAACTATTCCTTCGGAAGTTTTCTAATGGTGGAAGAGTGTCCTTAAATAGTAAAAAGCTATAAGCATATATAGTCTCATGAGTGCTAAGTATTAATAAGTATTCATTTCCAAGGTCAATATTCTTCTTATCCCAGGATGACTCACAAAAGGGTAATCAACCAAAAATATCTCAATTTACATCCCACTTTTATTTGTGTAGCAGTGACAAGCTGTTCCATTATCTGTGGTCCACAGTGCTTCCAAATTCTGTCATAGATGCAGTAAAAGCAAGACTGACAGTTATGTTCTGCCTACAGAATACACATCTTGAGGGGAGGACAGAAATTCTGTTACAGGTACTAAAACTAGAAAGAAACAGGTGTGTTTACGAATCCTGATATTTTCCTGGGGGGAAAAAAAAAGTTACCTAGCATAATATGATCTAAGAATAATAGCATCTGGCCAAAAAATATTTTAATACTTTCAGAGCTCTATTTTTCCCTTTCAGAGGGAAACAGCCCTATTAAATTTCTACAGTGAAAAGGAACATTTTTACCACATCCATTTCTGGGACTTAATGTGAAAAAGAAATACATGCTAAAGCAGTATCACAGTATTCAGTTTCATACATTAAAAGGTGAACTTCTTCCTCTTTATTTTCCCTCCTTTTGGTTATTCATTTTTAGGATGCAAAGGAAGGAGTTTCTAAGACACCATAAGAAAAATGCCCAATATCTTAAACTACTGAGAAAGAGAAAGTAATTTTTTATACATGCAAGAAAGATATACAGTTTGGATCACAATATTCTCCAACAGAGGACATCAAGGTACAGTTTCCAAGAAAAAAACTGATAGAGATATTGCACAAAACCCCATATATTTAACCTAAACTTTTGCAAAAGACCTTCAAAATTACGCAACACTAAACATCTCACTACAGGCTTAAAAAAACCAGACAACTTGTACGAACAAATCAGTAAGAAAAAAAGAATCTGGTTTCTACAGTCCAGTCTTCTAACTTAAACAGAGATCAAAATGCAAGAGATGGTTCACACAATATGTGAGAGTTATGCACTGAAGGCAGTTACATTTTGGTTTGTCTGTTAAATCCGTTAAGTTCTTTTTAAACATGTAATGCCTTACATTCGTGAAACTTGAAGTTATGTACTTCACAGATCTAAAATCCAAGACAGTGCTATTTAATCATTGCAATTGGGCACATAAAGCTATTTTTTGAAGTTTGAAGCATATTCTATTGGATTCTACAAAGTCCTTTCAGTACAGGCTACTGGATGTGATGCATATTACAATTTGAAAATACATTCACATTTCACCAGCCTTTGCATATGTTTAAAAAAAATGCAATTGCTCGAAGAATGGTGCCAGAACTTGCAAATATAGCCTAAGGCATGATCTTTTCAGCATAATGCTACAGCAGTTGGAAATACAGAATAAGAATTATCCACTTGCTAATTTCATCTAATCTAATAAATATTTGTTTAATTTGTTCTCTTAATGTAACGAGACATAAGAGGTACACTTCAGTATGCAGCTGTCTATAGAAAAAAGAGATTTCTGTAAGAATATGTATCCATGCAGACCTTTCATTGACACACCACCAACAGAATTCATTCTTCACCCCGTCAGGAATGTTGACCTTCACTGTCAGGATCTTCAGATTTTCCCCTCGGTTAATGGCCAGAATCTGAGTGCAAACATAAATGGCAGAGACAGATGACACACAAAATATCCAAAAGATAAACTTATCAACATTTGTGTACGCGCTTGCTTGACATTCTGTAGCAAATCAGGACGGTGGTACAGTAAATCAGTTCACAAAGTACTAGCATGTACAGATAACATCCACAATTTAAACACAGATTAAATCATGCCACGGCATAACAAAGAATACATTTTTCCTGAAGTCTGCAATCTCAGGATCCAGTTTAATCTTAAACACATTTGTAACGCAAGACAGCATGAATTTAGGTGGTGGAATAATCTTATTTAATAACCCAAATTAAAACTCAAGAAATTAACTGAAAAGTGATTCCAATCAGAACTAGTCATCAGAAAGGGAAAAAGTTATTCCTATGCTTCAGATCTCATTTTTCTTCCCAAGATCAATCCAAACTTAAAATTAATTATGAACTTGTGGCACAAAGGCGCTCAGCTTAATTTGAAGGAGGATGAATTTAGTTATTCATACATAGTTCACAAATAGCAGAAAAGGATGTAAACACTCTCTTTACAGTAACACTCCAGCCTTAAACCACACGCACGTATTTCTGACAGAGTCTTGTGTACGCAACAGCAGAGCCATGATCCAAAGCTAAATTTGGTTGCGTACCTGCTACCTGCATAGAGAGTTCAATTTTAAATGGCTCTGGGATCACAACACAAGTGGTGGATCCCAGAGGACCCTGGTGGATATCTCCTAGTCTAATCTCACTATGGAGACACTGAATGTTCACCTGAATAGTAAGAAAACTCTGACCAGTGGATTTTAGAAACAGAATAATACTCAGAAGCATCCACAAATGAAAGCCACATCTTTAGATTTCATCTTTCCTTCCAAAGTATTTTAAAGTAGAAAAATAAAAAAAAAGAAACCTGCTCGAAGCTGACATTCCTGTATGACTACACATGTTGCTGTATGTAGCAGGCCCTGAGCACTGTCACAACAGAGCATTCTGTGTCAATCATGAACTTTAATTCAATCACTAGCTAACTCAGACATGTCACATATGTTAAATACAATGGTTTAAAATGACTCCAGGACATAGTACCAATTTATATTCCTCAGCCTTACTGCTCCTGTGACATACCAGGCCTGACATATCATTGAACAACAAAGCTAATAATAAAGATTGCATGTGAAATATTATAGCATCTGGTACCTTGACTGCCAAAGCAAATGTTTTCACGTAGAAATTAGAAAGACACATTTTAACAAATCAAATGCTTTCACGTTTATTCTGATTTTATTTTTTAAAAAGAGAGAAAGTTAAATGTCAAGTTAAAATGAAATCAAAGTGATGCTCACAACAGAGAATATATCTGATAGAATTATAATGTCATCATTCAGCATGCTGTCAGCAGGGTCAATATTTGCATCACATTTTGTTTCCTGGCACTCCATCTGCAGAATGTGTCAGTCACCTAAACTTAAACCAGCTGTTAATGCAGTCACTAATATTATTTTTATTTTTTATTCTCAAACAATCTGCCTATCCTGTTCTAAGTGATACATTCAGAGAAGAATTATCATCCAATAAATGTTCAATTAAGAACAGAATTACTCAATTTCTCTCTCTAATATAATAAAGCTCTTTTAGTTTAGCTTGGTTTTTTTAAGTAACAGGTTAAAATCTGGCTATTCTAGTCACAAAGCAGTCTTCACTTCTGGAAAAAGACCGTTTTTATCTGAGACTGGAACAGATCCAGGGCAAGGGTTGTTAGAAACAACATACATTTATCAGAGAAAGCAAGAGCAACTATATGATCCAGTCACAAGATTCATCAAACCTTATTCTGTTTATCATAAAAATACAACATGCTTCATTTTGCACAGCTCTCTTATGTGTTGCATATTGACTTAAACTCACAGAATAAGTTCTGTATACTTTGCCAAGGACGTTAATTTCCAATTCCTTTTTAAGTATGAGATTGAAAATAGAGCACTTGACTCAAATGTTACACTTTATTCATGAATTCTTTTCCTCCCACTATTTCAGTCATCTCCAAATACAGGAAAGCAACCCCAAGGCGTACACAAACACTGAACTGTTTACAATTAGTCAAAAATTCAAATAAACTCTTGAAAGATTTTTTGCCTTAGTTATGACAGTGTTGGTATTGCTTCTCAGCTATGTCCTAAGAGAGTCCAGTCAGGTTCTCCTCGCTGCCAAAGGAAGAAGCTGTGACTGAACCTCCCGCTGGCAAAACGTTCCAGCCGGAAACACCCACGGGGTATCTGGCCATGTCAAAATCTGGAGTCAGCTTTTAAAGCCGACTAAAACAACAAAGTTTTTTTTCTCGTTACAGTTTTAGTATTTTAACTTTTTCAAATAACCTGACTCCACGCCAGTCCTGATGACTTCAGGACTCGAACAAGACAAAATGACATGTCTCAGCAGACAGAATGACAGTGGCACGGGAAGGAACTCGGGCCTACAGCAGAACCGAGCTGCAGCACAGCTCACTGCACAGCACTTAAACTCACTGCAACACACGCTCACAGCTGCCAGGGCTTTGGTCACAAAGGCACAGCTAATTCTCCTACAGGTGACATGCCAAGCTACCGTGCACCCCCTATACTCACATCTGAGCCAGAGCAGAGTTAGGGCTGTACCCGGGTCTTTAAGATGGCTTGCACTTCCATACTCAGGTGGTGACAAGTTTCAGTGCGGTATTTTATGGAATCCTGTATTTGCAACTCTGAAAAGAGGTGATTTAAAGCTGACTTTTGCATCTACCAAAAGGCATTCAGAACACTTGACTGTGCACAGTCACGACAGCAGTTAGAGAAGGTCTTCTAAAAAAAGCACTAAGTTTTACAACTGTTCTTCAAACACACCTATTTAACCTGCAGTGTTGGAGGATTAGTAAATTATATAAATCATTCTGAGTTTCAGGCTTTCCTGTATCTTTTTCAGGTATAAGCTTCTTTTAACAATCTTGAGCCAAACCAGAGAATTTCTTCTCTAGAAGACATCTTGAACTCTATTCTTAAAGAATACTTTTACCGGTTTTTAAATGCACAAAGGAACTATCTCTTCACTGTCTTAGGTGAAGGCAAAAATAAAGACTTTTAGGTATTGAAAAGGATGGTCATAACCCAAGAAAATAAAAGACATTAAAAAATGGCAATTTGTATCAGTAGGGGAATAAGGTCAAGTAATAAAGAAAATGAAGATGATGAGAAAGACTTTCAAAAGTACAACACCAGGGTTTAAGTTTAATGAAGAAATGACAGATAAGGAGAGAAAATTTTTCTCTTTATTTCATTATCAAAATACAAAAGAGAGAGAGAAACAAATGAACGAAGGACCCAAGAACCAAAAACACATGAAAAGTTACAGTATATTTAGATAACAGGGAACTCTGCAAATTTCACATGTCAGAAACTACCATAAAATGCATTTTTTGCTCAACTAGTGCAGAGAGCCCTGTCATACCTTGAGCCTTGAAACCTCAGTGAAGCACAAGCAACTCAGACTTCTACAACGCACAGAACAGAAATACTGCATCCGAATAGTCAATAGCGGAAATATACAGATGAAACAGCACGTAAGTGTGCAAAACCATCCCCTGATTACAGAACTGCCAGCTACAAAATCAGTGCTCATTACTTCTCTGAAGAGCCAGAATGGGTAAAGAAAAAGGTATTCAGGTTAGCAGCAGACACTGGGAAGAATAAACCAAAACAGACTGAGTTACTCTTAACATCAAACAGACAAACTAAGGACACATCCTGGATAAGAAACAGGGCGGCCACATAGTCAAAGTGCTGACCAGGTTTGGGAAATATGGTTTTTAGCCCTCGCTGTAGCCAACCAACAGTTTTCCTTCAGTAAAAAAAAAGGATGCCTTGGACAAGAAGTAAATCACACCATCATCCCAGGAAACACTTATGCAACATGTATTGAGTGAACATCGTGGTATTCACCACTGTGAGCCCAGGTAAAATGAAATACTCTTTGACAGCTCAAGTACTCCTTCAACAATAAAGGACACAAAAGAATCCATACATCGGAACACAATGAATCCACCAATCTTTGTCCATGTCACCACAGTAGCCAACAGATTGCTCTATCAACTTTTCCAGACCCTCTAGAAGCAAATTTTCACCAAATAATTACCAATATAAGTACAGTAAATGTTCATACTTATTACAAAGAGAACAACCACAGGTACCTCTTCAAATATCTATACAAGACCTGCCTACTGAAATCACCAGTAGCTATTTAGTCTTTCGCCTAACACCCTTCATATTGGAAGGGGAAAAACAGCTTACAAATTAGCCCATCCATGTTGTGAAATACTTTTTGTAATAAATTAATCCTTTATTAATTCAAAACACACCGGTTTAAAACAAAAAGCACAGAAAAAATGAGAGCATATCAGCGCCTTCTAAAGGAAAAGGACATTTCTAGTTAGAAGCATCTAAGCGGGTCTGTTTTCTGTGATATTATGGTTTGGTTTGGGTTTGGGATTTTTGGGGGTTTTTCTTGGGTTTTTTTGGTTTGTTTGGGTTTTTTTCAAGCTAGGTGATTGCGGCCAAAACAAGAGACAATTCACTTCGTGATTAGTTATGAATTAATGCAGAGGTCTTGACAGTTGCATTCAATGCACCACACTTCAGCCTGTGAACTTCAGTAACAGGGGTAGCCCAGCTACCAAGTCATCAGCCTCTCATCAGCTAGTCAGCTTGCTTCAGCCCTCCTTTCTTTATCTAATTATACAAGTCTAAGCTTGGAGCTTAGGATAACCAAAGATGCTTCACAGAAGGGAATAATGATGACTTGCAAAACAAACCCATTTTTGGGGTACTGAATAGCAGCCCTTTGCTCTGTTTCTCAAAACAGAGATCAAGAGCTTATTCCTGCACTTCAAGAATTTGAAAGCTTCTATTGCCTCTGATAACGGTAAAGAAAAAGAAAGTACCTTCAGAATCAGTTTTAAGCAATAAAATTCAAAAACAAAGCAACATTTGCTAAAGCTAAAATTCTAAGCAAAAAATATTAAAATTTGAAGTTGTACCTGATGATGCTGAATATTCTTTATATTACAAGAAAATTCATGGTACAGTTGGAATTTATCGATATCTTTTTCATTTCCATTTTTGGATGACACTTTTGCCAATGTTGACTGGATGGAAATGTACCTTTGCTGACATCTGAATAGAAGAAAATCAGATATTTATAAGTTATTTTAGCATGAAACTTGCAACAAGTCATTATTACTGCACAGATCAAATAAAAATGAAGTTTGGAGTCTGCTCAATTACAAGTGATGCTAACTAATTACCTGCAGAACTGGATGACATAACTTAATGATGAGGTGACATAATGTGTACTGACTGCAATATACCAAGAGAAGACAATCAAGCAGAAAAAGCTGATCACAGCCCTCCTCCTCAAGGGAATGGAAACTCAAAAGCTACCATTCCCACTTCAATTTGTTCAGTTACGGCTTCAACTTCACACAACGAATTTTGGGAAGTTGCAAAAAAAACAACAGTAGTTATCTATTCCCTAGAAATGCTGCATTTCCTCGAATCTACCCAGCCTCAAAATTAATTTCTTGCTTTTTGCATTTAGCATCTATAAAAGTTTTCATTATTTTTAGGAGTATCAGGGATCCCAAACAGATAGCTTCCTGAATGCTCCTCACGATTATCATACATACAACACACTTCAGACCAACAGGATTCCTCTGTAAAGCACTGAGTAATCAACTAAGAAACTTCCAGTGGTCAAAACAATGAAAGTTATAGTCAGGTACATCCTGAGTATGCTGCTATTGTATAGACAGCACATCCCTTACTAAACAACCCCTTCACTGAAATTATCACATTGCTGATTCAAAGCAACACTGCGTGCTCCTAAGGGGGTGCATGTTCTTTGGTAACTCTCTTCTCTGTCCCAGATGGCACACAGCAGATGAAATAAAGTAACAAGTGACTCTTGCCCCGTCACACCAACTCCCCAGACACGACAACACTGAAGTCGGGTAATGTAAAAAACCTTAAATTCAGCTAATACAATCAAAGAATCAGCAAGTCCTGCTTTAAAGCCAGTCATACGTTTGCCTTATTGGCTACCAATGCCAAAATCAACCATCACAGCACACTGGTTACACTGACTAGTGTCAGGTCAGCTACTGGAGCAAGAACTTAAGCAGATTCACTTCTGAAAAGCTGTAGCTTGAAGAAAGTGCATGGAGGGAAAACTCCCTTATGGGTCACTAACTGCAAGGGAGATCAGCTATACATAGGGCAGAGCACAGAGAGTTTTTCATTCTTTGGGAGTTACAGCATCCTGCCATGCTCACAACAGATCTCCACTGCACTGACAGCCAGACAGGCAGAAGGGCTAATGAAGGTACACAGGAATGGACCTAAATCCATCTCACAGGAACACCGTCTTCACATCATTAAGAAAAAGTCCTCTATGTGCGACTAGGAGACTGCATTTTACCATGTAAGCAAGAAAGTTTAGAAAGTAAGAACGAAACTTACAATTTCCTGATAAAATCCAGTGTATCTTTATCTTTAGCAAAGATGTCTGCTAAAATATGCTGCACTCCAGCCTCTACTTCCTGGATATTTGCAAGCCCTTAGAAGAAAAATAATTACAGAATATGCAGTCACTATATTATACAGTTAATAATTACAGAAAAAACTAATTAAAAATTACTTTACACAACTGCACAAGCACTAAGAAAATACATGCAAGCTGAAAGGAAACCGATTAAAGATATCTGACTGACTTGCAAAGGTTTCAAAGAATCCTAATTCGTTAAAATTTTTTTATCAACTAAAGTATCCTTTCCAAAACATCTGAAACTATTATATTTTTCATGAGCCTAAAGTGACCAATGCAGTATCATAAGTCAAAATTATATCAAAATTAGAGAAAAATAATTTTTTTGACTTTGATGCTAACAAATCTTGACATTTGTGATGTAAATGGTGCAATAGTAAAACTGGATATTTAAACATAATTTTTAAAGTTTTAATAAAATGAGTAACCGCAGCAGAAGCCTACCTATTTTGCTACTGACATGGAAATTGCTTAAAATTCTTTGCAGGTAATCCTGTCTTTTCTCTGTGGAATAGTTTCATATTTCCACTGTATTACAGCAGGAGTTTGCACAAACCACTTTTGAGGTCAGGGTACCATCAACCTCTCCTACGAAACGCTGAAGTTATAAGATGTCTTCAAAGACATGAAGTTATAAATGTCTTCATATCTCTGAAGAGATAACAGAATCATTCAGTTAATTTCCAACACGCAGAACCCATTCTTTACTTCAAATGGCCAGAAGAGGAAGCACATAACTCTCCTTAGCACAGGGATTGAATTAGACCAGAAGCAGAGATAATGAAATAAAACAGACATCTTGTGTTTTAATTCAATATATCTAACCCTGCTCCTAGCAAGAGACAGTAATGAATGCTTCAGAGCAAATAGCAAGAGTCCTAGAGCTGGCAGATGCAGCATTAACTGTCTCTTGCAATGTGTTACTGTTCACTCTGCTGCCTTGTGGACAGCTTTATTTACACCATTTTACCAGGCTGCACACCTCTAACTATTCATTATACTGAACCCAGAACCCTGCTTCTGATTAGGCTATAAAGTTACACACTATAAAAAAATTTATCTTGTCCCTTTTTAAGACAAGGAAGCTAAACTTACCTGCCAGAAAGAAAAAAAATGAGAGACTAAGAATACATTATTAAGTGCTTTAACTTATCAGAAGTTGTAGATGTAAGGATCCATATTTTAGAAGTGAATGTTTCTTACAGTAAAAGTAATGTCAGAACACAAAGGTAAGGGAATTTGAAGACATGCATCATACTGAACACAAACTGAGACACTCAGATAATTTGAATGAGATATCACAGGCCCAAATCAGTGAGAGAAATAATCAGAAAGTTCCCATTCAACAAGCACCACTCACACAGGCACTTCACTGTGTCCACCAGCACATGCTTGTGTAATGGGAGAAATTTCTGACTGTGCATACAACTACAAGGAAGAACAAAGTTTTCTGGTTAGTCTGCTTCTTTAACTTTCAAATGTCTGGCCTTGAAACATGAACTGCTGTTTTTATTTCAGTTTATTTTTAGGATAAGTTGAAAAACACTGAGAATTTAAAAGAACCAAATATTAAGATTTGATGAAAATGGCTCATTCCTTTAAAAAAAAAATAAAAAAATCACTCTGATCTCAAGTTGTATATAAGCTGTCAAACTGGCTCCCAAGGTGATAAAAGTGACCCAGTTCATAGATGTATATAAGTTCTGATGTCTTTCAAAGGCAGACCATTATATAAACCTAAGCAGCATTATTTTTAGCACAAAATTGAAAATAGGTGTACTGATTTTCAAAAACTAATGTTTATGCTGCAACAAATAGCACTTCCTTCTGAATTTACTCTAAATAATTTACCTGAATTTTCACTGTGAAGATTTTCTTTTGGCTCTTTAGACTGCACCAGAATAGTCAGATATATGGCTGCAAAATACTGCTGTATGAAGTAATGACATATGCTGAAATGCAGTAATTTAATAACCAGAATGCTTGGTAACTGATTTTCATTGCAAAATTAGAAGAATTTTATAAGCAATATTTAAATAAACTGAAGTGGGAAAAGTAAGAGTCAGCCTTACTAAGGAGGTTCAGTGCCTTTACGCTGAAATTCAAAAAGTATGTGTTGGGGCAGGGAAGAATAGAAGTACAGCTCTATTTTAACATCATAGGGAAGGCTGCAGCCATCTTCACATTTTATTGTCAGAGATTGCCCCCTACAGATCCAGCCATCACTGCATTCACAAAGACACACAATTCTGCAGTCTATACGTGACAATCACGTTGTTAAAAGTCCTTGCTCAAATTTCAGAGATTACGTCTTCTTCAATCCCTACTGTCATTCAGACACAAAAACTCTCCTGCTCATTCCCAATCCCCTAGGCCAGTCTTTATTAAGATATGCTTTGCTGGGTGACGTTTCCTTCAGTGCAGAGTATGAGCATAAGCCTCTTGTACACTCAGCACTGAATCTTCAGGAAACAATTCAAGAACCATGACAAGGTCTCAGGTGTGTGGTGTGGTTCCCTCTCTCTTACCAGTAAATACAGATGTCAACTATAAGGTCTCCTGGTTTATGTCTTTTCTATACCATAATTCTTACTATTTACAATACAAAGAGACAGGAAAGGTTGGAGAGTTGCTAAATGGAAACTCTCGTCACATGTTGCTAAAAGCACTGTTGCATTTAGAGTAGCTGCCTAACTTCCAGCAACATCAGAACAATTAAAGTAATTCCCCATTTAAAATATTTTCAGACATTTAGAACATTACTGCTCATAGAAGCAGGGCACTTACCTTTGGTATTGGGTCTAATGTAAGAAAAGAGATTGAGTTCCATGGGATTCTGCAGGAGGGAGAGAGCAGCAGGTTCTAATCCCAACTGCTTGGCCCTCTGGGCTTTGGTGCCTTTACTCCCAGTTTTATAAGGGGCAGACTTACAACAAAGAACAAAACAAAAACAGTTATTAGAAAGCAGGGAAGTATTTCAATTATGCTATGCACTTGACATTATGCACTATTTAGTTATTCAAGATTACATTTAAACTAAGGTTGATCTGAAAAAGACTAGAGTACTGACCACATGGTCTAATTCTTCCAAAGTTCTGCAATTTAGCAATCCTTTTAAAAGGCAACTGGATAACTTCCCTTCTTTCTTCAGCTTCTGTATCATTGTATGTGTCTTCTTTGCAACAGTACTAAAATGCAAGAGATTAATGTCAACAGTCACACTTCACAGTGAGTTAAAAAGTCTATTGATTGTGACCTTGTATATTACACTGCCAAAACTCTGAAACCCCTGGAGATTGTATCTCATGTTAACCTTCAACAAACCAAATTGATAATCCAAAAGTTTCTAAACATTTTTCTCTCTCTTCAATTCGTTCAAAACTGTATCAAAATACCTTGTGGTAGCTTTAAGAAAAATCATCAACTAACACTGATAGCCATTACTGCTCCATACACTTCCTTAAGATTACTGGCTTGGAAGCCAAATAAAAAGGCTCTAGAATAAATCCACCCTGATGAGCTCTTACAGCTGCAACTCATATCAAGATAGTTCTGCAGCATCAAGTACAGGTTCCCAGATTTAAACTCCTAGGTCTTCAATAAGATGCACAGGAGCAACCGCAAACAGCACAGGTGTTTTGTTATTATTTAATTACTTGTTCAGACAAAAACTCTCTCAGGCCACCTTCCCTCCTTGAAAAGAATCTCTGGGTAGGGGTTAGCAGGGAGTACAGGGAGGAGGATAACACCAAGCTGACAGAGCAGCTGACAAGTCTGCTCCCTTGCCATCTCAAGAACACAGGGCCACTCAAAAGCAAGATGGAACGAAAGCAGCCTCATCCATGGCCACAACAACCTTTGCTGATCGTTTCTTTCCTGCAGTGATCTGGGATAGTTCAGTCTCATCTCCTGGTACACTCCAACCTCAAGAAGGGCTCTTCACTAGAAGCTTCCCTGATCCAAGCAGGGAGCCAAAAGATTCTTAGTGATTCTCTTTCATTCTTTTGATGGAAGTGGAGCTTCCATCTCATCATGCTACGTATTTCCAGCAACTATAAACTACTCTTTTAGTATAAGATTTTTCTGAGCAGTTTTAAGGAACTGCAAAGAAATTAAGATGTTACTTTTTCTTTGGCAATTAATAATTATAGATTTCTTGTTACTTAGAGAGAAAAAACCCCAACAAAACTCCAACCTACCAAAAAACCCAACAAAACTCCAGACAGGTATCAAGCATAATTACCTCAGTTTTAAACTTTTTTCTTTATTAATTCCTTTACAGCTGTAGTGTGCACAAAGAGGTAAAACAAGGGGCAGAGAAGCAGCAGCCAGTCGTTACTCACCTCCCACCCAGACCCTCGTTGTGTTGTTGACTCACTTACCGCAGCTCTTCCAATGTTTGCTGCACTTCTCGCAAGGCATCGGCCTCCAGGTTATTGATGAGCTCTTTTCGGTACCGAGCAATAAAAGGAATCGTGTTTTCTTCTTGAAAGAGTCGAATTAAGTTTGCACATACCCATGGTTCAACATTTGTTATTTCTGACAAGGCCTGTCAAAGGAGAGAAAAAGCCCAAACACATTTAAGAGAGATGGTAGATTGCTTTAACCAGTCTCTCATTCAACACCCAAAACCACTCCCAGAACATTACACCGGCCAGCAGAGACTACTGTCCTCCCTAAGACAGGATGCCAGGCTTCTCATGCATCCAGCCACCACACACAGTATTTCAGCAAGACATGCAACAACCAATGTTTCCAGAAACTTGTAACCACAGTAAAAAACGCAGGAAGGAGTATCTCTTGGGGGGGAAAAAAAAAAAAAAAAGGACAAGGAAGAAAAAATTTCAAACCAAAATTATAAAACAAAACAGAAAGACCATAAACTGTACACATCAACTCAGAAAACTTGGAATTATTTTTTTTCAAGCCAACACTGATATGCCTCATGGTTAAGCAAAACCCACAAAGCCAGAGCTGATCCAAATCCCACTCAACCAGTAACAGGAAACTAGCAATACTACTCACAGTTACAAGACGAACCAAGCCTTGAGAAGCTAAACATGATTTTGTACAAATTGAGCTTTCTAAAGTTACAGTGTATCAATATGGAACCACTGACACACTATACAAGCAGCTTATCTTAGCAACATTTTAACCATCACTATTTGCTTGCACTTCACTATAGTAGTTACCATAGATGGCTGATACAAAAGCCTTTCAAAAGTTTCATTGTGAAGCCTAAGAATACAACAACACCTGCACAATCATATTCACTCCTTTTAGAGCACACACAAGGATCAAATTCTCCATATGGATTTCCAGGAATATGTGAGAAAACTCACAAAATTTTACCGCTTTCTTAAGCAGACAATACTAAGGATGACAAATACAATGTGTCCTATCTATTCCCATTCTATTCATATTAAAATCTTCCATGATCGCACCCAGGCTTCCAGCACAAGAGCTATGCTAAAACTGCCTCCACCTGAATGGCTTCAAAGTTAAAATCCTACAAAAACAAAGATGACATCTCCCTTGTTGTCATTGTTGTGAGAGGAATGAAAATCTCCTTCCTGATGGAACCATAAATTGATAAATATTCTGAAATGAGTCTCCACAACTAAATGATCAACAATGACCCTAAATATTAAGTTGTAAAACTGCGCACAGACATCCCAAATCTTTCAGCACCCCTTCCTGTAGGAGTTTCAGTTGTGTACATCCACAAAAACCCCCATGTGCTGATACAGGAGAACCATGCAGACTATTACAGGCAAGCTCTGTACTAAGGACACCCAAAGGCACAGATATCAGAATGATGTACAAGTTTGAAGTTTTAACAGTTACCAACCAACATCTACATTTATACACATCTTATGACAACCTAAGCAGAGGTTAAATGACTACTTAACTTCAGAGGACTGAAATTGTATATTAAGATTCTAAGTCCTAATTATGTAGGAAGTAGTTTCATTCGTACCTCAGAAAAGGAAAAGATCTCATACCTGTACAATATCCCAGTTCATTTCATATTCTTCTTTTATTTTGTTGCCTCCCAGACTTTTAACTGGCTTTCCTTCAGGACATACATTCAACTTAATCTTTTTAGAGGGTGGTTCATCAAATGCAAACTCCTCCTCACATTTCTCTTGTTTCACTACAGGAACACTTGTTGAGGGTTTTTCATCACTCACTAAACTGTGTTGGTTTTTCCCTTGGAATGAATTTATTCCCATTTTTTTAGGCACTTCTGGTTTTCGATTTAAACTTTTTGGTTTAGTGCCTGCATCTTCTTCCTTAGGTTTTAGAAGCTGCATTTTATTCTCTTCTACAGGTGCAATAGGCAAGGACACATCCTGCCAAAAAGACATTGAAACCATATTAAGCACTGACTGTTACAAAGTGGTTCAACATTTCATTTAAACTCTAAAAAGACCTGCTACCAGACATCATTTTCCCAAGTAATGTCTCTGGCAGTGAAATGCCACACCAGAAATCAAGTAACCTGAAATGTATCTTGCATGGAAGAAACAATACAAACACACACAGCAGACCTCTGATTTAGGAGATCAAATAAAATTACCCTTCAAAGAATTTAATAGGACTTTCCTTCAGAAGACGCTGACCTACAAACTTTGCCTCCATTCATGTCAACAAAACAGGAAACGGCAGGACAGGGAAGCACTCTTCTGAGGTGTGAGGTTCCCAGCATGGGAATGGGAACTGAGATTTGGTCTGCCAAGATACAGTTTAACCTTGGACAAGCCACACCTTCTTTCCTGACTCTCCAACGAGATCATCTTCAGAAGTCAGAAGGACTTGCTTCTGCCATGATGTGATCTCAGATGTAAATAGTTGACAGAAGTATCTAATTTTCAATAGAGCTGCACTTTATATTAATAATAATAAAACTGCAATCTTTACTGGGTTGAACAGCCATGTAAGGAAATGTAAGCACAGGCTGCCTTTTTTTTTGTGGTACCCAGACAGTGAAAAGGCAGAAGACATCAAAGGTGCAATGCCAATACGAGAGATATTACAGAAAGAACAGAGGCATTTATTTATTTACATTGTTGAAAGAGATCTCCAGGGAAAACCACATCCCATTATCACTGGCCAAAATTTTCAAGGAGGATCCTTAAATCATGGACACTTTAATACATAACAAAGTCCCGTTTATTGAACATACTGAATGTTCACAGGAACAGTGGAATTGTATGAGCTGATTAGACTCAGGCAACCAACTAAACCAGAGCTGGAAAAACTGTTTATGTTACTTCCAAAGAGCAGGAATTAAATATCTCTTGCTTATAGATACCCACCATTTCCTCTTTTATTGCTACCTTCTTGACCATTTTCCTGGCCACAGTTGAGTGTGGAGCAGCAGCTTTTTTAGTTTTTGCCTCCGTTTTCTTTGGCAAACGAGGTCTCCTGGCAATATTGCTTTTTGGCTCCCATTCCTCCTCTTCCTCCTCTGATTCAGAGGTCCTGAAAAACAAATGAATCAACAATATTGCTTATGAGAAGAATAAAAAAAATACATTGGCAAGCTAGTCGGAGTGGTTTTTGGCATGAAAGAAAGTAAACAGGAAAAATTAACAGATAGGTAGAGAGACTCAACAAATAGAGGTCTTTCACATTGCTGCAGGACTAACGGTTTAAACAATTTCCCAACTTTTATGAAGCTAGTTCCTGGGATGTGTATGCATCTGATTCTGTTCGGACAACTGGCAATTCACTTTCACCCCATCTTCACTGGGAGCAGGTAGAAGCACAAGCAATTTGTGTTTTATAATTGAAGGTTTGTGCATGAGAACTTTTTAATCAACTTCTCAGAAACTGAATGTTGCTCTTATGCAATTGCTCATGCTTAGCATAAACCTTTAAAAAAATCCTAAGGAAAAAAATGATCTTACGAATTAAGAAATGAAGGTAGTTCTTCTGATGTAGGGGCTTTGGCTACAGATTTCCCTCTCCTTGGTAGAGATGACATCTGAAACAGAGGCAAGAAGAGAGAAACATAACATTTGGTTGAAGCTGTATTCTCTTTAGCTCACTGTCAAATGTGCCCTCATAATGTCTTCAGCAATCACAAAAGTTTCCTCTAGAGCAAGTTTGGTTTTCTCAGCATCCAAGAATTTAGGCCACGGCAGCACACATTCAACAATCTTCTCAACTGAGCAAGCAAACCAGCACTATAACCTCTCAAACTAATTTTCTCTTCTCATGGAGGTAATTATTTGGCTTGCATGTAAAGCTGTTCTACCAAAAAGGGTACTGGTTCTCAAATGTTTTATTGGGTGTCACACACAGCATGCCAGTCTTTCCTCCATCCATTTAAAAAGCATAGCAAATCAAATTAAAATCTAGTAAAGTGAGCTCACATATGGTTTCGATGGGACAGGACAAGACAATTGTCCATTTTCAGCCAGAATTTCCATTTACAGACTATCTGTTGCTTGTATGCACAATAAAAACTAATATTTTGAATGAGCTGCTCATTAGCAGTGGGTAAAACAATTACCAAAAGAAAAAAGGGAAGGCACACTCTTTCCCCTGATACAACATTCATACCTACAATAGCTGCATTTCAGTTAAACAGTTACAGAATTTTTGGCAGCGGTCAGGCCTACAAATTTCAATAATCATATTTGGCAGTTTTAGTTTAAAAACTTTAGGTACCCTCAAAATTTTACCCGCCAGAAAATCAAAATTTAAAAATCTTAAAAGCAAAAAAAAAAATTCTGTAATTTATTTCAATTAGTACAAAATTCAGAAGCATATTTTACCTACATCTGGTACAATATCATCATTCTTCGTATTTTTATACCTTGACCTTTGATCCAGCCTTACCACTGCAACAGGAACCTTAAAGTCCCATATTTGCACAATACAAACCAGATAAGCATTTTCCAAAGTGCCATTTAACTCAAGGGCAAAACGCCCTTTAATCCAACTTCATTCTGGCCTCCGTTCAAGCAATAGAACACAATTGTTATTAAAGGCTTTCAGCAAGTTTTCCTTGTAAAGCAACACAAAAATTAGGGGACAATTTTCAGCACTGCAGTGGAAGGAGCACTACTGAGGCCCATATCAAAAAGCACCATTGGCTCACTTGCAAAGCACCTTCTTGGAACAACCACGTTGGTCAGTAACAGGTCAGCATTTCCATGCTGCTCCACTCACCGAAATTCCATTACGTGACTGGCTGGAACACACATCTACCACAGCAAAACACAAATCTCCAAAGAACACAACAAATAATACTCACCTTATCAGCTTCCCAGATGCCTTTTCACCGTCAGTTCTGAGACACTCCCAAACTCATCCGGCCACTCTGCTTCTCTGTGTTCCTTTGCTCTTTATACCTGAACAGTCATTATCACAGTTCTGAATTACTTATTTATTCCCATTACTTCAGAAGCATAAAAATCATGTTTCCATTTTTCTATCATACTTTAATGTGTGAATGGGAGATGCAAAAAATATTAAACACCAAGATTTCCAAAGTTAGGTAACATCCAAGCCAGATGGATCTCTGATCCACTCTTTTGCAGTGGGACACTTCATGCTTCTTTTCAGCTAATCCAACTAGGTGGGTATTCCAGGCAAGTGATCAGTTTTTAAACACCCTAACCAGCTTCTTCATAGGTAAATGAGTGGATAAGCAAGTATATCCACTAAATAAGCGGATAAGCAAGTAAGAAGGAAAAGACCAATATACATGGTCTGTCACCTGAGGTCAGCATTGCCCCTACTGAGCAACACCACTCTAAACATCCCTGTCAGTTTGGAACACTCAGCACACCACCATTACAGTTCTGGAGCCTACCAGTTCTGAAGCCCAGGTAAAAGAAAACCTCATCTGGAAGGTCCTTTCTGCTGGTATTTCCCCTATCACCTCCAGTGGCCAAGGGCAGGGTCTCAAAATATCTCAACACTTGTGCTGTTACATTAAGTAAGATTTTGGCAAGAGTAATGCTCGCTTTATGAAGTTAATTGCACTTCCTGACATCCAGTACTGGTGACCTATCTAACTCTCCATATCTGCATAAGAACAGGAGATGAGCTCCTTAGTAATTCCCCATGAACAGCCAAGCCGTGGTCAGAAGCCAAATGGGACTTATACAGCTGAAAATAAAAGCCAATACAAAAAAAAACCATATGTGAGATAAACATCAAACATGGGGTACCACAAAGGAAAAAAAAACAAAAAAATCATATTTTCACTGTAAGATGGGGCCAAATTATAACCACCTCCTCTTCTCATAATGAATACAACAAACTAACTGTACTTCATATTTGTAGAAAAGAATCTTATAGCTACTACATACATACTTTTTGTTTACAAAAAATAATTTTTAATTAGAACCCACAAAAGTACCTCTTGTTTAATTTCAAATTGCCAGACAGCTGTCTGCTAAATTTTCCTCCTGATTTGCCTGTGCTGGGGTGTGCAAACACCTACATTTAATGACTAAGAAAAACAGCCTTTCTGTGATTCACTGCGGAGGGGGAGGCAGGGAAGAGGATGAAAAAGAAACAAGTCTAAATGCCACTGATGGTGACAGATAACTAATACAGAAAAAAAGCTTGGAGACAGTCCCTGAAGTGAGGCAGGAAGACTCAAGAAACAGGCAAACACTGCTAAGCTCCACATGGGGCATCTACAACGCTGACTGCACTGACTGCATGACAAGGCACTCAATAAGCTACTGCCAGCTCCATGGTCCGCTTTTGTGGGGATACAGTCCCCCATACCTCCTGCCTCAACTGTTGAGGGAACTGGGAACAGCTTTGTTCACCCTCCCACAGCATGCTGGGATCAAGCCAGTGTGAAGTTGGCCACTTATCTCCTACTATATTTTCCAGAGAGACTGGCCTCAGTGGGAAAACTGCCTTTAACTCACCCTTCTCTGTCAGCTCCAGTTAACCATACTCCAAGACAGGTGGTTTCTACCCTGAGGAAAGAAATGATAGTCCCTTCCAAATCCAGAACAATCCCATAGCTGTAGAAGAGCCAATCACAAAGCTGAAAAATTAAGAGTAACCTATTTATACCAGTCAGGTCATTTTCCCTTCCCATGTCTGCTCAGTTTTGCTGTACCTTATCACAGATGTTTACAGTGCTTGGTGTTCTCTTATCAGCTGAAGGAAGTAAACACGTGGTATCCAGAGTTGTGCACAAGTTATCCAGCCACTCTGTTCAGGATTCCACCAGCTTGCTAATTGTCATATTGAACTTCAACAAGCTCTGTTCTAGCAGCTCTTCTCACATCTGAGCCCAGTAAACTTCTGGCCAGTAAACATCAGCTAACACTTTTTTCTTATTTTACCTACATTGTCAGCAACCTTTTAATTTACAACAATGCTGTTCTTTAAGAAAAACAGTTCTTACTCATCTCACCAACAGTATTTTACTTCCATGGCAGGCAACATGAGTTAGGCCCTGGAAACTTTGGCCTTGTCCACATACTTAAGCTCCCGATGGCTGTTTCCTTTCAAATCTGTCTATGTACGATTTTTTGCTTCGGTGAGATAGGCTGAAACCTTAATGCTGAACCTTCTTCACTCTAGACCCTTGATCTTCTGTTCCAAGGAATCAAAACTCGCCTGCTTGTCCATGTCCCAAATGCCAGCGTGAAGCATCATTGCTTGAAACACCCTCAGCCACCATTAAAGCCCGGCTGCTCCACAAAACTCAGCAGTTACAGCAGGTTCTTCAAAAGTACTTCCCGGGTAAAAATTAAAGAAATTCACAGAGCTATTATGCTGTCCAGTGAAGAAGACCTGAAACTATTCAAGTCATCGCTGTTGTAGATAAATATATCCGCTAGGTCCACTCTCCAAATAGTTTGGCAACAGTTTTGTTGCCAGTTATTTTGTTCCCACCACCACCACTTCTATCCTCTGCATCCCATGCAGAGCTCCACATCACAGTCTGGATGGCTGCAAATAGTACACTTCTCCCTGCCTGTCAGCTACTCATTAAAATAAGGCTACTGTAGTTTGAGGTCAGGCCATGCCAGAAATAAAGACTGACTGAGTCGCTCTCACCCTTTACTGTACAGAATCTTAATATGTGTATGCACAAAACACACAGCAAGGAAGAAATCATTTCTCTGGTCTCTCTCCCCAAGTAGGTCTAGGCTGCACACAGAACATAAGCAGATTGAGGTTTTAAAGACCTTATGTTAAGGAGCAATCCAAATCTCATTTAGAGACTGCTGTTCTCTTCAATCTCCCTGTTCATGCAAAGGCACGACCCATTAAAAATAAATTTCTTCTTATGTGAATCCCATTGGCATAAGCAACTGCTTGCAGAAAGAGAAGTTTAATAAGAGTTTTAAAGTAATTAGATTAAAAAATTCTCATTCCCCACCACCATTCTCCCAACCCCCCGAAAAAAACCCTCCACTAGCACACACCTCTTTTAAAACTCCATCAGTAGAGCAACAATTCTCAGATTCAGAAAAAACTCTCATAGATTTTTCTACCTGAAGGCACAAGATTAAAAAAAACAAAAACAAAAAACCAACCAACAAGCAAACAACCCAAAACACACCACCATCACAAATACACTTGGAAATTAATTTCATTTCAGTAACTGCAAAAAGCTCTGTCCAGCTGAAAAGCACAGAGAAACTTCTGAATCCCTTTTCCAGTTAATCCAAAGCAATATATTCCTTAGAAAGCAGGGATCCCTCTATGCAGGAAGCTCCTCAAACTTTGCTCTACAGCCTCTGCTTTTCTATCACAAATAAATCAGCAAGAATAACAGAATTTTGCATTTGAGCTTCTTCTTAAGTCTAACAATACCAGCCAAACCAGCATTTATAACATGAAGCACCTGGGGCAGGACAAAAAGGGCACTATATGAATCCCACATGACAAGTGAATTTTGGACCACTGCTGGTAGCAGCAGAATGGCCCATTTCAATAATTATAGGGAGGCTCTCAACAGGCTGATTTTGCTTGTCATTTTAAGATACCTCCACTGCACGCTACAATAACATTCTAAGGAAAAAAAAAAAAACAAAATGTGAGCGTACAGTCAGCAACAAGGGGGAAAGATGCTATGCAAACCAATGGCAGGGACTTGCAGGGAAATCTTTCTGTCTCTCCAGGTTTTTATCCTAGAGAGATAGGTCAGCTGAGCTGTACTCCAAAATATAAATCCAACTTACTGTAATCCTCTTGAGGTTAAAACCTTGGAGAACTCCCAGACACTTTTGCTCAGAGAAGCTAGTGCAGATTTCCAAGGACTTTTCCTGCACAAAGCCAGTCAGGCCTGCCTGAGGAAGGAGATGCAGACACAATTTAAGAGACTTCAGCACTAACTGGAAAATTGCAACAATTACAAAGAAACAGAGAGACATACAGGGTACACAGTCCTCAAAGCTAACCAGAGAGGAAAAGGTCTAAGAAGCAGTAAGAACACCACCTACTGCTTTTACTTACAGAAATACCATAAAAAGGCAAAGCATTTTTGCCCCTAGAAAGTGCATTCTATCCCATGTCTGTTCCTCTAACTAGTGGTCCCTCTCAGGAAAAGGAACAACCTGTGCTATGCAGCCCCTGTAAATGAATCAGAAGAGGTCTGCCCAAGAAAGGGAGGACACAAACGCTTTTCCTGCATTTTCTTTAATCCACTTATCTCAAACCGCCTGTGAAGACAGACACTACCCAAAATCAGGGGATACTGCTTCTGATGCAGCAACAGACGGCTACATCGTGTGCAGTTATTCCTTCTCTCCAGTCCACCAAACCAGCCCCACAATAACACTTCCATCCTGGTTCATTAAACGGGACGCCTTCTCTCCCAAAGTGATATGGAAGACACACATTTCTTCTGCATGGCTACAGCCACAGCAGAGTTTATCACACCAAAACACTCATTTTGGAGGCTTGGAGGCACAAGGGGAGTTGAGAGCAAAGCATTGTTTGTTGCTTGGTGACTCACTACCACCCCAAATCACTGCCTTTCGGCCCAGAAACGCGACCGAGATGAAAATACACTTTACGCACTTCAAAGCCCTATTCTCTCCCTGGCGACACGCTGCTTTCTTCAGGTCTGTTGACAGCGTTCAAGAGGAAGGGCTAACCGAGCTAAACGTCACCTTCCCCGCCTGGGAAGCAGCACATCAGCTCCCCGGCAGAACCACGGCAATGAGCCACCTCTCAATCGCCTTCCTACCTCTTCCAGCCGTCCCACCCCAGCCTAGTCGGGTGTGCCCACCCGCATCCGCGGTCCCGCTCACCCCCTCGCAGGGGTCGGGCACCTCTCTCCCCGGCTAGAGGGGGTGGGAATAGGGGGGACAAAGAACAGGCTCGTTTCCTCCTGAACAACCGAGACAAGAGCGAACCCCTCGCTTGTCGGGCGCTGCGGCGTGGCACGGAGGGCGCACGGAGGGCGCCGCTACCCGCCCCGCCTCACCCCCGGCCCGGTCCCGGCGAG
>VZTA01020373.1:41760-60979 GCA_013398855.1 Mohoua ochrocephala
CCTCGCACCGCCCTCACGGCCCCTCGCACCGCCCCCGCCACCCCTCGCACCGCCCCTCGCACCGCCCCCGCCGCCCCGGGAGCGAGGGCTGAAGCTGTGAGGGGTGAGGGGCTATGGGGCTGTGGGCCAGCCATCCAGAGGCTGCCCCAGGGCGAGGGCATCAGCCGCCTTTCATTTAAACAAAGGGCGGCGATGCAGAAATGTCCCGGTTCGGTTCTGGGTTGATGGGAGTTGGAAAGGTGTTAGCTAAGAAGGGTTTTTTCACGGGGGTCTTGGGAAGCAGAAGTCGTCGTTGTGTGAAGCTGAGATACTGCGTCAAAGGTGACTGCCGAAGATGCAGAAGATGCAGAAATAAATACACGCCCTTTCAGCCCCCGGAGTAGACAGGAGCATGTAGATCCCAATATACATAGGATGCTCGTGTTCCTTTACCCATGCACACTAACATTTGCATCGTTTTTCCTTATAAGCATTTGCACTCTAGTGCTGGAGAAAGTATCCAAGTGTTAGGTGCCTGCCTTAAAATTCCATCTAAAGATATGTTTCCCTGCAGTCTCTACACCTATTCCTTTTTCATCCATATCTTCTAAGTTGGAGTTCAGCAAGGATCCTGGGAAGTCCACATCTCGTGCAAAAAGTTTAATGGGTGCTGGCTTCTGGAGCCATCGCCAGAAGAGCGGAGCAAGCCCGCTGTTACATTAAAGCCGCCTTTCGAGCTTCCATTACCCTAAAAGGTCTTCTGCTTTGTATCATAAATATTTGTAACTTGCGATCATAACTACGAGCCAGCTGTCCTCCAGCCTTGGAACAGCAACATCTTAAATGTAACTAAGGTGCTATAAACTTAAATAATTCATAATTTTTCATCTTGACTTTATAATAAATGTGTGTTTAACAGTCTGGAATGGTTTTAAACACAATAATGTTCAATGCAGTCTCTCTCTTCCCATGGAGTTTACCTGACCTCTTTAGCTTTCAGAGGCCTGGAGAGAGACTTATGCACATACTTGTCTTTATGCATGGGGTTGTATCTCTGGTGCCAAATCTTCAGCTGATATAAACTGCCACAGCTCTGTTGATTTAAATAGGGCCTGTGATTTACACAAGTTGAGGATCTGACTCACAGCCCTCAATAGGACTGTTCACATATTTAAAGGTAATCGAGTGTGCAAGTGTCTGCAGGCTCAGAGCTGATTCACTTGGAGTTTTGTCCTAGTAAGAGCTGAGGTAGTTTAGTGTAATACTAGGAAGTATGAAATCATGTTAGATCATCAGTTTTTCAGATGAAACATTGTCATTTATAACAGAAAAGGTTCTGATTCTTTATATTTCACATCAGATTCTACTCTTATGCCAAAACAACCTTTAAATAAGTTTAGGAACTCAGTGCACTATATAACTAAGGACAAAAGATTGCGACTATAAATACCTTAAAAGTCATATTTAAAAACTTGGTCTGATTAAATTTTGTAATACTTAGAGTGCAACTTTGTGCCGAATATAAAAATACTGCCTATGTCATCTGACTCCTTTGATGCACTGCATTAAAATTCCTATGTCTAAGTACATATCACGCAGTCAACTTTACTTCTCTTCTATTAATAGTTTGAAATTAGGTCACTGTTCTTGTAAGGATAGGCTAAGCCTGTACAACTGATTGAAAAGAAATTACCTATATATAAATGTTTGGGTTCCTTTCTCATGCTCGCCTACAGTGACACCGTTTCTTATCTATAATCAGTAATTTTTCTGTCTGTTCTGGCATATGTATCCCATGCTGGCAGGTTTTTGTAGATTTGTTTATAGTGACCCCTGCTGCAAAAGATTAAGACTGACATTTCTCTAAGCCTTTAAAAAGACATTTACCCAATTATTTCTGAGTTCAGCATAAAAGAACCAAACAGATGTAATTTCAAGTATATAAAATTTGAAACTCCCTAATCTGGATATTTTTCAGTAAAATTAGTTGAATCATGCAACAGCTTTTCCTCTCTCACATGCATAGGATTTACTTTCTAATGCAGTGCTTTATAGTTGCAAAGTAAAATAGCTTCTCATTTCCTAGAGGTAAGGCTTGCTCTTTGTGTTATTGTTCTTTGATAAGGGCTAGACTTGACACCAATAAATCAATGTCTCAACTGCCACATGTAAATGTTTTCAGCCCTCCACTCAGGAAAGCACATGCTTATGTTTATCTCTGTTCAGGATAGCAAACTAGTGAAAAAGCAGATTAAAGCACAGCACTAAGTTTAAACACAGATTACCCGTCTTGTTTCAGAAGGACTTAAGTGTCAGCCTATTCCAGTGCTGCCCTCAATAAAATGTTTTCTCAAGCTCGGCTTAAAAAGCTTCAGCAAAAGGTATGTGTATGAGTTCGTCTACAACAATAAAAAGATCCGTGCATGCTCTGTGCTGGGCAGAAGCTGTGCAGCCATAGCTAGTGCAGCACTTAACCTCAAAGCTAACAGGCCCTGCTAACAGAGCCGCAGCTTCATGCTGGTTCAGCTTCCTGGCACTCTGCAAGCTGCACAAAATAAGCACATACTTGCTTGCAAAAGACACTCGAGGTACAGCCATGGTAAAATCTCTCATCCATATGTATTAGTATAAATGTTATTGTACAAATATATGTGCCCGATATGTTTTTTTAAAGCTGTATTTAAAGAGTATTATTTAGGCTGCAAAACCAAGCAAAAAGCCATGCTTAGAGCTCCTTGTGTAATCTTTATACTGCCCTTTGTGCAAATATTTACTGATGAACGGAGACATCCCATGGAAAACTGTGAGACCAGCGTAGTGAAATAACCACAAGGAGGCAGAATTAAAATCTGATGAGCAACCTGGATTGTCTCTTTCCCCGCTGAGTCCTTCATTCTCAGCAGCATTCTCGTATTACTGAGTGCAATTTTCTACATCTGATAGACAGGTAAAAGTTAAATTGAGTTGTCTCATGTCCTATATTACCAGTGAGGATTGAAACCTGTGTCTTTTCCACAGTAGCCACAGTTCAATATGAAACCAGTCAAACTTGTCATTTTAATGTAGGGTGATGGATTATGCGTCCTAACAGTGGTCAGTGAGAAGAAACTCAGCATCTTTTTCTCTTTTTCTGGGATTTGGAAAATTGATGCCGCCTGAAATGTCGGGAAGGGAGATGAACCAGTGGGGCAATCTGCTGGGTCTTACTCTCTCTTCCTTGAGAACTGGAGGAAAACCAGTCCTTCACAGTGTTCCCAAAAATTTGCCATTGGGGGCAGATGCTGGATTACACATGGTATGAGAGTGCAGTCTGGTTCTTGGCCATGTTGCAGTAACGTGCTGAGGGTCATATGGTCTGTACTCAGCTTTCATACAGAATGTAATCCATACTTCTGTTTCCTACCTCAGTGCTTTGGCAGCTTGTGAGTTAGCTTCTTCTGCAGCCATTACTGCTGCTTTGGTGGTGGTGTGAGCTGAACCATGAGGTCCTCCTGTGTTTTTATCATCCTGGCAGACTGACAAAAGTTTCCTTAGGAGTGCGACTGGGAGAAGAGAGTCAGTGATTTTTAACAGTCCATTTCTCAACAAAAAGTGACAACGTGTAATGACATGAAGGTATATGTACATGGAAGAGGCCAGAGAGGCAGGAGAGCTCTGCCAGTGCACTTAGCTTGTCAGACACCGGAAGGCCCCAGTCCAGAAGCAAGATAACTACATGAACCCAAGCTAATGAGCACTGCTGAGAGGCAGGGTATGTTATTTTGGGCACGGTGCCACATTAGCATGACTCTACATCTTCCAGACAGAAGCTTGCAGAGTCTGGGCAGCTCAGAGTGTGAGCAGAGTTTGCTTATGTCTGTCTGCACCTGTCTGCATGGCCTTGCAGAAGAAAAAGCAGCAATTTCCAATTAATTAGCAAAGATTTTTTGCAAACAACATGGATGTAAGAGTATCTGCCAAAAAAACCCCCACCAACCAAACAAAAAACCCCCTTGCTTCAACAGCTCCTCAATTTCTTTTTTCTACCAGGCTGAGAAGAAAATGGCCAGTGTTGACTGTACTGTCTATCTTGCCAATATACTCTCAGGGCACTTTTGCAGCACCCATTGTTTTTGTTTTCTTGTGTTTCTTCCTATCTTGTGTTTATATTGAAAGGTCTCTGTGAAAGAAACTATCTCACTGTCTCTGTACAAAAATACAGTGTGATGGCATCCTCATCCGTGCCTCTGACTCCTAAATCCTTGTGTGCCCGGCAGGGATATGGGTGACCTGTATTAAGTTACCATTTGATTTGAGACTAATAGAAGTGCCAATCAGCAGAAGCACAGATCTGCCAGGAAATAGTTTCCTGTATTCATATTTTCTACTTGTCAGGTGGACAAAGCACCAGTATTTTTTATTTTATGGGGTAGAGAGTGTTTGTAAATGGGAACTCCATGTCACTGTTACTTTCTCCATCCACTACTGAAAGCTCATTGCTTTGGTCACATAGTTAGACCCTACCTCCAGCCTGTGCCCTGCCTTTTCTAATGTGACCTTCACCATTGCAGGCTGTGAGTGCCCCACAGTCTTTACAGTATTTATCATGGTGTCGTCTCTAAATGAGGGTCCTCTGTGCTCAGAACCTAAGTTCTACTTTGAAGAAGATCCTGCAATCAACGTTTTAGTCCCAAACCTACTGAATGTACTGGTCATTGCTGTGCAATTGCTCTGTGTGTGTTTACAGCAGCTCTGATTTGTCTGTGGATGATGCAGGGTCCCTATGTGTTTATAGGATGATATTGTCAGAGTGCAATTGAAGAGTTTCTGAATTGCTCCAGAAAGCCCTGGTATTTATCCTCACGGCCTTGTTGTTTCCCTGTTGTGAAGGAAAAAGGCACAGACAAATTACATACCTTATGCAAACGTAGAGAACTGTACCAGCACCTTCAAAATCCATTGGTATTCCATACAGGAACTGTTAACTATACAGCTGCAGAAAGGAAGACAGTGTAGTTCTTCTTCCAACTGATCCAGCAACTCTTTTGTAGAATTACTCCTGAAGTTCTGTTACATGCTCATATGTCCAGTCTATATACATTAAGAGAATGGAAAAAGAATTAAATCTTGGAAGGAAGCTAAGGGGTGCAAAGGATGTTTGGACTGAAGTGTAGGCTATTGCTCCTGCATGCATTTATTTCAAAGAGAAGGTCTCTTCAGAATCATAAGCAAAGCTGGTTTAGGGATTGCCAGAGGGAATTCTACTTCTGTAGAGATCAGTTCTGATTTCTGTAAATAAGCATGCTCAGGATGATAGTAAACTTTCTTCTGGGCCGCAAGAGTTTTCTGGAAAAAGTCACATTTGGGAGAATCAGAAGTAAAATCCTTCACTCAAAGTTAGACCACTGAACTATCAAAACCCATTATTCCAGTACTATTATCCATATAAAAGGATTTATACTCTTTATTTTACCTCATATAGATATATATACACCTATCAGTTTTCTCAGTGTGGGACTAGGGTACCTCAAAGGCAAATCAGAGTCTTCAATTTCCTCTGCTGACTCTGCAGAAGCATCCGGGTCAGGACCTTCAATAGTCACCAGGCCACATGTCTTGTTACAGAGGGACTGAATCCATCACTTTTCAAAAGAGGAGATGATGTTGGCAAGTGGAGGAGCCTCAAAACATGTCCATTATCCCCATCTGTACAAACAGCAGCTCATGTGCTCACAAATTGATTATATGCTTTCAGCAAGCTACGAAAAGGGCTTCATTCTCAGGAACATAAATCTGAATCTCAGACTCAATTTCCTCCTCTGCTGCAGATGTCCTGTGTGACCTTCAACAAGTGACTCTGTGCCTCCGTTCCTCATTGTTAAAATACTAATAACACTTCCTAAAACGGTGTGTGAGGATAAACAATGACTATGATATGCTCAGGGATTTGCACAAAAAGGAGATGGATAAGCATGTCAGATTTTACAGGGAAATTTCTGCCAGGAAAATTTTGACCAGTTCCAGTCAGTGCACAGACAGTAAGAGTCTCCTGTTTGCCCTGTTCACTGCAGGTCTGTTACTGGCACGACAGTTTATACGGGTGTACATAAACACTTCTAACCAAGCAATCTGTGGGTAATTTTGAATCAAGAAACTTTATATGTAGTCAAAATGTAGTCATAGTACTAGATATCCTGATACAGATTATCATTTAGAGAACTTCTTTCTTTCTCAGTCATCATTTCCTCTCTTTTCCCATCCTCGAAAGCAAGCTGTTGCTTTAAAAGCCAAAAGAGGGTTTTTATGTGTGTGGTCAAATCCACACAACTGTAAAGATGAAAATAAGAGTCACTTAAGGCCTTTATCACCTGCCTGAAATTCCACTGTCTTCAGCAGAGCTGCAGCTGGAGATGGATTAGCCTGATCCTAAACGAGAAAAAGATGCAGTTCCTGGCTGCAGGGAGAGATGCGCTTTTAGATCCAGCCCTTCTGCCTTCCCCAGGAGAAGTTGGAGTTTGCTCTTGGTTTGTGTCAGTGTTTTCACTAGCATGGCAGCCTGCAGTTTTGTTAAAAATACTTGGGAAATGGCTCTGTTAGCAATCCTGGGGACCGTTCTTTTAAACAACTGCCATCAGTCTTGCAGACTCAGTCTCAATATCTGCTCAGTTTGAAGTGTGCACAGTATTTTGTAACGGGGCCAACATTTTGGAAGTAACATAAACATATGTAATGCGTCAGCTTTGCTAAATCTAAACCAATGCTGTTAGGTTCAAGGAACTGTGACATGGCAACCTCCGCTTTAATAGTACTAGAAGGCCTAGAAAATGGTTGCTTGTATTTGTCTCAGTTATCCTGCAGCATTGCAGGTCATTCATTCTCTGACAAGAAGTTCCAAAAATTCCAGTGAATGGAGAATGTTGACACATAAAACTCGGTTGCTATTTCTGTGAAATAACTATTACAGTAGCTAACTATATATAGCCAGAAGTAATTGCTTCTGTAAATAAAATACCAGTGAACACATTACAAGATTAAAGAGAAACTTTGAGCTTCCAACACAGTTATTTGCCGACTCCCACCCTTACACACACGATGACTTTGCAGTCATAGCTCTGCTATGCCGCAAGACTTAATTTAGGATATGTGTGGCATATTATACTTCCTCACATTCCTAAATAAAGTGTTCTTCCATTAGCTGCTTAGTTAGTTCTCATTTTAGCTGGCCACTTCACCCTTCATTAGTGAAGACAAGTACCGTCATTTCACCAAATATACTGCCATACAATTATTTGTTAATATTATGTTATAGTTAGGATTTACACAGGTATAATAAAAGGCTTCAGGTTCTCCTGGGCACTTGGATGAATTTTTACACAATATTAATTTCAAACTCTCAGCCTTTAAAAATGGTCTCTTTCAAATGGCAGTTATAGGTAGTAAAAGTGAGATAAATTGATGGAAGATCAGATCAGAAGTGATGTATCTTAATAAATGTGTCATCAATCTTTGAGAGGGAAGGTGATATTAAATAGCTTGGATACCATGCTGCTCTAGGAAGAGACACCAGTTAAATTCTTTGAAGGTAGGTTTACAGTGATCTCTGCCATTTGGTGAAGAGTTATTGCCCATAAACTCTGGGAGTTTTGCTTACTACTGCTGGTAAAACTAGACAGCCCGCTCATCCTTTATACCTTTTTTTGGTAGAGATTTAACAATTTCACAAGTGACACCTAGTCACTTGTGACATAGAGGGCACCTACATAAGAGTTTCAGTCCCTTTTGTTTTCTTTCCTAATCTGACATTTTTTTAATTTAGGCGAAGCTGGTTTTGCACTATCAGCTGGTTTTGGACCTATCAGGAGACCAGTATTCCATCCCTATGAAATATCTTTTGCTGATTTGGCCCTTATTGTTGTTTCTATGCTGTCATAAGATCTGGGAGCTGCTGCAAGGGAGCAGGATCCTACCAAGCTATAGATAGGAGAAAAGCAGACTGGTATTGTGTGTATCTGTAGGTGTCAAAGTAAAGGAGAGCTCGGAGCATGAAGCCCAGTGGGCAGATGGGCAAATCCCTTCAGGCAGAAGGACAGAATAGGAAAAACATTTCTGTGCTTGAATTAAAACATAAGAAAGGAGTTTTCCTGCTTCTAAGTGCAGAGAAAGGTGTTGACATCTTGTTAGGAAGGAGCCATTGTAGGCAGTGTGGGGATGGGCTGCGTAGGAACCTGAAAGTTAAAATCAACAGCATGAATTTATGCAAACAGGGATAAATGAGAGTAACCAGCATGTTGTTTTAGGCAAAAACCTACACAAATCCTTACAAGATTCTGAATGAACAGGAGCAGTGCCGGAATAGATCTGTCATAACTGAAAAAGCAGGCTGATGCTCCATTGTATCTTGGACAGGCTGTGATTGAAGATTTCACTGCCAAAAAGATCCACAAGACAAACTCTGAAGATAACTCAGAGTAGAAGCTGACACCTATGTTATTAGACCTGACAGTAGTGTGACAAGAAAGAAGATAACAAGAAAGAATCATTATGGGAAACAAAATTGTATTAACTTGTTTGTTTTGTCTCTCTGTATTTTAATACGTTTGCAGCAATTCAACATCAGCTCCCACAAAAATGCAGATATTTGTGTTCTCAGCTTGTTGTCAAACAAAATGACATCAAGCAACAACCCATACTTCAGCAGTGTTGCTTGTGTAACAACAGAAACAAATGTTGTTGATGGGCAATAACCTGGTGTCACTGAAGTATCCCAGTGGTAAGTACACATGACATCAAAGAGCACTCCCACTACTCCCCCTTTGTATATCTAGATGGATCTCTTCTACCCAGTTTGAGAAACACTATCCCATAAGGTGTCTTTGTGAAAAAAAAATGAACTGGAAAGTTGCAGAAAGATGCAGGTCCCAGTGCTTGGCTGATTAAAGGAGGTACTGAGTAAGTTTCATGTGGAGTTTGGAAGGACCTTCCAGAGAATTAAATAAATTTTTATTTGCCCTCCTAAGAAAGCTTTGGAATGCTGTCTTATAAAGCAGGATAGGAGCAGTTATGTTGAACAGCTGTTTGAAGGACAAATCTAGAGAACATTCCTACCCAGGATGATTCCCAGGAACGTTTACTTTAATCATGCAGTGTAAATGGATCTTGTATTTCCCATCTATTGAGGATGGAACACTTGTGCCTTTCCATGGCAGTAATTGCACCCTTCCAGCGCAGTAACTCGCTGCTGCTTAGTCTGCCTTCAGCTGAAGCTCCCTAAACTCACTATCTCAAATGAAGAACCAGTTCAGAAAAGGTTATGTGCACAACATGTCCTTTTTCAATCTGAAGCACTTTGCTGCAGTTACAGACACGTTTTTAATCTGCCCATGTGCTCCACTACAAAGCTTCATGGCTTCTGAACAGCTGTGATAGCACCATCGGTTGCCTCCTGAGGTAAACAAGCACTCACCTGCAAAGCTAGGAAAAAAATCCCCATAAAGGGTATTGCAGACAGCTTGCAATAAATATGTTATCATCCACTTCATGCAATCCACTAATAATCAAGAAAGAAAAGAAAACCATCCACATTTTATTTTCTACGTGGTGATGCACTGTCCTTATGGGAAGAGGCGAGTGGCAACACGTCACAGCTTGCCAACTTCAAACACCTTTGTGACTGCTGTCTCTCATCAGTGGACTTGTATTCCCAAAGTACAGAGTATTAGGTTTCAGTGAAAGACCTGAACTGTTCCATTAATGACCTGATGGATGAGGTAAGATTCAGTGGTTTTTACTCAAAGCCAGACTCGAAATATTTGAACTCCCTCTCATTTCTGCCTGTCTGTTTTCATGATAGATATTCATGTGGATCCAATCATCAGATAAATTTCTGAAACAGCAGAAGACATCTGAGCTCCTTCCAAAAATACAAAATAGAGGTCAGTAAAAATAGGTATTTGAATCCGTTACATCTCAGTACATTGCTGGACCTTTCCAGAGTGTTAAGCACAAGGGGAGCTTTGCCTCGTGATCTTGGCATCATCACCCTTGGACACCAGAACTGTAATATTTAGATATCTTAATGCATTTAAAACTGTCACTTTCTGTTCTTTTAGAGACAGATGATAAACAAACCTAGATAAGGTTTTCTTGAGGAAAATATCTCATTTTAAACTCAAAACTTTGAAACAATTACACTCATTTTTCCAGGCTTCGCATTTTTTAGATCATACCAAACTAAAAAGAAAAAACGCCCCAAAACAAACTAGGTGTGATGTTTCTGTCCTTTGCCATTTTTGAAATATTCAGGCATAAAATATGCTACTGAAATGTCTGAATAAGGTTATGTTATTAATACATACATAACTTAGAAATGTTTGGAACTATATTACTCAAGCTTTTATATTAAAAAAGATTAGGCAAAACTAGAAAAGTTCCAGTCCAAATGAAAAAAAATTTGTGAAATTACAAATGCATCAGCACAAGTTGGGAAAAATATATTAGAATTATAGATTAGATTACTTTGATCATACTGGATATATACTGGATTATATTGGATATATATACTGGCTATTACTTGGATTATACTGGCTTTTTCTGTGATAATAAATAATTATAAGACCTTATTAGAGTTTCTAACCTAATTGCTAATCCCCCCTTCCTTCCTCTCTCCCTTATGACTCCCTACTGCAGATTGCAGCTTTCTCTATTTTGCAGCAGGTGTGAGCTACTTCCATATGTTGGAGGAAGAGGTACATGAAGGAACCACTCCTTTCATTTGTAAGTATGTGTTTTTCCTGATAAGAAAACGTGGCAACATTTCTCCCCAGGCTAAAGCTCGTGTAAAAAAACCAAATACAAACGGAAGCATAAAGGCACAAAACAGAGAACTCGTTAGTTTGAAAAGGATACAAAGATATGTTAATGTCAGTATAAACAAGGAGATCAGAACAAATACCGGGAGAAAACAAAACTGAAGCAATGATGTACTGTGTGATGTGAATAAATTTAAAAATAAATAATATATAAATATAATACCTAATGTGATACATATTATAAATAAATATATACTTTTAGTAGTTTATTTTATGAAGAATGAAGGTGTGGGGACTGTAATATCTACAAAAATAGTAGAGTTATTCATAAGAAGAAACATTTTTTTTTTCTCTATGCTGCTTTTTTAAGCATCATATCTAGGCCTCTAGATGAACAAATTCCTTTCACTTTGCCTTGGGATGGGTGAAGAATACTGGATTCCCCAGACTCAGAATGTTAAAACCATGGATGTTGAAGATCTCCCAAGGGACTCCTTCAGTTATGTTAATATTAGAGATGGGAAACAGTTTTCATGAAAAATGCTTCAGAAAAATGCAATGTCCTTATAATTCTGACACATCTCTTCACCACATTACTTTGACAGTTATGATCAAACCGAACAAAAAACTGCACAATGCTTTTATTAATATTTAATATTTTTTCAAAGAAGCACTGTAACTAATCTAATTTAAACTTTTTAATTAACTACCTGGGAAAAAAAAAACCAGTTATAACTTGGCCTATCTTGGATTAGCTAAGTGTCAGCAGCCCTACATTTGATTCCTTTGGATCAGTTACCTATTTGACTTTACAAGAGCAGCATTAGAGCAAGTATGCCTCTACTAGTTCATTTAAATTCACATAACAAAAAATAACTGACATAATCATATGAGATTTAGATGAAGGCAGTCAATTCTCACACATTTCTTTTGGAGTGTCTGCTTTCCTTAAAAAAAAAACAACAAAACATCAAACCAACAACGAAACAAACTGGCTATCATATTAAAACTTGACAGATTATTTTCAGTTGAGACCTAGATTGGTTTCAGATACTGAAAATTTGTAGTCTATGTTACTTTCTTTTTGCCCCCAAATACCTGATATGTCCAAAAGCAGAAATATTTATGATAGAGGATATCTTTTAAAAGTTATTTGCTAAACATAGATTTTTCTTTGCCTTTATAGAACAGCTATCAGGTCCTAAAATGAAAGTATTAAAGTGAAGAGTGTGATTTGAGGATAGACAAGTGAAAGTTTTGTAGATAGCTATGAGGTTACAGAGGTATAATTACTAATTAAGTAGCACTAACTCAGACGCGTAGTGCTTAGCTCAGCCTCAGAAATTCCCTGTTACCTGTATGTAATGGGAGTGGATCGTGCCCTGTCTTGCTGCAAGTACTCTGTTTCACGGAATCACATCTATTGCTTTCTGCCCCTCTTGTGCTGTATTAGAGCAAAGTGGGATTACCCTGAAGGGAAACATTCCTTCAGTGAAGGAATCTTCATGAAGGAAGATTATTAAGAGCTTCGACAACCCAGAACAGAAAATACTAAGAAAAAGAGATGAAGCTCTTAGTTGGACATACAGTGAGGTGAGTATGTTTGGGGCATGTAAATGCAGAAGAAAAATGGAGTGGGACAGACTTAGAACCACACCCACAAACATAAAACGGAGAAAGAAAAGTAAAATAAACTGTTGAGGAGTAATTATGAACTGCTAATCCTTTGTGTCTTTATTCTGTTTGTGAACTCCAAAGTCATGAGTCACGGCAGTTTAGTGGTCAACTGTTTTCTGTTCTGTGTGGGCCCGCAGAGGCCCATTAACAGCTCGTGGGAAAAGCCATCTCTGTCAGTCCACACCTCAAAGGTTTCACCCAGCACCGATGCCCCTCCTTCCCTTAGGAGAAGTATGTGAGAGCAACAACCATTGCTGGACTGTCCGTAACTTTTTAAAGTTGAAACTGCCACCTATACTAGAAAATTAAACTAGGCTTTAGCAACTTCAGGGACGTAAATATAAATACTTGTGAACCTATGGACTACATTTTAGTTCTCCAAAGACACGTGCAGGAGTAAGGCTGCTGAAGAGTCCTGAATCCTGACAACTCAAATTGTATAGTGTTATGCACATACACATAGATCTTTTTAGGCTTTGGCCATCATTGTAACTTATTAATGAAGCCAGTGAAAAATACAGCTCAGCATATCCTACATGTCCTGAGTGACAGTGCTCCAGTACTGTAAATCATTACATCACACCTTTATTCCGCCTTTATTTATCAATTTTACTATGTTTCACATCTTGAATACTACCATGGGAAAAGGCTGGAGGAAGGCTGTGAGAATAACAACATACAGGTTTTATTAATGACAATGACTTCATATGTGAGTTTAAGCAGGTGATTAGGACTATATTCTGAAAATTGTCCACTTAACTTGAGATACCTAAAATGTCTCTAGTCAGACATTTTACAATTAGTACTTCCAAAATGCAGCCCTTTACTCACAGTCTTTCTCACTCTCCTGTGTTGTAAAGCAGTGATACTACCTACTTTTGAAAAGCCTATTCGTTTTACATTTCATTGATACTACTGAACTGACAGTGGCAGTATGCATAATTTAAAATCATCAGGAAAATTAACAGAAGCTGGTAACGATAGTTACACCTTGGGCACGCTTATTACTCCACTGCAACTTATCACCTGTGAAAGGAGTTTGCCTTGGAGTGTCACACATATGAGTGACAGATGCTCCAAATCCTGCACAGGGTTCAGAGTAAGACAGTAGAAACAAAGCTAACAATGCTTCAATAAAGTGAATACACAATGCCACTATTCCCTGGAACATTACTACATCCGCTTATTGGCTAGGCATGCAAATATCAAGCTGCCCAGACTTGGAGCTTCCCTTATTTTTTCAAATTTCTTCTGGTGTACTCACACCAAAGAGATCAGCAGAAGAGCAAACACTTCTAGCCTGTTCTTCTGGTGTGCTGTATCCTGCCATGTGTTGTATGGCTTGCACTCCTGTAACGTACGAGAAAGCAGAGAATCAATTCCATTTCCTGGAGGCAAACACACTCAGGTCCCTTCACAGTTTCTTTCAGGGAAGTCCACCTCAAATTAAGAACAGTTTTTAGAAGCAACAATACTTTGGTACTCTATGGAAGAAATAAAATCAGCAAAAGCCAGGAGAAGTATGGATAGTTGACAGCTGACCCCAACATACTTTGGGTGTCCAGCCTCAGGGGGCTGTAACAACCCAAGGGCCAGCTTTTCTATCATGAAAGGAATCATATTTAGCACTAGACTGTGTTTGCTCCTCATTTGAAATTGTGTAGCTGGTAAAGAAGAAAGGAAGGAAATGGACCTGTCCTTTTCCCTACTTACTGTGCATGGTTAGTTTGGTTTGGCTTTTTTTGGTGCAATACAAAATCATTCATTCAAGCAGCATATACACTATGGGGTTTTTTTCCGTGTGCTGCTCAAGAAAGCAACAGCCTGGAAAGGCAAGACTGACCTTCATGTTCCTGTCCTCTTCTGGCCTTGATCCAGAGAGTGAACTGCACTCTCGGAAAAAATATCTTCCAAGGCTCACCCTGTGTGCATGGAGAGGCTGATCTAGGACGGGGGGGTTGTCTCTTGAATCCTGATCCATTCCAGAATTCTTTCCCTGTCACTCTGTACCAAAATTACTTCCAGCAATGACAATCTAATCACTGAGACTGAATAACAACAGACTCCTATTATAGTCCTGAGCAATGCCAGGTAACTCCAAGTTTCCCTGCCCCAGAAACCTGTTGTAAATTCTCAAGATGAGGGCTGATAAACCAGGAACAGATCAGAGCTCTGTTTTACCCTTCAGAAGTTTTTCCAGCAATTCCTTGTATAGAATAGCAGCAATCCTGCAAATGGCAAACCCACAGTAAATGCTGTCAGCATACTCATGTGAAGGTTGAGAGGAGACATGTAGGAGATGAAGTGGAAGCCTATTTTGATATTTGGGGTATGTGTCCAGTATAGAAGTTCTACTATATTTTACCAGAAAGATGTACAGTGCTAAAACTTTTCATATCAATTTAAAAAATCACCATCCACAAGCAATAAAATAATAACACCCCCTCCCACAATGGTGAGAGTCCCTGGCACAGCTGTGTTTGTCTGAGATCATACTGCTCTACAGCCCTGCCGGAGCCAGAAATCTCTAGCCTAGAAGTGACCTAAGCATATGTTCTGCAACTGGAGGTATGTTTTTGTAGCACGTGCAGATATGCTTGAACTGGCTGTTATCTATCTAGCTCAGATAAGAACTGCTGGGACAGTGTGATATCATGGGGCTCAGTCTTGGCTAGCAAACCAGGTGCATACCTGAGAGCAGGCTGGCTGGTGGACACTGCACTGAAGTCACCGTGTCACCGCGCCCGCCAGAACCACGTACCTTAGAGCTGCAAATCCAAGCAGAAGTGTTCTGAGAGATTTATTCCCAATGAAAGCTAACACACTGAGCTAGTGTTTAGCGTATTCTTTTAAAAGAGGTTGGGAAGACTACCAAAAGTGTAATTACACTAGAGAGAGAGTTGGAGACCTAGTTAATCACACATTGACAGGATCCCTTATGCTGAGACATTTCACAGGGAACATTGGGAGTGCCTTAAGTAACTTCCTCAGGTACATACTTTGCAAGTGAAGAATAAATTAGTAGAAAATTGGCTGGATACGAAGGAAACCTTGGAATGGAGTTGGAGGCTGGACCAAGGTCGCTGAGACTGGTCTTTTTCTTCATTTTTAGAAAAGATGAATTAGCTATTGGTATGCCCTAAAGATCATTTGCAGCATGACAGGAGTGCAAATGCTCTTGAGGATGCTTTTTTCGTAACCATGCCTCTAAAATTAGATACTAAATAATAATTTGACTTTCAAAGATAGTCAGCATTTGACAGCAATCTTTGATTTCTTGCCAGGAAGGGACTGATTCCACTAGCACCCAACTATTGCACTTGCATAAGCACATCCATTAAGTTCAAAGGAATTCAGTGGATATACTCATACTAGTGAATATCTTCATATGCTTGAGATATATTCTTGTCCAGAGTGGATTCAAAGTTCCTCAGTTTTCACAGGGCCTATAATGAGGGGTCTGGCTTTTATTTCATTTTTTACATAAAGGTGTTTCTGAAAATCTCTCCTGCATTCAAGCTGGATTTTATTCCTTGTCTATCTGTTTAGTATAACTCGAAGAAATGATGCTCCTTTTAAAAACAAAACAATACAAAATCTCCTCTCCTGCTTTCACATTGCTGAACTTGGAAAAGCTTGAACATTTGCAGACTTTTCTCCAATGCTTGAACAGCTTTTTCAGGACTAATGGGACTATAAAAAAAGTAAATCTTCTTGGAAATTCAGTCAAACTATCTATCAATCTTGAGCAAGAACGCCTCAAACCCAGTTGCAATTGTGGCTGCAATAACAGAATTAAGCCTAACGCGACTCCTGGCAGGACTTTACATCCTCTCTCCACCAGATAGTGCTGTTTCTCCACAGAGCTATTGAGGATGCACAGGCCAGGGAAAGGTCAGGGGCTGTCGGAGATTACAAGCTGCCTACGGCTCGCTCGTCCCTCCTTGCCGCTGCCGCTGCCACTACCTGAAACAGGGCAGGCGCAGCCTAAAAGGGATTTGCGGGAGTAAAACCGTGCCTTGGGAGGCCGCTGTCTGCAGGTGACCGCTTGCTGGCGGTGCCATTGCTGCTATTCCTTATCAGTTTGATGTAGCCTCTTTCCTAAAGTAAGAATGAAAATAGAAGCTGATGCAATTAACCTGTGTTTTTATGATCTCTCGGGGGGCTTTTCGGTACAACTTTACAGGACGGTCTGACAGTGCAGTTGTCTGTCAAGTAAGTGAGTCAACATTAATGAAAATCAAATGCCAACATGCAGATGATCCTGCAGTGGAGCAGCACACACCGGGAGCAGCCCTGACACAAAGGCTGTTTGCTCTCAGAGTGCTGAACAGAGGGGCTTCTACCAGCAAAGGTCACTTCTGGAGAGCAGACAGATCTCCTTAACCAGTCGTGAGTCTAGGTACCCTGTAGACCCTCTCTGTCTTTTTTAAAAAACCACTGCTGGTTTTTTAAACCAGCTAAAATAGCTAAAACATAATTAAACTTCAGGCCATGGTTTACTACGCTGCTGTAGGCTTTGTAATAGAGTACAGAAATGCATCTGGAATACTTCTTACTGCCCTTCTGCAGGAGAAATACTGCAAGTCCTGCATCTTCCTCTCCAGACCTCCCTGTGCAAAATAGAACAGCTTTTGCTCCTCAGCTCTTAAAGGACCAAATCCTTCCACATGCACAGCAAGAGAATAGAAAAAAAAAATCAAGCAAATAAATATTTTAAAACTTTTCAAGTGGAAAATGGTACTTGCAGTTGGGATGTTCTTTGCTGTCTATTACTTAGAGTTTTTGAGACCACTGAGCCAAGTTTTTAGATGAACTTCCAAGAAACATTGAAATGTTGGTCCATGTACCTGGGTTACTGGATTTTAAGAATACTGTTCCACAGTACTTTGGTTATGTTAAGAACTGTTTAGTGATAAAAGTTCAGTCTTGACATAGATGTGCTTTTCTGAAATATAATTTAAAAAAACCCCCAAATCTAAAAATAACTTAAAACTGTGCAAGGTATTTGTATTTTCTAAGCAGTGTAAGGTTGGAGCTGTCTGATCCTAAATGAGCTTGTAAATCCTTATTCATGCAGGCAGACATTTATTCTTCGAAGAAATGATTTATGAAACCAAACCTTAGCTAGCTTCAGTGCATGGAAAAATGGAGATGGCTCGAATTAGGGATCAGGGCCTAGCTAGGCATGTAGTAGATTGTATATGTAATTAGCTAAATATAAGGTCTATTTATATCATTTTGTATGCTGTGTTAATATTGTCTGTATTTATTCAGACTTTCGTAATATGCATGTAATCTCAGAGAGATGCTAGGTCATTAAACTCACCATGGAGACTCTGTTTACTTACCTTGGGCATACAGAATACATACAGTTGCAGTTCTCTAAAAATAAACAGAAAAAAAAAATTAAACAGTGTATCAGTTTGGCTTTCATGTTTTCCAATAAGTATCTAAGGAAATGGAGCATACTGTTTACATTGCCCTTATTGAGAAAGAACACAAAGATGTCCGGACGAAAGTTTTAATTACAGCGTTCTTTCTGACACCCTGAATGTAAGACCATACAGCTTAATATAGAGTACTATATGCATCAGGTAGTGAATGGGGCTGGCAGGAAAGGAGCAGGTTCTTCTTGTATTTCTGGTGGGGCCTGTGAGCATGGTCCTTTTCAAAAGTAACGTGATAGATGTCTCACGGCTGCTGTGAGCCCAGGAAAGGCTGAATTGCGAAGGAAGACATTTCCCATAATTGGCTCCATACCACAGCTTTGTATCAAACGATTCTGCTTGGAGATTGTCAAGATGATAATGAACATGGAGATTTTACTGTACTTCTATTTTGACTAGTAGACTAAGTGGCAACAGGCACCAGAAAGTCTGTCTTCCATTAACGCAAATGCTCTCGTGACCCATTGGCTTCATTAGTACCGTATCTCCTATCTGGAAACTGCTCTGGAAGCACAGATACTGGAGCTGTTTCATTAGCTCCAATATAACACCTGCCTCCTGAGCCATTATCTGCAGAAATCCATAATTATCTGTTCTTTCCTCTCCAGTCAGGAATATCAGGTCCAGATCAAGGACTGGGAGCTCATCTTTTATGTCCTTATTCAACTGGATCCAGGCAATCGAGCTGCTTTCTACTTTGGCTGATTCTTCGAAGCACCCCGGCTGCCCTCCTGGGTGCCAGGACTGCTTCTTTTTCTCTTGTGATATTACAGCAAACTCAAATCCCATCAAAGACCAAAGTCCATCCATTTCCTGGTGACTTTCTCACACAAGCACACACACAAACCCGCAAAATCGGTAGCTAAAAATAATTAAGGCAGTAATAATTTTCACCATGGGAAACCATCCAGATCCCGAGTACGTTTGTTCTGAGGAGGAAAAAGTCAGGCTGCATGTAGCTTCGCGGGTGTTTCATAGGGTATTTGGTACCACGGTGATGAAAAATGACTGAAATCTTTCGTGACGTGTAGATAACGTTCGAGAACACAGTACGCACACCCATTTACCCTTTCAGAAGGTTTTTGGGCTTTTTTTTCCCCCTTTTCAGTACGCTTGCAGGGCAGTGGCGACCGCCCGCCTGCGGTGTCCCGCTCAGCGCCAGCTCGGAGCAGCGGGGAGGCGCCGCGGCTTGAGGTGGGGCAGGCACGGGCCAGGTGATCGCGGCAGACAAAGGGGCTGGCAGTGCCCCACCACCGCGGGGCGTCGGGCGGCCAACAGGCGGCTTCTGTCCCAACCCAGGCAGCGCCTCTCGGCCGGGGGAAGGGC
>VZTA01020373.1:61774-182473 GCA_013398855.1 Mohoua ochrocephala
GGAGGCGGCGGCGGCGCAGGACGGGCGGCTGCGGGCGGCGGCGCGGATGGAAGGTCCCCGGGTGGATGTTTGCTGAGCGGAGGCTGTGCAGTAGGCAGGGTTGGTGGGTCGGCCGGTGTTTCTGATCCGTGTGTGTGCGTGTGTGTGTGTGTGTATGCGTGTGTGTGTATTGTTGCGCGGCGCACGGGCAGGACTGGCGTGTGCGGGAGCCCGGGATCGCGGCTCTGCTTCCTCTGCGAGGACTGATCCAGGATTATGGTCAGGGTGAAGGGAGAAGGCTCTTGCTTGCCCCCCGGATTGATTATGCTCGGGTTTTGATTGCATTCGGGGGTTCCTGCAGCCGCGGCCGCCTCCCCCCCCCCGGCGGCCCCCCCCCCCTGTTTTCCGTTAGAAACACGGGCAAGAAAATAAATGTATTCACTGGGTGTCGCAAGAGCAAAGGCTAAATAATCAAAGGTAACAGCAGCAGCCAGGCGAAGAGACCCGCACCGTACCCTGCTCCCCCACTCCCAGACCTGCCCTCCTATTTATTGGCGAGACCTCCCTCCCTCCCTCTCGGTGCGAGTGCGTTGAGCGAGTGTTTGATCCCGGGAAAAGTGCAGCTATCCAGCCATGGTGGTTTTCAATGGCTTGCTGAAAATCAAGATCTGCGAGGCGGTGAATCTGAAACCCACGGCGTGGTCTCTGAGGCATGCGGTGGGTCCCAGGCCACAGACCTTTTTGCTGGACCCTTACATCGCCCTCAACGTGGACGACTCCAGGATCGGGCAGACCTCGACCAAGCAAAAGACCAACAGTCCTGCTTGGAACGATGAATTTGTCACCGACGTTTGTAATGGCAGGAAGATAGAGATGGCTGTTTTCCATGATGCCCCCATCGGGTACGACGATTTTGTAGCTAACTGCACTATACAGTTTGAGGACTTGCTGCAGAACGGGAGCCGTCACTTCGAGGACTGGGTGAGTGTTCGCGCTGTAGATGCATACATGTACATACGATTTTCAGTGGCATGGCTCTGGATGCAACATCTGTCTTGCAGAGCTAGGTTGCCAAGGGCATGTAATGCCTCTGAAGGCTTTTCATTATTTCCACACTTTGTTATGCTGAGATAGTCATGGTTACTATATAATTAATGCATGTGGTCTACAGGCGAGGCAGGGAAGAAAAATATGCTGAATCTAAGTGAGAGGTATGTAGTTACCACGCAAGTTTCTGAAATTATGTGACATAAATACAAATGTACTTGTCTAACTGAGTCTGAAAAACCCGAGCCAAATGCATCCGTTCAAAGCATTACCGCAAAACCCAGATCCAGCGCTTAGATGAGTTTCATCATTGCAGGGTGAATACTCTTGGTTGGCCTGGCAATGATGAGCCTTAAAAATCCAGACCTGACCTCTGATACGAGACACTTCAGGGTCTTCCTGTCCCTTGAGAGCTCACTGCATCAACACTGGTGATGCTCCTCCTTCCTCCCTCCAGATGATCGACACCTCTATGCGTAGATCTAACGCAATGCTTCTTCAAATGCTCAAGACTGATGAAAGGGTCCTAGTGGAATTTGGGCCCAACTAGGGAAATTCTGTTGTCTGTACACACAATGTGTCTTAACAGCTTTCACAGCGTCTTTAAGAGAGGCTAACGTGCCTCAGTGGGAGTACAAAAAAGCTGGAAAATCCTTGCTCTGACATCCTCAGGTAGTGTGATTTACCAGGGAGAAAGCGATCAAACAATGAAGAAACGGGAAACGTGAATATGCATATTTCACATTTCTGCAGTTAAACAGTTAAATGGTGGATATGCTTTAAATGAGATGTATAATAAAACAACAGTGGCTATCATCTCATTTTCAGCGTGCCCTGCTCGACCAGCCATCTGAAATTATATATGCTCATCTTTTTATGTATTTATTTTTCATGGTCAAGGATACTAGCCAGTAATTTTTGGCAAACAGACAAAGAACCCAGGGCCAATGAAAAAATAGCTAGGGTTAATAGGTCTGAGTTTTATGTATTCTTTGGGGCTTCTTTACTTAATGCAGTCATGTAGAGATGGCAGAATGATGAAAGGGCATGAAATAATTAGACTCTATACTGATTAGGAGCCGATCAACTTTGCTGTTAAAACTTTTATGTTTGCAACTTTAAAATATTTTTCATTTTTGCTGCCTATGTGTTGCGTTGTGATAATTAGGGTCTAGATTATTCTGATGCTCTGTAAAAGCTACATATTAGGAAGCTCAAATGGTAAAAGCGGGTGATAGAGGAAAAATAGCCATATCAGGAAAAGACAAATGCAGCAGTATTGCAGATGTCTTTTACCTGGATTGAATGATAATCAAGTTGGGACTCTCCTGAAATCAAGTGAGGTTTCATCTTTGAGACCAGTGGGACGAGGAGATCTGCACAGATTTTTAGTGAAAGAATAGTAATTTTGTATGTTCTTTTTGTGCATGGTACATGTTGTGAGTTTGTCGCCAAATCTGGGAGGATCTTGCGGATTCCAGATGCCAAGTTTGAATTTTGGTGGGACTGGGGTGCTCCCTGGCTCTGATATTTAAGGTGAACTCAAATGTCTGAACACATTCCTTAGATAAATAGTGGAATTTAACAGGTTGAGGCCCATTGTAAACAGGATCTGTGAGGAACTACATAGCTGAATCAGATAAATGCTGGCTTTTATTGCATCAGGATTCATTGCTGTCCAGCATTCAGTGGGTGGGAGGAGACGAGGGAGTGACTACGCTTGTTGTCTGTTGATGTGACAGAATCGAGGACATGGCTGTGGATCACAACTGGTCAGCTCACTATAATGCAGCTTCTGAAGCATCACTTACCTTGTTTTGTGCTGCAAATCCCTCTCATTAGGATTGTGTTCATGTGCTACATAGACAGCATAAACCTCCCCCCTGTATCACAGTTAGAACAGGGGGGTGGTAAGTGTTTACAGGATTGTGCTTTACTCTTTCCAAAATCTTCCTATTTGCTGAGTGTGTCAGCATAATTGGAATACCGAGTGTGTTTATTGGATTAATAGATAGGGACCTTCAGAGAACGGACTCCACCAAAACCACGCTGGCTTTTGGTCTTTTTTCATTGAGTTAAAAGAAGACCCGTGGCCATGACATCTCTATAGAGCCCATACTGAAGTAGTAGATTTATTGGTATCTTCATCAGTGTCTGGAGTCTGTATTAAAACTTCAAAAAGGAGTCGTCTGCAAAGTGAATGAGTTTCACACTACGAGGGAAATGCACATGGCCTAAACCAACATTAGGCTAAGGTCTGCTGGTATGATACAATCAGTTTCTTCTGTTTAATAAGAGGACTAGTTCCTTCATTTTGCTCTTGGCATTTAAGGCAGATATTTTTGTAGTACTCTTCCTGAACTCTGTAACAAGCAAATTAAAAGCAGCAATCACAGTAACCCATTCTTCCTTACTGCCTGAAATATCGAATAAATGCAGCCTACACACTTGAAACACACTTGAAGACCATCAGGTCTTTTTATGCCATTCTGAGGGTTGTCCTTTAAGCACTCCTGAAAGTTGGAACTGGGTACCACGTACTTGCTGAGTGTGATTGGACTAATTGCACTGCTGCCGCTCCTTACCTTCAGAATGATGCAACAGTTATTGCAGAACGGGACCGTCACTATTAAAATAGGGTTGAGAAAAAGCTCGTGTGCTGAGAACAGGTCTTGTCAACATATTAATACCTTCAATGCTTTCGATCTCGTATAGTACTGCACATATTTTTTTGAGGAAATTTCAGAATTTGTTGTCTAACATCTGTTCTAGAGTCAAGGTTATGCTTCTAGGTTTCTAGGATCTTGTCAGAAGTCCAAAATGTAAAAAAGATTCACAACAAAATAATGTTTTGGGGTTTTTTTTCCCTAGAAAGAAACTGTTTCTCTCTTTAGCCAGCTCACCTAATTTGATTGACTTTTGCCATTGTGCAAATCCTTATATTTTTTTTCTCAGATGAGTTTTTTAGGAAAATACTGGATATTTTTCTCACTCTTAGGCCTGTGCTATATACTGATGCCATGGTTACAGTGGAAACACTAATGATAAACAAGTACAAAGCTTGAAATCATGATAACATCCATTGTATTAACACAAGTCAGACAGATATGCAAAATCCTGGTTCCTTTTATCTACAGAGTGTTCAGCAGTTGCATTGAACCTTATGATATGTATAGTCCCTGAAAATATATATATATATATATATATATATATATTTAAAAAATAATTCAAAGTTGTGGTGTGAAACAGTGATTCAGAGTTTACTGGATGAAAGGTTTTAAACAAAATACATAGTTTTGTGGGATTTTGGTAAGATCAATAGAAAATACTTGTTTGGGTTTTTAAAATAGGTATATTGACAATTAAAAAGATGGCTGCTTTTCCAGTGGTGCATCAATACAGACATAACACAGTAAAAGTGTCAGTTTTGCAGATTTTTTTTAGTCATGGCTACACTGCAGTTTTAAAGAGAGCTTTGGATTTATGACATTTCAGGGTTTTCTGTAAGCACAGAAAATGTCATACGGAATGGCACTGAGCATTCAAGAGGATGCTGGTGAACTTACGCTTTGAAAAACAGAAGATACAGAACAATAAACAACTTGCAAGTTCTGGTTGACAAACAAACTAGCAACTTGACAGCTCTGGCTGTATTTTTTTGAATTAGGTAATTCAGGTAATAATAAAGTATGTTTTTATCTAGCCCTCTTACATGTGGCATATGTAAATGATTCACTTGAGTTGGCAATGCAGCTACATTTTAATCAGTGGAATTGAGATCAGGAAGGAAAATTCCATTGATATTTAGCCGTGTGGTTCCACTCCTGCAAATTATCATGATCAATGTTTATGTGTGTGGATGATTGGTGGTATGGGTTCTGAGTTCAAGTCCACTTTCCAGAGTTGACGACAGATGAAATCAGCATGATTGGACCCGTGCCAAAGACTCCATCTAGGGGTCTTAGCCATTAGCCTGGCTGTACATGAGAAAACCTATTGAGTTGTCCTAAGAAATCCTTTTGCTGGCTGAGTAGCAGAACTCACTGAATCAGCGAGGATAGCACAACATTTAACAAGAAAAGCCTCTATTTCTGCTGAAAATATTTTACAGCTATATTTAGGTTAATGAAGGAAATTTAATTTTCTGCTGTCTTAAAAAAATCCCTAATGCTGTCAGGAAAAAAAAAAAAACTCATAGATTTCAGTGAGCTTTTCTTTGCTAAAATATCTTCCATACTATTTTTCTTCTTTCAGTGCAGCTTCTTCAGATCTAAATTTAAAACATACTTTTTTGAAAGCATCCTTTCATATTTCCATTTTGCCAGTGTGAAGTTAGCGTGCAACTGTGCCACCACCGCATAAAGCAAGTTTATTATGAATTAATATAATATCTCAGTAGCAGGTTGGTGATGAGTTATGGGAAATGGCATGAGGAAGAAGTACACTCTTTTACATACTTGTTGAACTGTTGAATTGGGTATTTTTGTGTCACATTTGTAATGTACTGTTGAATGAATTTTCATACTGGAAAGGCTAGGTCCTTAAGTTACAGTCTATACAGTTAAACACCTGGATTATCTGAGCTCTGAATGTCACCCCAAAGGCAGTAGCAGGGGAGGAGTTAAAGCTCTTCGGAGTCCTTGGTTCTGTGAGCTGTCCATGGGTGTGAGAAGTAGAACTGTCTGCTTCCAGTGCCTCTAATCTGAATGAAAGGGAAAGGACTACTCAGGTGCTTTTTTCCCCCCCTTCTTTTAATGCCATTTCTGTTGTTGGAATGGGAACTCCTTTCAGTCAGCAGGTGATCTGTTGTAGCTGGCAGACAGAGAATGGAATTGTCATCACTGTAGTGCAGGTCACCCTGTGCGTTCACCTCTGCTTGTGCCGCGCACTGCTGAGGGCTGGCATTGGGCTGGCAGAAAGTGACTGTAGCATATTTTCATTTTTATTTTCGTCTGCTGACTGAATTTATCTGTGCTGGTGGTGTTGAAAGGCCTAAGATTTTACTTGCAAAAACTTTACGTCTCATCTAAACTGCGGTTCATGGGCTGCTGGAAAACTGTGCTATTGGAATAATGTTTGTTGAAATGAAAGGGAAATTGCTGGGGTCCTGTTTGAGAGGTTTCTGCGTGACAAGGTGGTCATGAAGCAAGGTCTGTCAGGTCTGTGGGGAAAGGCTGAGAGAGCTATGGGGGCTCAGCAGGGTTTCACAGGGACTCTCATTCTGAGGGTGAGTGATTGTCAGGAGGAGCTGGGAGATTTTGGAGAGAACTTTGTATAGCTAGGGGTCTTCCTTGCCTTCTCCCACAGTCTGTCTCCCTCCTGTGCCTTCTCTTTTCCCTCTCTGCTGGGGATGTGGTACAGTCACACACAGCTCACCCACTGTCTTGTATCAATCCCTTTCTACAGCTGCATAAATTTACTCCTACTCCCTGCTAGAAATGTTCTCTCCTAACAGCTCCTGCTTACCTGCAGTGCTTCCCAGTCTGCTGAGAGGCAGTAGAGGGGGAAAATGCTGCCTCTGCGGTTGTTACTGCGGGGAGAGAGAAAGGGCAAAGTGGGGAAAGGAAGAGGTGAGGCACGGGGAGAAACCTGGAGGAGGGTAACGAATAGTTGCTGCTGCACGGCGTACTCCAGCTGCCCTCCTGGCAGCAGCAGAAAGCTACACGTGTAGGAGACAGGGATGAGCTGGCACAGGCAAATTGGCTGGTTGAAGGCCGTACGGTGATCACTGACCCGCTTTGGGATTTTTTGTTTTTAGTCTGCTTTGCTGGGTGTATAGCTTTTGAAGTCTCACTTCGGATGTGAAAAAAAAAAAAAAGTTGCTCAGGGCATGAAAAGTGTGTAGTGGATCATGCATTTCACTTAACACTGAATTATCATAGCTGTAGGCCAGGAGTTGATCCCACCACTGATCAGAATCTCATCCTATTGTTGCTAATACCAAATACTGATACAAAATTCCACATAGCGAACGTAATCCTACTGAACTCTGTAGAAAGTATTTGTTAGAAAAAAGTTATCAGTAGCAGAGTCCAGTTCATAGGTACTAATTCAAATATAGACTTTTAAGAAATGTCCAAGTGGAGTGAAAACAATTCCCGTGTATCCTTCTTGTACCAGTTTTAAGACAGTGCATGTCATTATTCCAGCTCAGGTGGTTCCATAGACACTCTGCAGAACTTCATGACTCTGAGTAAACCACTGATCTCACTGGGTTCACTGTGTTTCATACAGGCCAGTTTAAATTCTGCCCTCAATAGGGGCCTGTGCTCCAAAGGAAAACCATGAATAAACAACATTTAAGAGCATCCTTTACTTGTATTTTGCTCTTACTGATGATTTATTATTCTTCTGCAAATCTTGCCTGTGTAAGTCTGGTTTCTGCTCTCTAGCATCAAACTAAATTTCTGTCCTCCACGTCCAGAATTCTTTAAATATTGCCAAAATGAGGATTTTATTTAAGTTGGAATTGTAGACCTTGGGAACTAAATGTGATTCATTTCCACTCTGTAAATAACTTTTATTTAATTGAACTTTTTGGGGGTTTTCAGGTTTTGAAGGGAGACTGTGAATACAATTTGTAAAACATTAGAGGCAGGAGTCTTTTGGCTTGAAATTGGCTGGCTGAATTCAGTTCTGCTTTTCCCAATACCATCTTAATCTCCTTTGCCCCACCCCAACTATTACCTTGTAAGAGAAAGACATCTGCAGTTCATGGTAAGAGAGAGTTTGGGAACAATACAGTATGCAAGTAATGGGATATTTGTGGTCAGAGAGGACTGAGAAGAGACTTTTCCTCCATCCACATGAAAAGGTAGGGCTGGAACTATCTGGATACGGAGTAAGATCAGAAGTCCAAAGACAGCTTGGAAAACTGCCAGTTTGGGCTGTGGGGGATCGAACAAACCTTTTTTGCCAAGCTGGCCAGAACAAGGCCTGAAGAGTGGGGATATTTTGCATGCCCTTTTGAATCATGCAAATTGTAGAAGTTACAGGGGTTTCAACCATTTAGGGGGAAAGTGGTCACTGCAGAAGGCTGACAAAAAGTTTTATCCTTGTGTTTGTAAGTACTTTCCTGTTTGGCAGGCAGTCAGTAGACAGTTTAAAAAGTATATTCAGTAATATTAGTATGAAACTGCAACTGTAAAGCTAATAAGCCATTCTAGAGATTGGGTAACTTTCATGGCAGTTATGTACTTTGCACTATATTTTAGTAAAGAAAATGCAAATGAATGTGGTGCAAGAACATCTGCTGAATTCTTATCTACTCTGAGCATTATTCATAGTCAGTAGCTTGAATTGCTAGTAAAGTTGATTTCTGACTGTCTTCTCACTTGCATTCCTCCAAGAGTTAAAAAATCTTAAATTATCATTGCTGTGATTTAAGAGAAGTTGCAGAAGCCAAGATTTCACATATTTCTGGATAGCACAGCTAAAAAACCTAGAGATATTGGCACGTTCCCATTAAATATAACAGGAGTTTTAATGTTTATTTTATTGGAAGCAGTGTTAGAGAAATGCTACGCAGTTCTAAGAGTTTTTTCCCCCCACTGAACTCTGTAGGGCTTGAATTGTTGAGGAACAGAAGTAATGTCAGACCATAGCTTTTAGAATTCAAGAAAAGTGAAGTTTGATTCCATCGGAGGCTTGCAGGCAGCCATTTCTGCCTTCTATCGGCTAACTTGAGCTGATTTGATTGTTCCAGACAATAGAATCATTTTGCTTGTTTCTGGTGTCCTGCTGGGCAATTTCATCACGGGCAGGAACAAAAAAGCATGAATAATGGCTAGATGTTACCAAATAAATTTCATGTCTGCATTGTTTGAACAGCAAGCCCCCTTTGTATCTCTGTATCTTAAATGAAGAGTAGGGAAACCTAATACTTAGTGTTTCCAGCTTAGTATCTTTCAGTACTTGAGAGTATAAATAAGTTACAAGCCTCTTATTATGGGGGACCAGGATTTCTTATGCATTTAGAACTCTCCATTCTTCAGTGCATTGGCCTTTTTAATGTCATTAAAAGATAGATGGCTTCGACAATGTTAATATTTATAAGTACATTTAGAGAGTGATGTGGCAGCAACGCAGCAGATGTAATAGTGGTGGAAACATGAAAGGAAGACTGATGCATCCTCTGCATAGGTGATGAGGAAATGGCTGGAATTGCTTTGCTTTGTTTCACAGATTAAAAGCCAGCAAGACAGTAGTGTCCTTCCCTGTTTTCCTTCAGTTTCCTCTTTATCGTCTGTTCTGTCTTTATCCTGCCAATTCTCCGTCTTTCTTTATCTGTTCCAGCTTTAAGATGGTCAAGAAGTTATAGGGCAACTTTTACAGTATTGCATAAGATTCTGATGTTGGCAATGCGAATGTGAATGAAATGTCCTGCTATAGATAGCTACAGAGATCTACTGCAGGTACAGTTTTCTTGCTGGGACCATATTTACTCATTGCATAAGTCTTTCTGGCATCTGTCAACTTCCCTTTATTTCAAGGTGAGATTGATCCATGGCCTTAGACAATGATGTCTGAGGATGTATAGTAAAAGGAAAGGCTTGAAGTCATTCATGCTGTGTCCACTCCGTTTTCTCTCTCGCGTGGTTGTTTTTAGAGTTATTGAGGAATCTTTTTTTTCTTTTCTTTTCCTTTTCTCTGAGTTTCATTGCCTTTTCCTTCCTTGTGACCCCATAGTGCCTTGGCACCTCTTGAACATTTGACCTCATGGCCCACTTTTCTCCTTAATCCACCACTATCACCTTGTCCTCGAGTCCCAGCTGTCGTAACTTTTCCTTCGTGTTTCTTGTTATTCCTTCCCTTATATCCATATTGCCCTTATTCCCAGCAGTCCGACTCCTTCCCCTCTTTTGTCTCTCCGGTGGACCAGTAAGATCCTGGTGTCAGTAGGACTCAGAAGCATCCCCAGTGTCTGAAGCTCTGTGGCATTTGCCCAGCCGCTGTCATCCAGAGCATGTCCCCGCTGTGCTTCTCAGCGAGCAGCAGGGAACTGATTATACTCGTGGCTCTTGGAGCGGCTATTTTCAGTCAGAAAGGAGCGACGCACTGAGTTTCCAGTTAGTTATACTACAGAAGTGTTTGAAGGAATAAATGTAATACGTAGGTTTGAACTTCAGGCAAAACGCTCTGGTTTTAGCAGACTCAGTGGGATGTTGTAGGAACATGATCTGTCCCTGAAAACTGGACTCTCCCAAGCAATGGAAACACTATTCAAAAATTTTAGTTGGTTAAAAAATCCCGTTGAGATTTTCAGGGACTCCTAATCACAGAAAATACCTACTAGTGCTTGTTTGATTTTTTTTTTTTTTTTATTTAATGGGAAATGATGGTTTCTATCTTCAAAAAATTCCAGTCCAAGCACAAGTCAAAAAGGCAGACTGGGGAATCCAAAAGAAATAATTAGGAAAATGCTTACCAGTGTGAAAAGCTGCAGTGATAGTTGAGCAGCAGCCTATCAGCTCAGCTTTGCTTCGTATCCCTAATTCAAAATATCAAGGGGAGAGGCAATAGTGGAAATTTTGCTAGAGATATTTGGAGTTCCTGATGATTTGCATAATGTGGTGTTTCTCTTCAAGGAGTTGATGGGTTTAGAGGGACAGCCCATGTGATCTAGTCCATAATTCCCAAACTTCTAGTTGTTTCTGAGTGCCCCATATAGTTTTAAGAATGTTTGGTATTGCCCAGTTTGAGGGAACTACAGGATTTTTCTGTATAATTCAATGAAAGCTGGTATTGTATTATTACATTAGAGCTTTTTTCTTTAGTGATAGGTGGGTTAGACCACTGGCTGTACAATAATCAAATTTGGATATGATATATAGGGCTAATAGTATGTACTAATGTCACTGGACTGAGATAAGCTTTATCATACTCCTTTACTCTTCATGCTAGCAAGTTCTCAGAGCCATGCCAAGCCTCTGAAAGGAAGAAAGAGGAAAGAAGAATTTTATTAACACTTCATTCCTATTTTTTCCAAGTGTTATCCGTTGAATCATATGCAAGTGACAGGGCTTTTCATCTAAAAAGCGAAACCTTGGGCTTCTTTTTGATGACCCTTAGGCAATACTTTATATGTATAACTTTAAAAATAATATTAGTTTAGTAGTCATATTAGGGATGTAACTTTGCATATGCATTTTTATAAGGCTGGGTGAAAGGTTTTAAAATACAAGTTCAGCTAAACTTATTTTGAACAATTCTGTGGTGCAGTAGCAGCCCAGACACTACAACCTAGACAAGTTCCTATAATTTCTTTACGTGCTCTTTTCTTGCCAGTCCATGCTCATTCTTATGTCTGCTTTGCCCGTTAGTTTCAAGATGCCTTGGGTAGAGGATAATGTTACCTTCTAGGAGATATAATTTAGCAGAAATATGGGGTCATGATTCTTTTGTGAAGGGTGTTCACTTTAGCACAGTAGTATAGTAACAAAAACAGGTGAGAAGCAATTGACCTATGTTCATCACAGCCCAGAACAGTGCAAAAACCCCAGAAGCTCTTCTGTGTTGGTTTTGTAGTAGTAGATGTGTGAGTAAGCAAAATCAATATACCTTAAACAAACAAACAAAAATAGTAAGTTTGTAGCGAGTGCTGTCTGGTAATGACTGGAGGACAGACAGAGGTAAGTTGTTTTGCACACAGACTCAAAGCTGATGTTCTTGTATTGATTTTAATGGGAAGTTCTTCGAGTGGTGTTCTCTGTTGCTGAAACTGTTGAGAGTATGTGTATCATTTAGTTGCATACGTACTGATACATCTGTGCTCCTAGCTAGTTACATCACCATCAATTGAATTCCTTCTGTGTTTAATATTGAACTTTAAGTATTTCTCCGAATTGAGACCTACTGTAAATTTTTCAGCTGTGTGGAAATTGCATGAAGAATTTAGGCTCCTGATTCAGCAGCCTTTTGAAAGTGTTATCTAGCTGTCTTTTCATGAGTGTTTGTATCTGTGGTCATGGAATCATAGAATATGCTGAGTTGGAAGGGACCCATCGGGATAGCTGAGTCCAGCTCCTGGCCCTGCACAGGTCACCCCAAGAAGCACCATGTGCCCGAGAGGCTTGATGCTGTGACCTCTCTCTGGGGAGCCTGTTGCAATGCCCAACCACCCTTTGAGTGAAAAACTCAGTCAACCCAGCTTCTAAACTGTGTACGAATGAGTTTGTGAGTACATTGTGCGCTGCTTGTGAATGTGTTTGGTCAGAAGTGCCAGTTCTGGCCATCAAGCCTTCTCTTCAGTTTGGTAGTATGTGTTGTTTTGGAAGTGCTGTTGTTCAGAGTGTTTTTAAACTAAGAAAAACCCCCAAAACGTTAACATTTTTGTTTTTGTTTTGACTGACACTTCACCAATAAAACTATAGTAAATCACTGGATATTTGAACAAATTAAATGAAAATGATCTCTAGCCTTATTCGAATGTACTCTGGACATCAAACTGACAGCCTGTGACATGTTACATTTGGTTTAAAATGTGTGCTCTCTCCAGCCAAGCGCTGTTTCGCTGTAACAGTGTTACTAATACCATAAAGCTTTCAAAACCCTTCGTGTATTCTAAAGTTTACCCTCTTTAAAAATCGGGTTTAAAATCAGATGTGAAGTGTGAGAATGTCATTTTGTCTCTCATGCTTTTCCTGGAAGACTGAGGATAAAAAAATGCATCTGACTGAAAGGGAAGGCAGGCAGAGTGAGAAGAGGGGGCACCTCTGGTGAAGCCTTTTCTCCCTACAGCAGTCTCCTTGCTGGACTGCATGGGCTTCTTCTCTTTGGGACCTGGACATAATTGTGGCAGTGATCAGTAAGACAAATTACAGGCCAAATGTTTTGTAGAACTGCCAAAAACTTTGCAGCTCTTCCAGCAACTGTGAATCAGCCCTGCACCCTATTTGTAGATTCGCAAGCAGAATCTGCTTCCCAGCAGCCGTGTGCTGGTCTGCAGAACCCCTCTATTGTGAGATTTATGCACGGTTAATGAACTTTGCAATGCAAAAAATGTGAAGTCTCGGGGACATTTTATGCAGCTATGGAAATGTACTTGATGCTAGTGATATCCCAGTGAGACAGGAGTAAACTGCTGAGACCTTGTCGGAGCAGGGATGCATACGTGCTGGCAGCGTGACAGTTTTGAATGTAGGAGTTATTAGTTTCTCTTTGATAACATGAGGTTGTGCAGAAACAGAAAGTTCATAGTTTCTTCCTGCAGGAGTTTATGATGTAAAATGAGAAAAACAATCTCACTTTTGGAGTGCAATAACCTGCGTATCAAGCTAGATGTGGCCTGCAAAAGTCGTGGAAAATGTGTAACGAAATAAAAACCTATACTTTACAGGACAGAAGTATGCAAAAGAAATAAATTATGTGTTATTGTAACTTTTAAAAAATGTGTTTGATGGTCCTTGGGGAAGCAATAGTTGTCTAACTGAGGAGTTAAGGGAGAGTGTTTTTATTCACATGAGTCAGCAGAGAAGGAGGCTGAAGCTTGTGTGCCAGACCAAGGAACATGTAAATATGACAGATGGTCAACAAAGTGAAGCCACTTTGTAATAGAGCACTTCGTACAAATAAGGAAGATCTTTTTTGCAGCAGGCTTTATTTAAATAAAAACTTCAAAATGTCAAAACAGATCAACAAAAAAATAGCCATCAGTAATGCTTGGTTTTCCTTAGCGTTTGTGGTAACAGGTGGGGTTGGTGAGTTACTTTTCACACTGCACGAGGTAGTTCTGATCCTAATTACGTTATTTTCTGAAATTTGCGTGAGTTGTGAGATAATGTGTAATAACTTCATTATAGTCTTGCGTGCTGTGAACTGGTCATGCAAGTTTTTACACACTTAGTTGTCCTGCATCTACTTGTGATACAGCATGTTATCTCCTCTTTCTTCTGTAATTATTGCCTTTATTTCCTTTCACATAATTCCTTCAAACAAATGAGCGTGTCAGTAATGGAAATGATGGGATGAACATTCACTCATATTCAGGTATAAAATCCTTATAAAATGAATAATCCAGCCTTTTATATCAGTGGTTCCAGAAGAGGCCTTTGTCTGCTTTTGATTTACATGTAGTGATACATAGATCTTATCTGTCTCAGGTAGTAATGAAACTCATTAGCAAAATAATCTGAGTCTGGAGATTCTTGAGTATAGTCATCTTCACAGCATTCCTAAGAGGAAGTGTAATGGATGGAGATTTCTCCATGTTGCCCAGAAGTATGGCACAAGCATTATGGTTTTAATCTCACAGTTTTGCAGTGGAAGTATCAGTTTAATCTTTACGGTGGGGAGACGGGGGCTGAGGTCTAGACTAGTGAAATAAGGTTCCTGCCTGATACCTTCTAGAGATACCTCCTCCTGTCCTGCAGCTTCTTCCTCCTCTGTCAATCTCTCTTTTTACTCTTGTAAAAGAAGGATTCTCACCATTAGGTTTCTGTTTCCTTCTTGTAGCTTACCTTTTGTAGGCTAATGGGTTTATGGTTTGGTTGGAAGGGGTTTTTTTTTTTCTGTTTCAATTCTACAACCATTTTATTGTGGGGATGCTTCCCTTCAGTTGTAGTAAACAAACAGAAATGCAAGGCCTCGGTTTTGCTGCCTTCTTGACACTGGGAGCATTTTCTGTAGATGTGTGTAGATTTTATGGATGTGGATCTATAAAACCAGGCTTCCAGACTGTCAGAGCAGAGTCAGTAGCTGGAAGCTGAGCTGCTCCTCTGGATGACTAGTTGTGGGCAGCCCTAGCTTTAATGTTTCAGTGAAAAAATTACCACTGAGGGGTATCCTGTGTGCGTGTACTCAGAATGGCTCCGGTATTGAGCCTACCTGTGCATGAATATATATAAGCTGTCAAAGGGCTGGAAGAGTTGGGTGTGCAAATCCCTCTGAAATGCAGAAAAAATTGTTTTGAGCACCTTCGAAAGTTGCCATCCTAACTTATAATTCTGTATATTGTTTATAGCCCCTCAACTGCAGTTAATATGGTAGAAGATAACAGGAGACAAAATGCAAAGTCAAAGCGTTTGTTGTTTGATTGTTCATGCACTAAATTCGGAGGAAAGGGGACTTCCATTTGAGTCAATCATTTGAAGGAAACAGAACATTTAATTTTACAGTTTTAGGGTCTTGTCTCTGTTACTTGCAGTGGAAAGGCTTAGGATCCTCCAGCTGGAGTGGTGTGAAGAGGGAGTAAGTACAGCTGGTGTGTTCTGAGGAGCAGCTGTGCAGTGCAGCAAAGCCTGATAGCCCAACACCTGAGTGTGTTTATAAAACAGATGCAGTGAGATTATATTGGTGTTGCCTGCCTGGCAGACTGCTAGCCTGTGGTTTACACAAGGCTGTCCCTGGTTTTGAGAAAGCCACAGATTCACTACACCGGATGTGCTGACATGGCTTGGGGTTAACATGTTGCACTTCAGGACTGACCCCAGTTGGGACAAATTTGGAGCAGATTATAGCAACTGGGGCTTCATGAATTTTAGAAAGAGAGATTCTGGGGAAATTAGAAGGAGGTGTTCGTTTAGCTACTCATTGTTGCTTTGCAAAATTATTCGTTATTTGTTGTGTTTGGAGGTCAAATGAAGTGGGAGAAGGACACAACACACCCTTTACCATCCTTTCACAGCGAAGAAGTGGCATTCTCTTTGGTTTCCTGATATTGTGTGTAGTGTTGACCTCCCTGATCAGCATAAATTTAGCATCTAGACCTGTAAGTGTAGTAAAGCTTTTTACTTAGGTTTCTTTCGTCCAAAAGGTGTTGTGCAGATGCTACAGGAAAAGTGTTGAAACATGGATTGCTAATGTCCGTCATACTAAAAGTAGCCAGTGATGGGAACATCAGTTATGTGACATTACATGAAGCTGAAGGCACTGGAGTGCAAAGGTGGTGAATTTAAGTCTTCAGTTACTTACAGTTTTCATCTTTTTAGGAGAATGTACTTTAAACTCACCACTTATACATTCCTATACGGCTATCCAAAATTTGATATTGACTTTGCAGTACGCTGCTCAGTGATCTACAAGAAAAAAACAGTGCCCTTAAAATATTCTGATGCATTTGCTTCATTTTTCAAATGGATGTGGCTCATGAACTTCAATTAGAATAACAGCTTAAGGGAGTATGTTAATAGCCTTATTTCATACTGGAGGATTATAATACCATGACACCTTTGACCTCAGAGAAGCTACGATTTTCTTGCTTTAGACGAACATGAAAGACAGGGTGCCTAGATACGACAAATTCTCTTCAAATTTTCTGGTGTTACAGGGTTACCTTCCTGGATAAATGATGTTGTTTAAGGATAAAATTTGTTAAGGCAGAATGTTTTGAATATATCCTGGAATTGAATGAATACTAGATTAATACAGATTTGTTTATTAATATTGTTGGCAGGTCCACTGTACAATGTGAGACCCTATCAGTCATCACCACTTCAGTATGAAGTTAACATTTGTGTCCTCACTTCTTAAAATATGAATGTAGTGTGTTAGATGTTGATCTCAAGGCTGCAGAACAGCAGAGGAGAACGTGTGAGAGGGGTACCCAGCTATCCTGAAAGTATCCCCGCTTACAAACCAGATTCCTGGTAAGAGCTGTAATCAAAGAACCCAGCTAGATAACTCTTTTGTGTCTCAAAATGCATCTGCCCTGAAGCTCAGAGCTCATGTCCCAGGGCTTGCATTTTCAAACCAACAGGCTCAGTCTTCTTTTCTTTTAACCCCGTTATTCTAAGGGATACTGCTTTTCCAGTTCCACTTCCCTCTTGTACCTTCCTCTCCCACTGGTACTTGTAATCCCTGTTTCATTGGTTGCTGTTAGCAGCTCGTCAGCTGAGAAGTACCTCACTTCTGCTCTTAGCAGAATTAAAAAATCGTGGTGACAGGCTGCCTTTACCAAATCTCCTAGCTTGATTTAAAAAAAAAAAAACAAACCAAAACGGTTTTGGCTCACAATAACTGGCATAAATGGGGGTGCAAAGGGATGAAATAATTTATCTTCATTTATTTGAGTATATATGTCCAACTCATTCGGTATTTTTTTCCTCTTAGGAGTCTAGGAAAGAGGATGCCATTGTGTATTCTCTTGTTCTCTTTTTTCCCCTGGAGAAAGTGAGACTAGTAGCAGCTTTAGTTACAGTTAACATATTTAATCATTGGAGAGCTTAATTTGAAGACCTACTTTGTTACAGTGTGTTTCCCAGTGGCTCCATCCGTTTGTGAGACAGGTAATGGATAAAACACATCGAGGCAGTGAATATGTGTCACAGGAAGAGGTTAAGTTGGTTGGAAGATGTTGGGCAGCCTCCCTTTTAGGGTTGCTTGAAACATAATTGTGTGACAGCAGATACAGGAACAAAATATGTTACTGAGAAAGAACAAAAGCAAATTCGGTCAGGTATTTCAAGGCCAAGGAAACTCAGTTGAGTTATTACTGGCTCCTATTAACATGCCTGAAAAAAATAATGTTCTTTGCTTCAGCTGGGTGGCCCTCAGAAAGGGGAGAGATTCTTTCCTGCCTTTTGAAATCATCAAAGAATATGAGAGTAATCATTTCCAAAGTTATCTCTATGTCGGAAAACCTCACTGTTCAGGATAAGCCAGGGTAAACAAAGGAGAAATAGGAAGTGACTTTTAAAAAGTATGGATTTGAACCTGTGAGGTGCTGAGTGTCTTCAGTGAAATGCTGAGCTTGCTTGATTTCCAGTAAGTTTATGGCTCTTGGTTCCTGACAGGATCAGGTCCTGCGATTAGATCTACCCTCTGAAGTAAAATTAGGTTACTGCTGTCAGCTTTTTTTGACTGCCAATATTGCTTGCAGTGCATATCATCAGCGCTCTGTATGTACACAGACATGTACAGCACTTGAGTAAAGATAGAAGCTGATCTGCAGGGACTGTGTCACTTTCACATTTTCATTGTTTGTCTGCTGTACTAATTAGAACTCTGATATGAAAATGAGACATCAAGAGGGTGAAGCAAAATACCAGATGCTTACTGGCAAAAGGAAGATCCTTCTTCAATTTTACTGTCATGCTTAGGAGCGTTTTTGCATGGTTTTTCCCTTATGTAGAGGAAAATAATGCCAAATTTGTGTAGTACTTTTCATCAGTAGATTCCTAAGTGGGTATCAATTTGATGAATATGTTGAATATGCAATCAAGACCTTTGGGTAAAGAAGCATGTACTGGTGTAGTTCTTCACTTTCAGATGAATTGCAAAGCCTTTCACATTTAGCTTTTTTGACTTTCATTGGAGCCATTCATGTTGTATGGGCACCTCAATACACCATGTTGTGCATGGAGATTGAGAGGTTGTGAAGGATGTTTGGATTAGATTCCTCCTCTCCCACTAGTACTTACTTTACTGTCCCTGTGAGGTTAATTTGCTACCAGTGACTGCAGTCATTGTTGGCATTATTTGAACTAAGGGTGGGTATAATGAGACTTTACTGCTAGTCATGCTTCAGGGGAAAATGTTTCTTCACAGTAGTTTTTAGAAGTTAGACAAGGAAATCTGTGTGCCTTAAGCACGAACCGAGAAATGTACATACAATAGTCAGACTGATTCAGTCCTCTCATAATTTTTTGCTCTTATGATTAGAAAGTGGCTAAAATTTTTGCATCTGGTTATTTCAGCATGTAGAAATAAAAATCTTACCTGAAACAATACTGAAGTTTTTAATGGCATGACAGATATGAAGGATGGTTTGTTGTTTTCTTTTTTTTTCTGAAATTCTAAATCTATGCTTGTATAGAAGGCTCGGATCACTTTGATTCAAAGGGATTTTGGTTATATCTTTCCCAGGGTTTGTTTGTTAATCTGTTTTCTGTATCTTGAATAGAACTCGTGTGTTCATTGACCCTGCCAGTATATGGGTTATAAACAAATTGGAGGCAAAGGGGAGGAAAAAGAAACAGTGTTTAATTCTACCAAAGCTCCTGCCTCAGGCTTCAGTGCTCAAAGTTTCATCAAACAGGTTCTTCTACCTCTGTTTCCTCATTCCTCCTGAGGAGAGTCAAGCTGACCATGCTTAATTAATCCCAAGGCTTCAGAGCCTTCCTTCCTTGTGCTCCAGAGAAACAGTGCCTCCTCGCCCCTGGACCCGCAGTGCCCAGGAAATAGAGTACAGATCCAGAGCTGTGATCCTTTAGGGTGGGGGATTGTTTGCTGGGGCAAATTTTTTTCACTTGGTGCGTGGTGACACCTTCTGGGAGGCCACAGGGAGACGAAACCAAATTTAGTGAGCAAGAAAAGAAGTTACTCCTGTGTAGGGGGAGGCGGTCTCCTGTCAAGCCTGGGGAGCCTTGTTTCCCATTGTGCAATGATGCAAATCACCTGGAAAGTTATGCAAGGGAAAAGCCTGGGAAATACAGCATATTCTTTAATATACAGTAATCTTTGGAGGATAATATTACATAATCATGACATCACCATCTGGGATAGGACAGTATTCTGTAGCCAGTGTTTTTCCCCTTACCTAAAGGATGATCTTAATATTGAAAAGCAATGCTGAAAAGGGAGCTGTGCTGGTAGCTGCATTTTTAGCCTCTTTTAGGTTATAGACTTCACGTTACATCTTCTTGATCCCAAGTGTGTGGTGTACAGGACTTCCCTAAAGACTACTGATAAGGGTAACTTCCTCTGAAACATTTGCAGGCTGTCCTTTGAATCTCTTGGTTCTCAGAGTAAAAATAAGCGTGCTTCAGACTGCCTACTCTGAGAAAAGATCAGACAAAATCTTCCTCTTCACTGTACAGGTCGTGTCAAAATTAGTTAAATATTAGTAATTAATTTTGAAACAGAAGATACAACTACCTTTCCTGCAGCAGGCCTGTACGGATCAAAAGCTGGGAAAGATCTGTTTTGTTTGAGCAACTGTGTGATATTTTTGACTTGCAGACTCAGCTTCAAAAGGGCTGAGTCCAGATGCCTGTAGATCTTTAAAAGTACCTTGTGCTGGTTTTGAATATTGGGACTAAATGTTCCTATTTTCCCTCTCCTCCCCCTGCTTCCTCCCGTTCCTCCCACCGTGTTTTAAAGAACAAAGAGAGCCAGGTAAATATCCTCCTTTTCCATAGCATCTGTGGAATAAAAGATGGATGAAGAGGTACACTCTCTGTGACTCTTATTCCTGTTTTAGCTCATGAAGAGGATTACTAAATAGTGATAACTCGGTTAGTTTGGACTGGGTCACTCTGTGAAGCCCCTCTCTGTGAGACAGGTCAGTTGAAGGCCTGGTGGGTTTCTTACATGGGAGAAACTTTCTTGCAAGGTAATACAGAGCACAAGGATGGACTGTTGTTTGGAGAGTTTTTGAAACCTGCTTGCTTATCTGGAGATCTGACTGGGAACTGAGTGCTTCCTCTCTTAAATGAAGATGATAAAGCTTGGTCCCTCACCCCCTTGTTTTCTGCTGGAGAGAGTGAATCAAAGCTGTATGGCTGCTGGTCCTGCTACGTAGTATTGCCTGGGCAGGGAGAGGAGGAAGAGGAAAATTTGGATCATGATTGCAAAAAATCCCACATAATGTCTGAAATACCTCAGTAGTACCCCAGAGATCACTGATAAATGAGCCTTGATACTGTTGTCAAAAGGCTCATGAGAAGCTTATCATCACAGGCCATGTACAATCCACTGGGGTCTTATGAACCGATCTGTGTGTAGCGTGATCCCATAACCTGGCTACAAAAGTATGCCAACAAGATGTGCTGAAGGGTTATTAGGTTATACCAAACTTATTCCACATGGGATGGTTTATAAAATTTGCTTATATAGAGAACTGTATCTTGGACACCAAGGCCTTATTATGTTAATTACAGAATTGTGTAGGCTCTTCTGACACCTCCAGTCCCAACTGATACCTCATCCTCAGGTGATGATGCATCCAAATATGGGCCAAAGAGGTGCTGAGGAGGATCAGGCCACTGCTGTGTCCTTGCTGCTCTGCTCGTGCAGTAGCTGCCCACTAGGAGGTTTCTTGCACCTTGGCTCAGTGCGTTTTGGGGGGGTTGCTGGAAGATTTCCTCACTCTGCAGACCTCTGACAGGAGCATGGCGGTTCCTGTTTTCCGTCTGAGGCTGCCAGAGGTATGAGCACAGTATGGATAGAAAACTATTTTTTTCCCAGCTGGTGTGTGTGATCATCGACTGCTTTGATTAACCAGTTCTGGGGCTTAAAGTGAGACATTGTTTTTTCCATTCTTTGTAGTGTTTTTGGCAAGGGGTGGAGAAAATACAGTCATAGCTCTCTTTTCTCTCTGAGTTTGTTTTGTTTTCTGCTCTTTGTGCTCAAGAACAAAATGAAATGGTTTGCAAATAAAGTAAATATTAAAACTAAAAAGTACTTTATATTCCCTCCTCGCAGAGTGTGTGTGAAGATAAATGGGAACAGATCGTATTGGGAAAATATTACTTTCCCCCCACTCCTTAAAATAAAGCAATTCCTCCATTATTGAAGTTTTCTGCAAGTAAACCACAAGCAGACATACTGAGTACAGCCAGCTACAGGATGATAGCCTTGTTTTTGTTGTTGTTGGGCTTTGGGGGTTTTTAACTGCAGATTTAGCCATTACAAATTGAACCACTAAAAACACATCAGTGTTATTTTGAAAATTCGCAGCAGATTCAGCTCAGACCAGGAAGTGAGGTGTTGTCCTTTTAAAGCCTGATATACTGAAAAGGGTATTTCTGACGCATGACCTTCAGTGAACAGGAATTCCTCTACTCAAAATCTCATCCTTACCATGAACTTCACTGCCACAATTCATCCTCTCACAGCTGTGTGGAAAGTGACATATTGTGGAAAAAAAAGCCCCAGCTCTGAGAGATTTTCTCATATTTTCTAAAATAAATAGCAAGGACTTGCAAAATATAGAGCCTGACTTTTTGCTGAAATGTTTTGTGTGCAAATAAATGTGACTTTTAAGTTGCAAGAAGGCTTTCTTTCGTAGAGTTCATTAGGTGTTAGCTAAATAACTGATTAGATTATTAAAATCTGTTTAACTGTCAAATCGTAAGTATCACAATAGAAACCACTGGGGCCTAGGTTTTTGAAAATCTGGTTTGAATTTTGAGTGGTGAATATTTGAAACTCCACAGTGAAAAAAATCTGGCTCTGCATGCACTTTTTTGTATATGTTTGCTTTCACTCTTTTTTTCCATTTTCTTTTGTGTGCTCTCTCTCACTCTCTCTGCCTTCAATTGAAAGGCAGTGAAAGAGCACCTAGGAGCTGGCTGGTTTGAGAGCTAGGCAAAATTGGTTTGTGAGCATAGCAGGTATGATGCCATGCTCAGCCGTGGTGGAGTGAATGAGCAGTAACAATTTTGTGCAGATACTGAAGGTTACTGCAGTTAAATGTGTGCAAAAATACAGCCTTTTTGCCAGAGATGCAGGCTGTGGAAGGCATTGAATTGAAGCCTCTTTGGAGTAGGAGAGGGAAGTATCTGGCAGGCATCTTTTTTAGGACTCTGCACTTGGAGAATTTGCCAGTTCCTGCTGTTTAACAGCCCAGATTTGCTAACCTCCGGGACATACGGCAGGGCCTACTTTTTTCTTCTAGTTCTTTGTGGAAGTGGGTGTTGGCTAGAGCTAGATAAGGATGAAGACGGGATATATTGCCGAGATTGCTCTGTTTTTTGCTTTTGCTTTTGTTTTGTTTGCTGGATTATTTTATTTAACCTAAGGCAGTTTATTTCCAGTGTTTAATTTTAAAAGCTTGCCAATGACAGAGAGATCACCGAGGAACATGCCATTGTTTGAGCAAGAAAATTAATAAATAATAGTTTTGTAACTCAAATTCCCTATAAAAGTATTGCAGCTGCTAATTGTGTAAAACCTGTATTATTTTTATCTATAGGATGTGCTAAATATATGACATTTTTTCCTCTAAGGAAAATGATTTCCCAAAACCAAGTGAATACAGTGGATTCAAATAAATGTAACTGATAAGTCCTAATGAACTAAAAATCCTGTGGGATTTTCAGGTACATTAGGAGAAGGGAGTATGGCGTAGGCGCCATAGTAGATGCTGACACTTTCGTGCAGTAACAGTGCGCATCCATCAATAGAGATCTTTGATCATAAGCCAGTTTTCTCCTTCATTCATGGACTGGAGATGAAGTAGAAATCGAAGAAGGGGCTTGGACAATCATATGCTTGGAGAGACAGTACTATGTGAGTGCTTATCCCTATGTGAGGGGTAAGCATAGTGCCCAACAGTACTTACTTTTAGTTGCTGAAGAGAGTTCCTCATATTTGAGTTCGGTATTATGTAATTGTAGTTAATAAACTTCTGACAGGTAGTTTTACCCAAAATGTTTTTAAAAGTAATTAAAAATTAATCGGTTGAGGAACAGAGCTGGATAGTATTTTAAAATGTTGGAAAAATAAATTTTATGATGTCTCAATACCAACATTTATGAACAGATATAAACCTTACTTTAAAAAGTCTACATAATATGACTTTGCAGAAAATGTTCTAGCTTAATTATAGTAATGTGCCTCGAATTTTCCAATGGGGTCATTTATTTTGAGTATATGTCTCGTCTCCTATTACTGTAACTACGAATAAGCCTGTTGTTGGGTATGTGTTGTCTAAACGTTGCACGTAACTTTCCTGGAATTTGTAAAGCTATTCTGTTTGACATTAGTTGGCATACCTTGTTTGCAACCCTTGTAATCCAAAAATAAAATATTTATGTGTCTCTAGTAGCAAAGTACGAAGTGCCATATTAAGAACATCCATATACGGGCCTGGCTCTGTAAGATGCTGACTGTTCGATTCCCCCCTAGCTCAGCAGTTGTGTTTACATGCGTCTTAAAACCTGGTGGAGCTACTCTGAAGCTACAGCTTTGGAACCAGAATCTCCATCTGGCTTGGCTGTACGAGGCAGGCAGAGACTAAACTTGGTTTAGCTGCCCTCGCAGTTGAGGCGCTGCTGTTGCGAGTGGCTACGGACAGAGATGTTGGCCTGGCGGCTGGGAAGAGTGGCTGCCACTTGATCACCAAAGCGACTGGAGCTATTGGAAGGAAGCTGCACCTTTTAGAAAAATTTGTATTTTCCATTTCTCAGAAAGGAGGCTGCCTTCTGGCCATGCCCAGGGTCTTGGGGGAGTTGCCTGGCAGGCTGGAGGAGGAGGCACTGGCCAGGCACCAGAGGTTTACTCACAGCTGTAGAGTGTGATCTTCCAGGTTCCTGCCTGTAGGAAAGCTGTGCTGACTGATAGGCACCCAAGTTACAAATACTGCACTTTCTCTGGGTTTTATTTGCTTTATTTTGATGTCCAATTGAAGACTTGTTTTTATGCCTAGATGAGGGTTGTATTTTTTTCTATAAGTCTTTTTTTCTTGTGGGAGAAGAAAGGGAAGGAGGCATGGGGATGGCTGGTGGGCTTTCAACCTGTCTAAGGCTTCTGTGGTATGTTGAGGATTTTCTTCCAAGAAGAATACTGTGCCAGCCATATGGTCTGTCAAATAGTATTTTTCTCGTTAGTGCAGTGAGATTTGTTTATATATATATTTTCCCATCCTACCTCCTTTTTTTCTCTGATTTAAATCATTTCGTTGTGGGATAACAGTAATAAAAAATCCTCAAAAATGATGCCAACTTCATGCCTCAGGGTTAGCAAATCAGGTGTGCAGAGGGAGCAGGGGAATCTGAAATGCCTCTCAGTGCTACTTGTCCGTAGCCATAGGTTTAGGAGGAAAAAAGCATGGCTGGATTGGAGTTAGTTGTGCCCTTTCATCTCGCTTTATAATTTTTAGCATGGAAAGGCTGAATACGCATAGAAGAGAAATAAGATAACGCACCGCTTGCCTTATTTTTGTGTCACGGTGAATTCACCACTTGATATTCTATCATGGCACAAAAAGGCAGTAAATTTCTTACTGAACATTGAGCTTTTCTGCGACAGGGTGTTTTACTTAGAGACGGGCAGCCATTCATCTTATATTTTGTTTAGTATCTTTACATGGGAATTAGTTGCCCGTTGGTGGAAAATAAGGAATCCTGTTAAGCCCATATGAAAATGGAGTTATTAGCTACATTGACTCAAGACAAAGCTATTTAGTCTTTGAAGGTGCAACCAGAGCGCTGCCAAACAGACTCTTCCTCTGACTGCACCAGGATATCTGCCTTTATAAGGGCTTAGAGGAACTCTGAGAGGAAGTCTTGCCGTGGTAGGGGCTGCTGAATCCGTCCCATAGGAAACCAGTGAGAGGAAACACAGAGGTGGCTGTAGTCAGGAATACTCCTGCTGCAAGTCACAAGTGGGAACTAACGCAGTGGGGAAGCACAGCCGGCACCTCTCTTGGTCACTGGGAGCACACAGTGCAATTATCAGGCAGTGGGGAGTGGTAGTGAACCTATCCCTTGGTCCCTTTGTGGCTGTGGGGAGCAAAGTGATGGGGGAAGATAGGAAAGGGAGAGGCCATTTCAGGACACGCAGCCTACAGAGCTGTGTGGAACTCGTTATGGTAATGAACATTTTAGTATTATGCTCCAACTTCATGCTAGGTGTTGAGGAACTACACAGCCTGTCCTCCCTCCTTCCTGACTGATTGTCCTTATGAGAGCACCTATTTGTGTGGATGTGTGATTTCTTGAAGATTAACCTTTTTCCACTTGGCTTTCCAAATTTCCTTTCAATGGAGATGGATGAGTTTTAAGTATCATTTGCACGAAGCATTCCTGGAACAGTTGTTTGCAATGGCCACTTGGACTGTTTTAAACCTTGCTTTTTCAAAAAGTGAAGACAAGTGAAAAATAAGCCTTACAGAGTTGTATTCATCCGTTCTTTGGCAAATAAGGAGCGGTTTTTGGAAAAAAACCTACAGATAGAATTTGAGCAAGATATCAGTAAACATGTTTATATTTTTCGTTGTAAAGACTGCTGCACCCCTGTTAATTTCAGGTTTTCTAAAAGTCTTAGGAACTAGAAGAAGGATACTGACCAATACACTTTTTAAAAATGAAAATGTTTAATCTCTGAATGAGCAAAAATACGTATTTTCTCTGTATAGCAAATTTCAAAGCCAAATAGCACAAGCTATAGAATTTTATGTATTGTGTGGCTTTGTCTGATTCACGTGAATGCTAATGCTCTGCTTCTTTCCACTGCTTCGTTTCTGCCAAGAACTGTTTTAGCTTTTTAAGCCTTCCAGCAATATAAAACTGGAAGGAGGAGATTCTTTGATTTGCAAGGCCCAAATAGCAAAGTATTGGTGTATTTTATGCTTTTCTTAATACACGTATCTATATATAATTAATTCATGTTTTGCGTGGGTTGAGAAATATTGCGTAATACAGCACTGTGATATACCCTTGATTCTGTGTTGGAAAGGTAACAATTTTAGTTTGACTCCTGTCTTTGTTCCTTTTGAAATAGCCATTCTAAAATTGTGCCGAGAAAACCTTATACCACATTGCAGCATAATATTATCAATGTAACCACTGTTCAGTGAGCCCAACCAATGTGACTAAGCTAGATGATGAATGTATATGTTATATGGGTCCAGTTGTCTTTAAAATATGACATTATGTACAGTGTATGTTATTTTAATTAAAATATAGAGGCAGCATCTAACCAGATGTATTTCCATGCATGGGATTATATTTTTCTTACCTTTTTTCTTTTCTTTAGCTGGAGAGTAGAGAGACACAAAACTTTTCTGGGTTAGGTGGTTCAGCAGCTGTGGTTCGATACTGGTACGTAGAACACCTCTGTGGTCAGTAGCCTAGAGAGATGCAGGAATCCTTGTCAGTTTTTCCTGACACGCTTTGTTTCATGTATAAAATGTCATGGTGTATAGCTGGTCAAACGCTTGTGGGTGCTGGTGTGTGTGTGAAAGATGACTTTTACCTTGAAGATAGCTTGATAAATCATTAGTGTCGTTTCCACTGTCCATGGAACGAAGCTATAAATTCCTTGGCAGTCGGGGTTACCTGGAGACTAATATAAAGGTTGCTGGTATAAAGGTAGCTTGCTTTGTTACTTCACATCTGCGAGTGTGCCAAAAAGCAAGGCTAATGGTTTGCATTCCCGAGTTCAGGAGAAAGCCAGATCAGCAAACTGGAGACCTCTAGTCTATCCTATTTATTCCATCTGGCCAGGACTTTTTTCTTAATCCAATTCTTATTTTGTAAATACTGTTCTGTTGCAGTTTTTTTCAGTAGAGTGTGGCCATTTTCATGTAATTTACCCAGGAGAAATATTTATGAGGTCCTGGGTGGAATTACCATTCCCAGCCAGGAGCTCGTGATGGGAGTGGTTCAATGGCATGCAGGAGAGCGCTTTCAAGGCCGTGTTTCTTTGCCGGCTGCGGGGTTCTGTGTCACATCTGAGTAGTCTGACCATGTTACTGTTTGGGGGCGTATCTCTCTTCTCCTCCTCTCCAAAACAGGTGGTTTCATTTTAATGCACGGTAAAATAAAAAAAGATTTGTCGTAATAGGCATTTCACAAAAAGAAGTGAATGACGTTACCTGGTTTTGGAGTGGGCTTTTTAAAATGATTGTACTTGAAAGAGAGTGGAAAGAGAGATTAATTTACAAAAGTTGAGTAGTACCCAGGTCTCACATATCCTTAATCACTCTCCTCTGTTCCAAACACATATTAGCAAAGAAAAAGATCTGGTCTGTTTTGTCCCATCAGATGTTGTCAATACATTCTGGGCTTTCTCAGTGATGTGAAGTAGATAGACTTCTCTGACACTGGGGTATGCAGAAGACAAGAGGTGGGAAACAAAACCATGAAGGTGGATGGAGTAACTATAAAGAAGAAGGAAGATGGGTTGTGTCCCTTCAGAACAAAGTCTCATCAAAGTATCAAAAATCCTCTTCAAGTTGTACATGTCACTGATGTGGTGCTTTTAGTCTTATGAACTGGAATGTCTAGTTGGTGCCTATGTGAGGTTTATTCATCCCCAGCAATTTAAGGCAGGGAGACACTATTGAATTCCAAGATGTTGAATATTGCAATTTTTGCTGTTACTTGCATGTGTGATGTTACTGCCTAGGGACAAAAATCCATTACCTTAGTGTTATACAAACAGTAACCAGTTAGAATTCTTGCTTAAGTGATTCTGCTGCCTGTGATGGACACAACAGATGTCTAGGACAGCAGGTTCTGATGAGTTTTGAGATGGATTTAGTTTTTTGCACAGAAGTCAGATGTCTGCATGAGAGATAGAGGTCAGAGTCAAATAATAAAGTCATTGGCAAGTTTTTCATTGGATGCTGGAGGCAAACCTGTGTTCTCCTGGATGTCATATCAGTACAATTAATGTTTACACATCCCATTTAATTTAGTCTGTTTGAATTTAGTCATTACAAGTGTGTGGCCATGATGACTGAGCATAATCTTACAACACACCGTAACATGTGTAGTCTTTGCTTTTAGGCACTCAAAACTCTAGCTGTGCTCTTGGAAGGACCTATTTCCAAGTCCTGTACAGCTTTCACTGGTTGGTTGTAAAACTTGCCTAAAAGAGGGAAGATGATTAATTTCTTTGATGAAGCTGGGTTACTTGTGCAGCAGTTCAATGCTTCCTTGAGTAGGTATGCTAAAACCAAACTGGGAAAAATCATTGGCAATTTCCAGCAGCACAGTCAGATATCTGAACTTTTCTTTTTCTTGTGAAGATCATAACATAAATATTTTTAACCTAATCAGGGCTGTTTCTTAAGAGATCCTAGTTGAGGCTTTGGGTTTTGGATGTTCTTACTAAGAGATGTTTCTACAGAAAAATAGTGGTCAGTGGTCATAGGCATAGTGCCTGCAGAAAAGGGATGTCTTATCAATCATCATTTGTATTTTTGTTCTAGTTAAGCTAATCAAATCTTCTTTTAAAATAGTGCAGAGAGCAGAGGTGAGTCCCTATAATGAAATGGCAGGAAAAAGCTATTTGTCGTCTGATTTAAGCTTCTGTGTGTCACTCTACCTAATTTTGGATTTAACCTAGAAGTAATTATTTTTACGTTAAAGAGTCTTTTAATTTTGCTGGAGTCCCATCTTGTGTGCTAAAAGTAGATACTTTTAGAAAACAGTGACCTCTAGACATTTGCTGCATCCTTAAATAATTTAAAATTCTGAATAATTTTGAGGCTGCCAGACTAGTACCTTTTATGATTGTGACTCAACACCTTGATACAATTTTTTTTTCTTTTTTTGGAAGCCAATTACCATCTTTTAAGATAGTGTCGTTCACACTAGAGCTTGGGTTAATTTCGTCTTCAATTTTCATCTTTTAACGATGAAGGGAATCTCCAGCACTGTTGCTGGCATGTGAAAGGATAACACCATCTGTTCACCTTGAGAATCTGTACTGTAGTGCTTGATGTCCAGCCTGTGATTTCGACTTCTTTCCTGGTTTCCTTTAAAATTCTAGGTGATAACTCTGATGTCCACACAGGCTATGGATTTCGTTATTAAGCAGCTGTGTGTAACGATAATAACAAGCATAAAGGCACACGTAACTTTCAGGAGATAGACTGATTTGGAATTTTACTGATAATAATGAGTAATATGCCTAAGGTCACTGCATGTGTGTAGCAGATTATGAGTTCAGTTGACTCATATGATAATCTTGTCCATGGAAGGCAACTGCTAAGAACACAGCAGCCAGATGCAGTGTTTCTTCAAAGGGAAGTTACTTACTTGTTGGGGACACTGGATAAAGCACGTGTTACTTCCTGTGCTCCTGGTCCAGTGTTCACGTTTGTCTTCTGTCCTTTTTCATTCCATCCTCCTTCCTAGTGTATTGCTTGTAAGCTGCTGCTTTTGTTTTGTATTCACCTCTTCTTCCCTGTTTCACTGTGTTCCAGCAAAATCCCTGTTGCTTTGTTCAAAAACTATCCTAAAATACTTTTTCTTTCTTCAACGTCTTTTGTGGAGCTAGCTTGTGAGGAGCAGAGCTTGCAGAAGTATGTATGCTGCAAGAGATAATCCATGGAATATGTTATGTAGGATGCATCCATGCAAAATTGTGTTAAACCTTTAGGACTGTAAAGCTGTAAATGAAGGTTCTGAAGTCCTAGAGAGGTAGGAATTGAAAAATACTATTGTGGTATTCTGAACTATTTTGGCAGAAACTTCCTATAAAATACAGCTTTACAGATACTCCATTAATTTGAATTTAACTTTTTTTTTTTTTTTTTAAGAAAAATATTGAGTGATATTCTGTTTCCAATGAAATGAGTAGCAAAGTTTCATGGAGTTATTTTATTCGTGGCAACTTTGCCTGAACCTCAGTGGAACCAGGATTTCTCTCTTCATTTTTACCAGTTTTCATATGGAAGGATTACACAGTGATTCTTTGTCACTAGGTATGCTGAGATATTGGTGAGATACATTTTTTTTTTTTGTTCTAGAAGGTATAACCTAGTCGCTCACATAAATATCTAGAATAATTTTTAAAATACTCTTAATTTCCTGTCTGGAAACTTATGTGAGATTCTTTAAGCAGAGTTTTTCAGCTATTTCCCCTTTTTATCAAAGAACAGCATCCAAGTCCTGCCAACACAAACAAATGAGAACTTTAATTATTAGACTTCTTTTTCTTCTGAGAAGTAACATCTGCAGTAGTATGGTAGACAGTGAATTTGATGTGTAATTTCCACTGAGTTATTAGGACCTTCAGGATTTCATAGAAGAAGGTACAAAAGGTGTAAGCATGAAATAATGGATCTTGAAGCTGGAAACAAAAATTCTCTGTTACAAATTGCTTCTGCTGTGTGTGTGCTTTAACTAAAAAGATTTTGGGGTTTGTGATTTTGGTGAAGTGTCCTCGGATTCCCTTCATCAGTCCGAACTCACGGTTCTTTGAGAAGCAAGCACAGCTGAGAGCTGCTGCTTATAGCAGTCCTTTGTGTTGCTCTTTCAAGGATGGTTCTGTCGACTTTTTTTTTGCCCAAGATCAGGTTTGGCTGGGGTGGCTCAGCACCCTTACCATCATTTCACATACCAGTTTTTCTTTTTTAAAATGTAGCTGGGTCTAAATGTTTCTGTTAGGAAGCTTCACAGCTGTGGGGTTTGCCTGCGCACCTATGGATGAAAGCGGTCTAATTTGCAGAAATGTGGAGAGAGCTGTGCACTCAGCATCACTGAGCTAATAAACTGGATGCATTGGCAGGCAGCTTGTTGTTTCTGTCCTAGATGTCCTTTTCAAAGCAGAAGGGCCATGTCAATAATTTTTTAAAATAAATCCTTATTAATAAGTTAAGGTGATTTAATATTTTCCATGTCAAATTGTGTTGAGTAGAATGAGCCTGTGGGAGTAGTCCTACTGGCTTTAGTGGAGATATAGGATTCACCCTTCAAGAAATTACCTATGACAATTAGAATTAGTAACAAGTTTTTCTTAACTTACTTGAAAGAGAGCTGTGCTGCCTATCTTGAGAGAATGCTGACAACTGCAGTGAGAGGAATCAGAGTAGGAGTCCACAACGCGGTGCCAAAGAATAGTGGAGTGTTTACACAGACTCGCTTGCAGTGGAGACCTTGGGTTTATACCAACACGGCAGATTACATTCAGTTCTAGCTGCAATGTCTCTAAAATAGTCCTCTGAACGGTAAGTTTTAATGGCTTTGTTTCCCCGACATGTTCTGTGCACACAGAGCCCGCCTGGGAGGTTGAAGCCCGGCGGTGCCTGTGGCGTGGTCAGCACACAGGGACTGAAGGTGTTCCTCCTTTCTGTGGGCAGCCAAGAGAGAGCAAGGCAACCACATCTTGTTCCCTCGTAATCCTGTAGCAACTGCAGAGCTGTTGCCGAAGGCACATGACTTGTTCCTTCTTTACTGTTACAGGTTCGAGTATTGCAGCTCCCTTGTCTAAGATTATGCTTACCCAAATAACAGCTGCACGACTTTTAAACTGTTCCAAACTAACAAGCAGGCGAATTCCTGCTTGAAAGTCCTTTTTTGAACATGCAAGATAGGTAGGTAGTAAATGAGGTATCTCACTACACTAATTTTTGCATTTATTTTCTGGCACTTTGAGGCACTTTTGGTGTACGCTGGAAAACTTTGGATAGATAAGAAAATAGATTCATAGAAGTATGCAGTGTGTTAGCATTTCCTCTGTTTAATCTTTTTAGTATTTGCTTCGAATAAAACAATACAGTAACAGTTATTTGCATTAAAAAAAGTGTTAATAAATGTTGGTATGGAATTGTTGGATTCTTTTTGAGTCCAGATACATAGTTCATGTAATTTGGCTTGGTAAATTGTAACAGTTACATAACAATCACTCTCCGAAAAGAAATTTAGTGTGGGACCTATTTATCCTATAATACAGATTCTGGAAGCACTTTTCTGGGTTTATCTCAGTGTAATGACACAATCAGTAAATTAATTAAATTATTAATTTTCTTTGAAAGTTTCCAAGCATTTCTGTCCAAAGTACTTACATGCAGCATGGTATGTCAAATACTTTTTTATTACTGGTGGCATATAATATAAGAGAATATTATTGGCTGATATCTTCATTTTCTGAGGAATGACAGTATAGGTCATAATACTAGTTCTTTTGAGGTCCATCTGTATCTGTGTGGCTCGCTGACTTCTGATGAGTTGTTGAATTAAGGTAAGAGAATAATATTTGTAATATTGTGAAAATATGTGGGATTCCATTAGTGTCTTACTGCAATAGTCTAACTGTAACAGCACATTAACAGAAAGGGGAAGAAGTACTCAAGAGTAGAAATTACAGTTGCTGGTGTGTTGCACTGTCACATTTGTACCTTGTTGTGCAATCATTATATATATTGTACATATTTGTGTGCAAAACCAAACGTTTTTGTCCAGTAGCAAGATTCTCATTGGCTTCAGCAGCGCAGATTCAGAGCAGTGGTGCAGAATGCAAAAGTTACTATGGGCTGAAGTGTAGGAAGAGGGAATATTATGTGCGTAGTGATAATGCAGCAGCTCTCACGGCAAATTTTGCTACTATGAAATGATTTCACTAAAAGCTTAGGTTTTTAATAGAAAACGTAAAAATAAGATGTCTTTTGGAAGGTTATACAACAATATGTAGGATGCTTCTTTGTCATATAAAAGTAGTCGCTGTTGAAGCTTGCGATGTTTTCAGTAACAGCTCAATGATTACTATATATGCCATCTCTCTTCATGACAATTATGAGACAACTGTTCTACTCTTAAAACACATTTCTGAGTTATCTTCAGTATGGGAGACCAAGCTGAATAGTGCATCTTAAAATTGGTGATGGCCATCTCCTTCTATGGCCTCTCTAATGCCTTAGAGAGTCTGAGGTAGTCACAACATATCTTAACACATTATAGAAAGGGCTTTCAACCTCCTGGCACATTTGGTACCAGGTAGCTGGATAAGGGGCCGTTTTTTGGATATTTTTCATTTCATACACATCTGTGTGCGGGAAACTCCAAACTGTCTTCTAGCTGGAAGGAAAATATTCAAGGCTCTGGGTCTTAGCAGGAAAAGTGCTTTGTTGGCTAAAGAGAACACAGATTAAAGACAATTTCAAACTAGAATAATTACTGTTCTGTCTAGATCAGAACATAACCCCCAAACCTTTTTGCATATTTATATAATTTAGTTTCCTTAACCTTGAAAATTTTTAAAGAAGTTTTTTTTCCTTGAAATAAAAATTCAGAATATTTTTCTTTTAGGCAAGAACATTGTTTTAGCGCAAGTTATTTAAATAATTAACATAGAAAATTTCTTCAAGTATTATACATTTTGGAAAATACAACTTCAACCCAAACAGTAAGAATAAGATCCATATTCATAAAGAGAGTCTGAGACGATGAGTCTCTGCCTTTGGCAATTAAGATGCCTGTTTGAAACTTTTTACGGGATTCTTCTACTGAAAAAATAGGCAATCCTGAAGGAGTTGCCTTTGGCTTCTACTTTTTAAGGTGTTTGCTAATTGAATTTCTTCAAATGAAGAAAGCTAAAAGACTGTCCTGTAATTTTTGAATGTCAAGAATCTGTAAAATAAAGTTCTTCCTACTTTGTTAATTCGCTGAAATGGCTTTCAGAATTAAGAGTAAAAAGCTATTTATTTATAGTTAATCACATAGGATAGTATTAAACATCATTGGAAGAAATTAAGGGCCTTTAACAGAATTTCATCTCAAGTCATGCTGGAACAAACAGAATCGTTTGCAAATTTTAGATACTTGTCATTGTCATCTCAAAAGTTTCACAGGAGAGGCAAATCTGTGTAGCTCAAATTAATATGGGAGTTTGGTTAAGTGCCAAAATTTCAAGCAAAATCCTGACTGAAGTTGGAAGTTTTCTGCTCTAAAAAGAGCAGGACTTTAGCCTATTTTTATGGCCCAAGAAGTATATCAAATCCAGAGTAATGAGTTCAAGCCCTTTTTGAATCCGCACCAAAACTCACTGCCCGTCAAACCACTTCTCTACTGGCCAGTGCAATATGTGAGTGGTGCTGACATGGAGTTAATCACATCACTTTCCTGGATAACTACATTCAACAGGCCTTAAATAATGTTAGTCATACAGCCACCATGGTTATCAAAGAGAGATTTCAGTGTTAACACCAGTGAGTATTATAGTAGTTTTATAGTAGTCATAAGTAAAAATAATACTGAACGTTAGAAAGAAGCTTCCAGTCACATAAGGAGAGGAGTTAAGGAACAGTATTCTTGATCTGATGGTGTGCCAAGATGGAAAGGTTGTTTTGGAAAGTGATAATTTTGTTCAACCAAGATAGGAAAATCCTAGGATATAGAAAATTGAGTTTATTCTATCTTTGGCTATTTGACGTATTGGTATCTTAGTGTAATTGAAAGAGGGTACTGTTCTTCGTTTCTGTCTTTGACTAATGATATAAATTGCATATTGTTCGGTTTTTGGTCACCTCTGAAAGCTGAAACAAAAATTTTTTAATCTTTGAAACATATTTTTGCTTCTGATTTTTTGTTTTTGGTTGTTTTTAGCCTCTCTTAAGATTTGACAAATGTCGCAGTTAGAAACGCGATGTACCCAGACTATGGTCACGCTCTTGAAGTCATTCAGACTGTTTAGTTGTACCATATGTATATGCTACCTCTTAAGCTGATTGATGTTTCTGGGGTTAGGGAGTGTTTTTAGCCCTGATTGTAATGGTAGGGATACAATCTAGTCTATGACCATCCAGGATGGGAGATTTGGGTTGGTTTGGGGTTTTTTTTAACCTGTCTAGTCAGTCACAGATATTCACGCTATCTTTGATTCCTTACGTCTCTCTGGAATGTGTCTTGGTACTTTAGAGGTGTTGGTTTTACAAAATTTCAGTCTCTTTTTTTATCACCTTTCTGAAAATACTTTATCCTAGAAATTTGTATTAAATGAAAGAGTGGTTGTTCAGACACATAGGCAAAGGACTACCGTGCGTTTTATCTGAAGAGGATCAGCGTGATCCTAATTTAAAGGTAAACTATCTCATCTCTGCTGCTGCCTAGGTGTGTGTCAGCACTGCTCTGCTCAGTTCTTGAATTCATTTAGACTGCAGAGTGAACTGCTGTGATCATACTAGGAGGCACCCCAAAGTCCTTTCTTTTGCATTTTCATCTAATTTTTGGAGACTTGTGACACCATTTTCGTAGTCGCTCCACACCTGCAGCTCCCACAGGTGGGCGTTAGTCATGCTATGCACATTGTGGTGCAGCCCTTTAGCACAAGGACCCACAGCTCCTCCCAGGTGTGATTAACCAGCCAGACAGCAACCTGTGCTGTGACATGATAGTCCCAGGAGCTGGAAGGCTCCCCGCCAGGAGAGGTTTGAGTTGGCAGTGCTGAGATGAGAGATCCAGCTCTGAGATATGGCAGTGGAAGCATAATGGTGAGGGACAGCCAGGTCTAGTAGGAGGGAGGTTTGCAAAAGGGAAAAAGAATTGTCTGCTTACCAGGATGTATCTAGGCCGAGATCCCAAAGAGGATGTACTCTGGAGAGGGACAGCCAGACTTGCGTTGGTGGGCAGAAGGGCAATTCTGCCCACCTGGCTGTGGGGGAGGACAAGGCCTTTCCCTTTGGCACAGAAAAATAATCCAACCTGATGGAAATGTAGCGTATCATTTGTGGTAACAGTAATCGAAATGTTAAATGCTAAAATAATTAATTGATGTAGTAGCTGATGATGAATTTTGAATTATGGATGCACAGATAATTGTTCTTAAAACAGGGCTTCTGTATTTTTTAAGAAAATTATCATTATGTTGTTTTGAGCATTTAGTCACAGGGGTTTTTTTCCTAGTTTTTCTTTTTAATTTGATGCCCATATTGCATGAAATTCAGTTGGTGCTTTAGTCAGTCCTTTGTGTGGAGCTATGAGTGGATATGAAGTTCAGTTTCAAAACTACATAAGACTGTAGCCAAAAAATTGTGTTTCATCTGCAAAATGCCATTTAAAAGGAGTGATTTCACAGGATGCCACAGATGCTGTTAGTGTGTGTATCTGACAAGACCAATGAATTTCATGCAGAGAGACATGTTTCTCTTCTGTTCACTGTTGAGATTCCTACTTGAAATGTGTCCTTAATATTTAACAGATTTTATTCCTTTTTTTCAGTGTGCTTCAAAATTCAGACATTGCCGTGCCACAATCTTTGCTTTCACCAGAGCTTCCCTTAGCTTCCTTAGCCAGTCTGTGTTGTGAGCCACCATGAGCACTTGCACTCAGTACTCCTCGAGTCTGGGATTTCAGATTGCTGCTACTCTAGCTTGGATCAGTTAACATAACGTGGAGACCCTGGTCTTGTTTCCATTTCACTATGCTAAGAATTTTCCATATTCATAAGTTGAAAATTGTTCTTGAAAAGCAATCCCTCATAAGTGTGTGTTTTTCCCATGTACCATGTTTGTTAACAGATTGCAAGAAACAGTGCCAGACGTAAAAAGCCCCAAGAAATTCATTTCTTTTAAATACCAATTCCTTGGAGCTGGTGCTTTGATGTATATTCAGAGCTCTGTCAGCTCTCTTTTTCTGTAATAGCAAGCGAGCCTTTCATCTCTGCCTTTACATCTTATGCCCACTTGCAGAGTGAGGAGGACAGCGACTGGTATTTTGTATTGTATTATCTTTTCATTATAGCTGCAGCAACACACTCTAATTATCAGCCAGAAGTCCATGAAGTTAGTCTTCAGGACAGCTTTCACTTATTTTTTGGTTTTCTTCCCCTCTTTTAAAGAAGTGCAGTTGAACTTGTTTCACAACAGCGCTTCCATGTAAGTGAGAAGGAGAAAGGGCCTTTCTGCAATACTTGTGGTCTCCACAGTGTCACCATGAAAATCATGTATGGCTTCTTGGCGTCTGTGTCCTGGAGACCAGGTTCAGCAGACTTCAAAGTAGGCAGCACGCCATCTGAGCAGATGGGTATTAATGTTAGCATTGGATATAGATGTTACAGACGTGAGTCCCAGTTCCAAACGTTACAAAATGTTGTCCTGAACTTCTACCTCTGGATGTAAAGGATTTGTGGCAAATCCAGCTCAGTGAAGAGTTGGCTCTACAGTATTAGAAATTTAAATCTTGGATCAACTGTGTCATTTACAATGTTGGAGAAGGGTGTGAAGTTGCTCGGAGGAACTTGCTTGTATTTTTGGAGGAGTTCCCATAAGTAACAGATGAAAATAAGCATCTCTGGTGTTTACCATTTTCATATGAATAAATTGTATTGTGAAGCCACTGTGGAAGAAAGAATTATTTTGTATTTTTCTGTGCCTGCAAGTAGGGATGGCAATTCATTGGGAATCCAGTGAACTTAATTCAGCTCACCAGACTTGTTTGTTCCCTTATGTAACATGATGGTTATTTAGAGTGAAAAGTTTTTTTTCTTTTCTCTGCCCTTTTTGTCCTGTATTTTTCTTACATGCCCTGTATTTTTCTTACATGCCTGTCTGGTGGAGGTGATAGATGCTTTCCTAGTCCTTGCTGACAACAGATGTGGTTCTGCTTGTCGGGGTCCAGGCAGTCTCTGGATTCTTCCAAGGCTTCTTCCAGGTCCCACCAAACTGAATTTCATCTGTCCTGCCACTTTGTATAAACCCTGAGTGTATAAGCACCGCATTCCAAAAGTTTCTTCAGGAGCTTTTTCCACTCTGTGTCCTAACTTGAGGTGTAAGAAGACGTAGCCTGAGTGATGAGAGTGGAGGTGCCCAGTGATGAGCATAGTTCAGAATCCTGAAACAAAGAAGCATCCGTGGGAGAAGCGGTGGCGTCACCGGTCTTACGCTGTGGCTCGGGGAGAAGCAGGGAGATGTGAAGTGACTGTGGGCCCATTTACACAGAGAGAGAGGCTGTGTTAGGTGCAGGGCCTGTCTCCTCTGCGGTCTCTACAGTGTGGAGGATATGACCTAAATCCTATTCGTTTTTCTGCTTTTATAACACAAAGAGATTAGAATATGTATTTACACTGGAAGTCAGCTCCTTTTCCACATGATCAGATTATTTATCTTTTACATCCTGCCAAAAGTGAACAGAACGCAATTTGTTTGTTTATTTGGCATTTCTAAACTATCTTTTAAAATAATTTCTTTTGGGAAGAAACATCCTCCAAATTGTTAGTTTTCTTACAGCATGTCTAGTCCAGATAATTTCAACAAAAAGTTAATGTTAACGGGATCATCCACTGAGGTCTTGGCTCTTATTCAGTCTGTACAGATGTTCTTTTAGACTCTTATCCTGTCTAGATAATAGGAAGCATGCCTAGTAAGCAACTGTGGAGCATGCTAGCATAATTCACGTAATTCCCAGTACCTCAGCATTCAGCCTGGGGCTGCAGACTCTAAAAATAGAACAACAGATTCTGCACAGCCTAATCCTACCTGCTTGTTAGCCATTATCTTCTTAATAAGCAACTAGCAGCTACCTTTTGTTTGTTGAGAATCTTTCACTCAAATGGTTTTACTTTTCATTTGGGAGTGAGACCTGGGCTTTGGCCATCTTCTTTAGTGAAGTGTTGTGGATGTGTGCGCTGATACTAAACCGGCTGTAGTTAGGTGCAGTTTTTAGAATTTCTCTTTTAGTTTATGTAAACTCGAAACAAAGAAGAGCAGATGTTACTTAGTAAGAGAGGAATAAATTAAGCAGGTGAGATGCTGTGATTTTTGTGTCTAAATTTTCGGTTCTGTTTTTCCTTGGGCAATTGTGTTCACTAAGGGTGAGATTGTCTTCTCTCTTTTAGGGCAAGCAGGTTGTAGGGGAGGAGACAGAGAGTTTGCAGATGCCTTTTCCCCCATATGTCCATGCTCAGAGTCCGCATGCCATGTCATTATTATGCTGAGGGCCTTTGCCAAGACAAGAGATTAATGCATGTGTAAGTGAAAATAATACATGAGAAGGGTTATCAAAAATATTTATGGCAACAAGTTGAGAAACCAGCAACTTGAGTTTTATTTCTGCAACTTCCAGAGATAACTTTTATGATTTCTCAAATGCACCTTTCCTGTTTAATTCTGAAGGGTTTTTATAGGGTTTTGGGCCTGATTTCTGTGACACGGAGAGGATATGGTTTCCTTTGCCTCTTTCTAAACTCTGTACAAACACATACACCGTCTAATGAAGCTCTCAAACTTGGTTTGAGCCTCTAGGGCGAGCAGTAATAGAAATATCCTGCTAATGAAAGGATAGGAAATGGAGGAAAACTATTACATAGCATTTTTGAAAACTGCAGCAAGGCTGAGCAGACAACAAAAAGGTTTTAGGATAATTGTGGGTGAGATCTGCAAGAGCAGTTCATCATTTACACTTACATATGTCCTGTTCATTTCAGTTGTTTCTTTCTGCAAGTAAGACCGAGAGATCTAAATCACTTAAGCATTCTTAAAAATTTAATTGGTTAGTAAATATGGATCAATGTACTTGAAGCACAGCAGCTGGAGTTATGAAGTGCAACAGAAGAAACTGAAGTCAGTACTATTAAATTCCAAGTTAAGTTTATTACGTGTGCTAATGATATATATGAAATTAAACAATGGTGTGCTGATTCAAAGAAGGATGAGGAGGACCAATATATGAAAAGTTTACATGATTTCTGAAGTTAATGTGACTGAAATTCTATATTTGGGAAATTGCACGATTTAACCTGAGAGATAAATGAGAGCTGCACTGAAAAATACCAGTTATTGGTGTTTCTGGGCTGTGATTCCCAACAGCTAGTGTTACTTCATCTGCTTCTAAAAATTCACACGGGAATCTTGCTAGGGACTTTGAGTCTTCTGAAACCACTGAGAGAGGGGAAAAAGAAAAATCGCTTGTCTGGAAATGAACATTCTTCTGGATATGTATATTTAAGACATGTGCTTTACAAAGCTGAGAGTGTCAGTGATTATCTAACTGCTCCTGAGCTACAGGAGTTTGTGGCTGGTAGACCAAAGCTTGACTGGCAAACTGGGACATCTTTCAGGACATTGTAAATGTTCATTTTCTGGAAATCAAGCCTACTTCAGTTCTTCCTGTAGGTTGCCAGTATATGAGCCATCCCAAACCATTAACTACTTTTGAAAAGCTTTCCCTGCTTGCCTGAGGATAGTAGGGTTTTAAATGGCACGTAAAGTTTCTGACTTGCTGTTGCTTGCTCCTGGTACCCTGTTACAAGTTAGAATTTGACCATTAGGTCCTTGTTCTGTTTTCCTCCGTTTGCACACACTGCTGGCAGTGCCAGAGCATCGCAGCTTTGACCTACCTCCAGCTGAAGGTTAGGAAATGTCTGGTTATGTATAACCAGGAAGCACAGATACTGTCTTTTCATGTAGCAGCAGCTACACACTAACATACTTTAATGTAATATTGTTGATTTTGAGCATAACTGTCTGGTCTTTGCACCAGTCAGCAAAATTGGAGATGTCAGGTCTAGTCTAAAGCAATTCAGCAACAAAGACTTGGTATTTAAAGGCAGAGATTTACAGATTGCATTTACTTTCATAGAACTATTATTACATGTAAGTGAAGTTAAAATTTGCTCAAGGAACTATGGTTCAGTGACAACCACCTGAATGTCAAAAGAATTTCATGCACAGACAAGTTATATTTAATGCATATTTTATGATGCAATTAGTCCCTGAATATGTGAAAATAATCACCTGATAAACTTTATGTGCTGGCATCTTCTTGTACTTGGCAAATTTTTGATTTAAAGCCTGGCTCACATTCCCATGAAAATTGGAGTTTCTTTTATTCCACTATTTTTCTTCATGGGAAGTTACCAGCTCTTGGAATCCTTTATTGCTGAAAGTTCTTACACAAATTATGTTCTAAAACTTCCAAAATCTTGAACACACCCATAATTCATAATGAGCTATCTTCATGTGCAAAAAGTATTGCTGCTGTTATTCCAAGGCAGAATAAGGATAACACCCTTGGAAGGCTGGTTTTTAATATTACACTGTTTTGTGTTTTGTGGCTGCATGTGATGAGAACTGTTCAAAAATAAGAAGTTGTCACCAAACAGCACAAGTGCAGAGAACTGCAATCCCTTATGCATTTCTGGAGTCTCCAGGTGAAAAAAAAAAATCTAGATTCTGGGACATTTAAGGCTGATCTTCTTGTGAACGTGTCTCGAGGGTTTCCTGCACCCACCTCTCTGGCCCTAGTGAGCAGCGTGGCCAAAGCGCATCTGAGCTAAGGCCGACTGCTGCCCCTGGTACTCAGTACCCTTGACGTGGATGAAGTTACTGGAAAGGTGTTGTAGTTTGCTGTTGTAGTGGCATTTTGACTCTGATGAGTTTGGTTGGTTGGGTCCTGGGAGGAGTATGCCTCAGAGCAGCCAGTTTCTGTGCTTCATTGTGGGAAATCAGGACATGACAGGCATGGACATGCTGTGCTTTGCAAAATATAATATTTGTGTTTTCTGAATGCTCCAAATGGTTTGAATACCTGAAGCTATAGCATTAATACCAATTATGAAATAACTTGAAGGGTTTTTTTTTCCTTTGGAGCTTTGAAAAATTTACCTTTGCACAGTTTTCTTGTCATTGCATAATCTGGGGATCTATGAAAACATGCAGCAGAATCAGTTTTACTCTGCTCAAAGGCCAGTGTTACTGTAGAGTAGGTAAGGGCTGAGAGTGGTCACCTTGTTTAAGGGCTGAGAAATGCCTATTTCTGTGTTGGTAGAAGAGGACATCTTGGAAGTGCTCTGACCTTTGAAGGCCTTCAGAGAAAAAAGGTTGCAAATACTAGTTAGCAATGTGCTCCAGGAAATGAAAACTACTGAAGGAATCACATTGTTTTCACTCAACCTGCATTCCCTGTGGAGTCATTAGTGAGTCTGTCTGAGCTGAAGAGAAACCTCCAGGATTTGACCCATCAAATACTTAGTCACTGGAGTGTTTTTGAAGTATTTATCATGCCACATACTAATTTAAATAAATCTCTAAAGTTGTTTAAATGATCCTGGGACAAAACCTTGTTTGTCTGGCTTTCTAGAGTAATCTGATCCTCCATAGAAGTAAGAATATCATTATTATGGGAGACTGTGATTTTTGGTTTTGTTGTGCAACACTGGTCACCTCCACTGAATAACAATTTCCCAAGAAATGATGGGCAGCTCGGTCACTTGTTAACAGGACTCCGGTGACAGTACAGCTCTCAAACTCTGTCCTGGATGGTGGGGGGTCGTTCTGCCTGATGTCTATCTGATCTAGGCATGAATTGAGCAACTGATCTGGTTCTTGCAATGGGTTATAACTGATGATCCCTTAATTTTCTTGACAGCAAGCGGCTGAATCGCACTAAGAGCGACAGTGCACTGCCACTGTATTAATTATGGGTTCTGCAGAAGCAGTAAAATTGGAGATTTTGACTACTTTTCTTTCCCCTTGAGTGATGTTGCTTGGGGGGAACACATGCATCTCAGCTGTTCTTTGTGCAGGTGGGAAACACGAGCCATGAACCTGATCTGCACAAGCACAAAACTCACATTTGTAGAGTTTTAAAGCAGTGTCTGACGTGGAGTTTCCGTTTCCAACAGCCAGCCCGGCCCATCACCCTGTTCTGGTGTGATGCACAACTTCTAATTCTCAGCTCCTCTCTTACCCACTTGAAGCAAAATCTTTGTTGCTTGTTGGGCTTTTTTAATCTGTGCTAATATTTTGGATGCATTTTTAGTCCTAAAATTGTTCCTCTCAGGAAGTTGACATATAGGTAATTAAGTAAAATGGTTTTCTTTACATATCTGTAAGTTCTGCTGCCAAAAGCCAGCAAATCCCTTTTTTTAATCTTGGTGCGCAAATTGTTTCTAATGTGCAACACATTTTTAATTTAGCCCTCACATCCGCATTAGTACTATTTAAATGCCACAGCCTATCTGTGTCACTGTTTGATGTATTCTGGATGGGAAGGGAGTTCTGCTCGAGCTGTATCAGATGTAACTCCATATGGCATTGTTGTGTGCAGCTGAGATGCTTGCCAGTTCCAATTTGGAACATGACATTCAATGCAAATATATCATGATACAACTGCCTTGCAAGGATCTGAGCTGATTGCTGTGCTCTGCTGGTTGTAGGAATGTGTGGTTACGGGGTTGAGGTTATGGAGTGTGCTTTTGCCTTCAGTGCCTAACGAGATAGAGGTGCTCTGTACACTCAACTGTAACTTCTTAAAATTTCTTTGTCTTGTGAGTGTGCGATGCACGAACCATTGTCTGAGTCGGCTAAGGGGGGGTTCGTTTACAAGGTACAACCAAAAGAGAACATTTAATGATGTCATATTTTACACACCTCCTCTGAGGCGAAAAAAAAAGAAAAATATGCTATGTTTGTGAGTTACCTGAGTCCCTGCTACCAGACTTAGGTCCTGAAGATCCAGCCAAAGGCAGAGGTATTTCTGAAAGGTGATTTGCCTGTGTGTTTGGGGCTTTTGAATTTAAGGCTCTCTTTCAAAATATTGGCACCAGATGCTTCAGAGGGGACAGGTGGTTGGTGGGTTGGTATCTTCCTCTTCCTCCTCTTCGGGACCAGCTAGTGGGCCTCAGTGATGCAGGGGAGCTCATGTTGTACTTTGAAAGGCTGGCCATGCCTACGGTGATGTGCAGTGCAGCACCTTTTCCTGCCCCTTCCTTGAGGCAGGCTCTGGTCCGCTGTCTTTTCCTGTACGTTTGCAGTGATAGTGTGTTGGACCCTTGTAAATACCATGTAGGATTTGCCTTTCCTGCATCTGTTGGCATCCGTGTTCTTTCATAGTGTTTTCCTGAGTTTATTCCTCCTGCATCCTGCGTGTCAGCATCTTCATGGCTTCTTGGAAAAAACTGTCTTTTGCTTCTATCTTCAGCGTGCACAGCTCATCCTGGAATTAAGATCCGTATCAAAGATTATCTTAGGCTTTATGTAAAGAAAAATAAATCCCATCAATTTCATGTAATGTGTCATCAATTTTGACCCAGTGTTTAGATTAGCCAGAAATGCAATTATGTCCAGAATTGCTCGTAATAGGATGGGAGAAACAACTGTAGGAGCATGTTATATATACAACAGAACTTCTCCTAAAAAAGGAGGGTAAAAATAAAGGGTCAGAAGTAAAACAAGCATTTAGCCTGTTGTTTGTAGTGACAAGTAAAGTATATCAGTAATTTAGAAGCCACTGAGACAATTTCAAGGTATTACTTCTGAAAAGAATTACATTTTGCCTGTTATATTAAAACTTCTTAACATTATTTTGCAAATGAAAAAAAAATTGTGGTAAAAAGAAATAATTATCAGGCATAGCAAGAGCAGATGCTGATTAGGTCATCTTGTTAGTGACTTAAAAACACCACTGCAGATGGGTACAGAACTGACAGCCTATGCTGTATCACTGGTAAGTTGCACAAGCTGCTAGGGAACAAGAAGTGTGGACATCGAGAGATAAATCTGGGATCCTGGAAACTCTTAGAGCAGGCTGAAACACTGTTCTGTTGTCAGTAACAGTCCAGGATGCCTGAAATAAAATCCATTTTTCATAACTTGTTGGCAAGAGATTTTGAAAGAAATATCTGACGTGTTTTCAAGCTGTGTGCAAATCAAAAGGAGTATTACTCGGAAATCCACGTGATCAAATGTTCAATTCATGTGATAAAATGTTATAAATCCTTCTTAAGGGGATTCAGCTAGTTAGCAGATGCTGCTTGACACAGTTAAAATTGCAGCAACAGAGGTGCAAACTTGGTGGCTCGTCTGCTGACAGCTGTGTAGCTAAGTTGGGAGTAAACCAATATTGGACATGACTTGTAATATATTTAAGTTCGTAATAATTTACCACCTACAGGGTAGGAGATGGCTCAACTATTTTGTGTATGGAGCTATTTACAGAGATCCTGAGCTGGCATGCAAAACATCATGTGAGAGACTTTGTGTTAGAGTGTGGCAGTAATACTGGACTTGAATGACTGGAAAAAGAAAGTTTTCCATATAAAGGAGGGTGATGGCACCAGAGGCTCCTTCAGCTCTGAGTTTTCAGTAATTTGCAGTGACAACTCTTTTCCCTCGTGGCCTCTTTGTCTAGTTTTGCTTATTCCAGCTGCTTGTTTGTTCAGGTGAAATGTAAAGAAGGAGGTTTAGCTTTTGTATCTACTGAAGGCCACGTGTATGGCTGCTGGATGAATGTCGTGTCGTGAACGATGGCAATTCTGCCTGCACTCTTTGGCATTGTGTTAATCACTGCTGGTATTACTACTAATGTTAATATTGCTTCTAGTCTGTGTTCTCAAATTTGAAGTCAAGGCTGCAAAGAGCATGTGATGACACTGAAGATTGGAAGTTTCAAGTAATTAGGAGAGATTTTTTATCTTTTAGTTTTTAAGACTTTTGTTCCTTTTACTTTCAAACTTAGGTCTTCCTGGCAGGAGCTTGTAGGGTAGAAACTTTAAAAAAAACCCCATACAACTGAAAGCTGAAGTTTCCATGTAGCTGTCTGGACCAAAGCATTTTAGAAAATGCCACAAATGAAGCAATGCTGAATTGGTCTTTGAACTTTCTCCCAAGTAACTACACTTGTTTTGTCTGCATGGTGCTTTTTTGTGTTTGTTGTTTTGTGTTAGAGCTGTGTCACTTTAAAGGCAGGTGTTTGATGAATTACGTGTTGCTTGCTTTATTGGTCCTGTAAAATGCTCATGAAAGTTACCAACAGCACCGATCTCCAGCAGTTTGGGAGAAAGAAATGATTTGCAGAGTATAATCCATGGTGGTTCTGCCACTGTAATTTTCTGAACACTTGGTATTTCTGTTTCGTTATTGCTTGCAAAGATTAATGTGACCTGATCCCATTTTATTTTGCATACAATTTTTCATAAAACTTTCTCATTTTTTCTATTGCCCCTTTCTTTCTTTATTTCAGCTTTGCATATGTGGGGAAGAAGCTTTATTTTACATGACGTTAACTGTTCATCCATAAAACTCACCTTTGTGAAGATTTGCTTCTATGCAGTCATTCAGACTAAAATTTCCTGTGTGAAACAAGGAATTTGCATTTCAGTTAAAGAAAACATAATCTGTTTTGGTGTTTTCTGTTTTTCCCATCACCATGGTATCTTAGCACTTGATAATTTTTTTGCAGGCTGAAAAAGAGCAAACCGAGTTTAATAAGTAAATGGAGACATATCACACATTTACTTGATAGTGCAGTAGAGTTTAAGAATCTCCACATGTCAGAACTTTTGATTAAAATGTGTATGAATTCTTTAACCCTGAGCATGGAGCTGATGTAGGTGCAGAGTAAGAGATACTCACCTGCAACTTTACTGTCTGCAAAGTGTTTTCCTGGCAGAGGTGATGTCTGGCATGCTGCACGCACAGCGAGCGGTGGAAATCCGCGTAACTTTGAGCCGTGCTGGTACTCAGTAGCACCATGAAAATAATTACAGGGATAAGCCACCTGCAGGTATTCCCTGTTGAAAGTCCTCTCCCACGTTTTCATCAAAGGGCAGCCGTAGGTTCACTTAGAAGCAGGTGTGCCATGAAGGTTGCTATGGTATGAGCAGAACCACTTGCATCAGGGTTTCCTGACACCGGTGCCCATCTCTCCCACGCCCTCCTCTCTGGGAAGAGACAGTGCCTATGAAGAGAGTGGGTATTATAAAATGATCACAAAATCTTTCTGATTTGGCGGAGTGTTTTGGGAAGTATGCGTGCTGAATGAAAAAGACAAAGAGTTGAGTTTCTTGGTTAAACAGAAAGTTGGCAGGTTGCAAAGGACGTGCTTTAAACCCAAACCTCTATGTTCATTCTTTTCCTTTTGCCTTTGTCTAAATCTGTGCGATTTGTCCTCTTCCTGCCCTGCCTTCATGGGTCGTTCATAGAGACTTGCAGTATTTTTAGGTTTTACTTAAAAATCACAGAATCACGGAACACTCTGAGTTGAAAGGGACCCAGAAGGAGTGAAAAGCATTATCTAACTTGAATATTTAAAGTTGAATACAACTTTTAACATCTAGATTAATTAGTAAACAATGCTTGGAAACATACGGGAGTACAGATACATTGAATGGAAAAAAATCATCATTGTTGTGTTTACTAGAATGTCAACCTCAGAGCTGTTGGCAGACTGCTTTAACTTATTTATGCCTTTGTATTTCAGACTGATAATAATCCTTATTTCAGAACTTTCTTCAGTGTTTGTAACCACCATCCTTTCCCAGATTCCCCAATCTCTTAAGTAACCTAGATTGTTATGTAAACAGGGATTCTGTTCCACAGTGACAGATCTATTTCAGTGTGGATATGGTGGGATTATGTTTTTCTACCATAGAAAACATTTAGTTTTGACGGTCTTCATTATGGAAGGTAAATTTAGATGATGCTCTGAACAGTATAGGCTGAAAAATTTTCTTTGCAACAAATTCTGGAAAGTGGGTCTTAGTTTTCTCTAGGGACATTTGCAAATTCGTGTGACATCTGTAATACCGTTTATGCAAGTCTCATCCCTTGAGCAAAGAGGATTTGTATTGTAGTTATGATTGTTACGAGATTTAAAATATCAACAGTCTCAGTGAAACTGGATCAGATTGGATGGCTTACAGAGGAAGCTCACTTTCCGCATGATGATTTCCTTCTGTGGCGAGTCTTCGACTGTTCTGAGAAAAACTAGTGTTGGCAAGTGGAAAAATGGTGGCTTTTCCATTGGTGATATCTAGGCCTTGGCACAACACTAGAAGGCAGAGGAAGGGAACTTGGAAAGCTGGTACTCTGGAGCACGAAAGTTAGAGAAGTTGGTGAGAGATTGCCTCTCTAGTGTGTGCAATGCTGCTAGTCCCTCTTTTGTGTAGGAGTCCCACTAACTGACAGATACCCAGACTGGGATGTGGGATGTTTGTAGTGTACTGCTGCAAACTTTGATGTGAAAATGAGAACTTCGTGAGGTGAGGTGGAACCTACAGGCTGAAATGCAGTGTGAGGTTTTACACCATTATTCAAGTCTGCTTAGGGGTTGCTGTAACACAGGCAGTAAAGTAATAAACACAGCTGATCAAAATAGCTCAGAGAAATTAGCAGAATGTAGCTTCAATTCAGTGGCCTTCCCCACTAACTCCAGTGTGGGTTAGCTATGCCACAGGAAGCTGCACTGTTTATGTCTGTGATTTAATACAATGTTCAGGTACCATGAGGATGAACACATAAAAGAATATATAGATTAACAAGGGGCATTAAACTTTGTGGAGCAAAACAGAAGAGGATTGTCTAAGCATTGAGCATTTTAAAAAAAGGTACAAGCTTCATTCTGCATGACCTTTTTTATTACTAGCCTCAAATACAAGAATGGAGCTTGTACTTTATCCTTTGGGCTGATGGAGCTGAAGTGCAGATAACCAAAAAATATTCTATTATCCTATCACAAGAACTTGGACCTTGACTAAAAGAAAAGATAAGACCTTTCATGTGAGCCTTATCGGTAAGTCTCTGTATCTGCTTCATCAGTTGGGATAGCTTCTGAATAAAACGAATGGAAAACATTTTTACTCATGTTAGGCAGGTAATGCATCCCTTGGCTCTTGAAGAAGTGGTAATGTGAAGGAAGTTAAATGTGAAGGATGAAGGAGGTTTTGTGAAGTTTGTTCCCCATCTACAGCCTGAGCCTCTCTTTCAGTTTCTCTTTGAGTTTCTTCTTTGTTGCCAAGGAAAAGATTCAAATGAAAATTTTAAGACTGAAGGATGAGGTATGTTCAGCGAGGTAATGTAATTCTGAGAGTTATTTTCTTCCAGTTAAAAGATGGAAATGTTAAAAAAAGGTTCAGTCCCTTGTAAACTGCACTGAGTTCAAGAAGACCAGCTTCATTATTAGAGGTGGTAATGCAGGTATTCAGCCAGGAGAGGTATTCAGACTTTCTTTGTTAAGGGGTTGAACTTAGGAGCTAAAACGGGATAAAAGGTTTCCCATGGAGCCAGTAAGTTAGAGGGTGCCTCTGCAGAACAACTCAGAGAAGAGATGTGTATCTCTATACCAGTCTCATAGAGAAAGTAGGTGCCTAACACAGACAACCAAATTTAGATGTCTAAAAAAGACTGTGTGAATACTATCCTAGAGTGTATGTTGCCATAGACACAAGGAAGACAATCTGCATCCCGTGAAGTATTTCTGCCTCATAATGATTTCATTGAATAACTGTTGTAGTGCTTGGTCTTCGGTGAAAACAGGATTATCAGCCTAGTCAGGGCACTGGCATTAGTTTTGTGTTTCAGAATATGATTGGATTTTTTGGTAACAGAGCCAATGAAGTAATATATGTACTAAAGCCTCTTTCAGTGAAGCCCTGTCTAATTTCACCCACCCTGAAACTCAAAAACGAGGATTGAGAGGGCACTCATGTAGGCTTCTAATGTGCCTTTTCATGAAATATCATTTACACCACCTGTGTTACCCTTTATTTTGACTGCGGCCACGTTGCATTTCTTTTCCTGCACGGTGCCAGATGTTTAATGTTCAGTCTTTCTCTGCATATTTTTTATTTAATGGAAAAGGGAAAACTTCCCCCCTACCCTCGTGAAATAGGAATGCTAATTAATATAAATCCATTGCCAAAGGGCCTAGTGTTAGGAGGAATTTATTCCTCTTCCTGTAAGGTTATATTGTGATTGTTCCTAACAAAGATACCTTACTTCTTTAGAAAAGCAGTTGTTACTGGCAACAGCCTGGGTATATTATGAAATAGACCACCAGTCTGCTTAATGTGCCATGTTAAGTGGCTGCTGTGTGATATTTACAGCCACATCTCTTGCGCCATATGAAAGCAGTTTTTAATTAGGAAATTTAGGGCCTGTTTGTTATCACTACGTTGACTTCGATAAAATTAACTTTGGCACCTTGTTTACACGGAGGGGTCAGTGAATTGCTGAACCTGCTGTCTGGTCAGATGGGAATCACAGCCCTCCCTCAGTGGCACAGGAGCCCTTGGTGTTTTCTGAATGCTGAGCAACCTTTCTAACTATGTCTTCAAGGCTTTAAATCTTTTCGTGTAAAATTATTGCAAGTGGTGTTTGCAGAATTAAATCAACATAAAATTTATCTATGGCTTAGTGAGGTCACTGACCAACCAGCTTGCACATAGTGATTATGTTGTACTTTCTAAAGGCTTGTTAAAAATTATTTTGAATCTCAGAATTTAGGCCCTTCAAGCTAAGCTGGCAAGTCTTATCACAGCTGTATATATTGCACAACCCCCGAGAGTGCAGGTTCTGTAGTTTATGCAGAAGTCCTCGGGAGGTAGGATGCAGTCTCTAACTGACAGTTGTGTTACAGTCAAAACACAACTCGCATCTTCATAGCAGACCTGACTGAATTTCTTGTCTGCGTGTTTTTTAGTTTCCAGTTAAGTAAGATGGTTTAGCTAGAGATGATACCAAATTTTTTTGGTAATGTATTGACTGGGCCCTTGTGGCCTCATTCAAATATACATTGCACTATTCCACTTGGTTGTGGGCAGACAGCAGCATCTTCCCTCTCCAGAATGGATGCTTACCTTCCTTTTCAAAGTGTCCAGTAGTGAGGAGGCATGGGAGAGGAGGAGGCAGAGAAGCAGGTGGCTGTGAATGCAGGCTCAAAATATTTATCTGTCTGACTTCTTTGAATTAGGGATTAGAAGAGGGGTTATTAAATTGTTTCTCTGGTGCTGCTCCATACTGCTGAGTATTGACAAGAAAACATGAGTCTTTTTTTCTCATTCCAGATGAGACCAATGGTACATTACAGCTGGACTTGCTGGAGGCAAAAGGCATAACACTCTGCTTTTGTAATTCGATTTTGCATGAGCCTCACAGTATATCAGCGTTGTGTGTAGAGCAACCAGTTGCACAAGATAAACAAAGAAATGTTGCATTTCTGAAGTTTCACAAGCTGTATAATAAATTAATTTAAAATATACAGCAAATAAGGTGCAAGTCTTACAGCTTGCCTGTCACTTCAGTTTAATGGGAGCCTTTTTTGAACAACCTAAATTACCATGTGGCTGCTACCAAGCACCAGTAATTTCATGCCCAGCCCCCATGTGCAAACTCTTGTCATTGGTTGTGTTTTGCTTTTGACCACTAGAAACCGCAGCCATTATTGTGTTTGCTGTGGCTACGTGTGCAGCAACCACAGAAAGTTGTTTCAAACCACTGGTCAAAATTCTGTTTCTGCTGGTCACAGCTTTAACGTGATTTTTTGTTTGTGCTCTTGTGTTCGCTCTGGCTTTCAGAATACAGTGGGATAAAGTTATGTTTTTAAGAAAAGATTTTTTTCACTTTCAGACACTAGTGGGAATGGATGAATGACTGTCTCCTTAGATCTGAGTTTTGACAGTGAGGCTAGAGCAACAGATATCATTAATAATTGCTGGGTTTGATATACTGTAGGACTCCAGTTACTGTAGCAGCCTGAAAATGTGAATAATTTGGCTTGTGGTTCATACTCAGAACTGGGAAAATCTCCAAACTGAAATTTGCAATGGAAGATATTAACACAGTAAAAGTGACTAAAGATAATTTCATTTGGACATGAAGGGCTACCCTCTGTTAAGACAGCTGTGTCTCACCCTGTCTGCATGTCCCTTGAAATATTACTTTACTCTAACAGTAGGACGTTCTGTCACAGGCTCATTGGGAGGGATTGGGAGTTTACCTCACTGTATCTTCTCTGCTACTATCTTCAGTCTCCTTTTCCCTATCAAATTCTGAAGAACACGTCAGAGAACAGATACTCTTGAAAACCCACTATTACCAAAGAAATGACTATGCTGCAAGGTGGGACAGAGAAATGAGCATGAAGACGCTTCATAGTATCCGTCTAGTTATTTTATGAGGTGAGACTGAAGCCTTGCTCAGCATAGTGGAAAAGCACCTTTGCAGGCTGAAGCAGAACTATAGTAATTTCTGCCCATTGCTGCCAGGACTGTGACTACCCTGAGAGCCTGCTCTCATAAATCTGCCCTCTCTAAAAACTGCTTTGTTGAGTATGGGTTGCTTTTGTGGGGGATCTGAATTAATGCTGGAAAAGGCAACATCCACTACAAGAGAAAATGCTGAATTGGACTTCAGTAATTTTTTTGCCATTTTCTTAACCTCTTGAGGTCCAGAGAAAATATCTCTTCTCTACACTGTACCTCTGCTTTCTTAACCTTGAGCTGTGTTGAATAGTCTCTGATGGGACACATGCAGAGCTGCAGATGAGACTCCAAGTGTAATCTCTGTAGGTTCAACAGATTTTTTTTCTTTCACTGTTAGAAGATGATAATGCTAAAAAATCATCACTTGTTTAATACCCATGAGTTGTAGTTGTCTGGATCTTGAATGTAGAGTTTAGCTGTTAACACCTGCTAGCTAATGAGGCAGTTAATAATGGTTTGTGTTATCCCATCATTGTACTCTTACTCTGTACAATGGGAAGCTTGCTCCTCATCCACTCCTGGGATAGCCTGGCCGGGCTACTCTTATCTTCCTCTGGGACCTCCCAGCCTTGTTCGCTGTGCCTCATGTGTGGAGCAGATATGAAGTGGTTGCCTGTGGGTGTGGGATCATCCTGGAGCAAATCCTTGACTCACTTTGTTTCCAACCGTGGGACCTTATCCTACTTCTGGAACTGAGGTGGATCAAACAGCAAACTTGACCAAAAAGGCTGAGCAACACAGGACCAATTTGACCACTGGAAGGCAAGTTAAAAAAATTTGAGGTGCATGTCCACATAAATGATCATGGGATTTTTAAGAAAACAGAGGACCTTCAGGTGAGAAGATGGCTAGATAACTGGCAGGTTTTACTGTGACTGGGCACTTAGTTTGGAAAAGAAATTGCCTGACTGTGATGTTGTTTGGTGAGAGTTTGTTTCTGCTTTAAGAAGAGATGTGCAAGATAGTGGTATTGGCAGAGACATGCACATTAAATTCATTTATTTATTGCTAAATGAGCATAATTATTCTTTAAAAGCAAAAGGCAGTGCAGATACTATATCAGCCCTTGCAGGAGGGGGATGGTTGCCTCACAACCAAGGACATAGACAAGGCAGAGATGTTTTATGCTTTCTTTGCCTCTATCTGCAGCACCGATGATGGGCTGAGGGAGTCCCAGAGCCCTGAGCTGGAGGAGCAGGACTGTGAGAATATTCAACTCCCAGCTGACCCTGAAATTGTGAGGGATCTGCTGCTCCAGCTGGATCCCTATAAATCTGTGGGGCCTGATGAGATTCATCTGAGAATACTTAAAGAGCTGGCTGATGTCATTGCAAAACCTCTCTCAGTTATTTTTGAATGGTCTTGGGAATCTGAAGGGGTCCCAGTTCACTGGAAGCTGGCAAACATTGTCCCGATTTTCAAGAAGGGGAAGAAGGAGAGCCCTGGAAACTACAGGCCCGTCAGTCTCACTTCAGTGCCTGGTAAGGTTATGAAGATGATTATTCTGGGAAGTACTGAAAAACACCTGAAGGACACTGCTATCACCGGTCACAGCCAGCACGGCTTCATGAGGGGAAAGTCCTGTTTGTCAAACCTGATTTTCTCTTATGACAAGGTGACACACGTAGTTGATCAAGGGAAGCCGGTAGATGTAATCTTTTTGGATTTCAGGAAAGCTTTTGATACTGTCTCTTACAGGATACTTTTGGACAAAATGTCCAGCATTCAGCTGCGTGAACAAACACATCACGTGATGGGTGAACAACTGGCTCACGGGTTGGGCACAGAGGCTTACAGTGAATGGGGTGACATCAGACTGGTGACTGGTCACTAGTGGGGTTCCACAGGACTCCAGCCTCAGCCCTGTGTTCTTCAACATCTCCATAAACAATTTTGATGGGGGCTTGGAGGCATGCTAAGTAAGTTTGCAGATGATACAAAACTGGGAGGAACTGTTGACTCACTCGAAGGCAGGGAAGCCCTGCAGAGAGACCTCAACAAATTAGAGGATTGGGCAATCACCAACCGAATGAAGTTGAAAAAAGGGAAAGTGCTGGGTTCTGCACCTGGGACAGGGCAATCGAGGATATACAGACAGACTGGGGAATGAGATACTGGAAAGCAGCACTGCAGAAAGGGACCTGGGGGTCCTGGTCAATGGCAAGTTGAATGGGAGTCAGCAGCGCCCTGGCAGCCAGGAGGGCCAAATTGTCCTGGGGGGCATCAGGCACAGCATCGCCAGCCGGGCAAGGGAGGGGATTGTCCCGCTCTGCACTGGGGTGGCCTCAGCTCGAGTGCTGGGGGAGTTCTGGGATCTACAATATTAAAAAAGACATTAAACTGTTACTGTCCATAGGAGGACCACAAGGATGGTGAAAGCCCTTGGGGGGAAGTCCTATGAGGAACAGCTGAGGTCACTCGGTTTGCTCAGCCTGGGGGAAGAGGAGACAGAGGAGATCTAATTGCAGTCTACAACTTCCTCATGAGGGCAAGAGGAGGGGCAGACACTGATCTCTCTCTGTGGTGACCAGTGACAGGACCTGGGGAATGGCCTGAAGGTGTGCCAGGAGAGGTTTAGGTTGGATATTAGAAAAGGGTTCTTCACTCAGAGAGTGGCTGGGCACTGGAACAGGCTCCCCAGGGAAGTGGTCACAGCACCAGCCTGACAGAGTTCAGAAGCCTTTTAGACAATGCTCTCAGACACATGGTGTGATTCTTGAGGTCCCCTGTGCAGGGCCAGGAGTTAGGCTCGATGATCCTGATGGGTCCCTTCCAACTCAGCTTATTCTGTGATTCTGTTCTCCTTTGTTTGTAGGTGATCTGGCAGGGACTTTCACACAGACCCAAAACAAGACAAACAAGGCCCAAATGCTGATAATAACACCCCGTTTTGCTCCACAACTGAACAGCAAATGCCTTATCCCCCTTTCTCCTAAGGGTGTTTTCTAATTTTTCCTATTTCTTTCTCTCTTCCCTATCCTTTCCTTTCTAACTCTTCTCCAGATTTAAGAAAAATAGCCTCAATTTATTTTAATGGTCCGTATTTCTGTCTGTGAATGTTGCATCTGTTTTTGTAAAAACTGTTCCAGTTCAAAGGGGACCAGTTCTCAAAGAGGTTGCTCTCTACTTCTGGATGCTGATGTTTTGTCTGCTGAAAAATTGACTTTTCTGGTCACTGGTAAAATACATTTGGAAAGATATGGAGCATCTGTTCATAACTTGTCAAGCAGATGGAGCCAACTAAGTGAAAAAGCATTTTTATGCCCATAGCCCCTCTAAAGCATTGCCTTCCAGCTGCTTCTTTCTTTAGAAAGGTTATCTTGCAGATGACATACTGAGTTAACTGGAGTTTCTTTTGGTAAGTCCAAATGCCTGCAATCAGACAATGAATTAACTGCAATACTGAGTCTGGATGGAATAATCTGAATAATTTTCTATAATGCCTAAGCAGACTTAATTGAACAAGTCAGATTCCTGTATTTTGTGCAGAGGAAAACTGAGTTTTCCAGTTGAGTGAAGTGCCTCGGATATGCCCCTGAAGTAGCGGGTGAACAGGATTGATATAATTTAGGCATTTAGAAAAATTTTGACAGAGTTCCTCACAGAAGACATTCATGTAATAGGATAAGTACTTACAGGGCAAAAGGCAGTGGTGCATAATTATTTGGCAACTGGCTGAAAGATGCAAGTAGGAATTTCTGTTGGGAATTTTCATAGTGGTTCAAATGTTGCAGCATATTTGTTCCTGATGATTTGTTTGAACACTTTGCCTGTGTTGATGAAATTAAGTCTGACCATAAAGGTAAAAGCCATGGATCTTATCGTCCGCTAATAGGATTGTTTACGTAGAGGAGTAGTAAATTAGGTATTTAGAATATTGAAATGTTTCTTCTCTTGGTCGGAGATAGCCAACTAAACTGAAAGGCAATACATTTTGTGAAATCATAAGTAACCCTCTACATAAAATGTTAGCAGTTAGCAGAGCCTGCAAAAGAAGCCCAAGTTTCAGTGTGCAGGAATATTTGCCTTCACTTACTCTGGTAGAGGGACTCCTTTAAGTCTGTTCGGCTCTTGCTGGTGACGATCCTGCAGCGTTCAGAGCAGCCCTGCCTGCCGACGCCGGGAGCGCATTGCACGGCCTGGAGTGGAAGTCAATGCGGTCTGACAGCTACTTTGCCTTCAGTGACAGGTTCTTCTCTCTGCAGATATTTTTCCAGGTGTTCCTCTTCTGCAGCAGGGCAGCTATCTTACAGCACTGCTAGCCTGGAGAAGGATCAGAGTTTTAAATAGAAGATTTGGGCTGTTTGTTTGAGCATGTCTTTGAAGACAGGCATCTTCAGGTGGTCTTTGTGGCTGGGTCGATTCTGTGCTAATGCTCACTTGCCTGGTTTCGGGAGAGAACAGACCCAAAAGCAGTCTGTTTGAAAGCAGAGGTGCTGTCAAATGAAACCAGGAGAAACTTTTTTGTGATTTCGTATTCTTGTAGTAAACCGAATTTGCGTACTTGCAAAAGCAGAAGTCTCTTCGTCTTTCTTATTTTATCTACCGCTGCTGCATACAGCAAATGCTCTTTCTGCCTTGCTAGTGGTTGCACACTTCCTCCCTCTGCCCCCCTGCCAGCAACCTCAGCTTTACACCCAAGCTGCAGAGTCTGGCTGTACGAAGGAGAATTTCGTTTTTCATCCATGTTTTAAAAATCCAACTCTCTTCTCTATTCACCCACCTTTAAACATAAATGCACTGTATATAACATGATTTCAGACAGGCAACCAACTATTCTTCTGAGTCAGGAAAACAAGGAATTTAAAAGTCTTTTGTGTAAAATTTGGGCTATGACTCAAATTTTCTTTCTCTACCATTCTTCTTTCCCTTCCTAAGTCCTCAGCTTTGCCATCTGCACTCTCACTAGGGGCTGGGATTTGGCTATGTGTGAAGTAGGGTAAGACAGCTGAAAACTGTTCTAGGAAAAATTGCTACTAAAGGTGTTCTACATTTGAATGGTAAGTGCTGAAAAGGAAGCACTTTCCTGCTTCCTTTAGTGACTTTATCATGACTGCTGCTGCTATTTTCCTGTGCTTTATGTTTACCCTCAGGTTGATTCTGCTAGTATTAGAGAAATATTTCCACTTCCAGCATTTACATTTATAAATCAAATGTCTTTCCTTTTCAAAAGTTGAGAAACTCCTTAATACTTGCTGTTGAGTAAACTGGGCTCAACCTTTTAAACATTCTTTGTCCCGCCTTTTTAGCCTGGGTTTGAAGAAGAGTGTGTAGGGGCTTTTTCTTCCCCATGAGGACAACGTGAGCCAAACCGTTCTGTAGCCGAATTCCATTCTTTCCTTTTTGGCACTTGCACAGAATGGCTTATGCTATGTGGAGTTTGGTGCAATTCCACTGGAATTTGCTGGAGTTGCACTGATTTATACCTGGTGTGAATCTCATCTCTCCAAGATATTACTGATGCAACAGAAATGCAGAGCTGAAAATTCCTCAACTAAGAAGCAAAGTGATCTTTCTTTTGTTTTGCAGTAAGTTAATAGATTATTGCTATCCCTGAATCTTTGTTATCACTAACTTCAGTTCCCATTATCAGCTGGAAGAAGTTGAATACTTTCAAGAGTATCGAAATAAGATCATTATTCAGTAGGTTTTGGTAGAGTGGAATCCCTGAAGCTTTGCTATGAGTATTTTAGAAGCCACCAGAGCATCTATCTCAAACCGATAGGCTACAAAGCTAAACTTCCCAGTTACTGGAATAGATGTTAGTATTCCTGTGAGCAACTTCCCTTTGTTGCTTCCAGTGGCAGTTTTTCAGCAGGGGCTCAGAAGGGATGGTAGTTGGAAATACTCTCTTCTGATTGGAACATAGATGGGAAGAGCTTTGGAGTTTGTTTGGGTTGTTTTGTGGGGGTTTTTTTGGTGGTGATGTCACCCAGGCCTTGTTTTACGTGATAGGAACATTAATTTTATGTTGTTTTCAGCGTATGAATCTCCCCATTTTGAGATGGTGCATCTCTTTTCCCTGCAAAGATCCCGGCAGTCCGTAATCTTGGACTAGAAGGATACCCATGCCTAAGAAAGAAATCAGTCACCGAGTAACAAACTTTTCATTTCAGTGTTGCATGATGTGATTCACTTCCTCCTTCAAATCTTAGTTCTGTGTCCTTAGGCAGCTGAAGTTTCACACCTAAAGGCTGTTTTTCTACAGCAGTCGAATTAATTCCTGCACGTGTTAGGCCTTGCAGTCAAAGAACTGCAACAGAGATTATACCGTGTATAGTAGGCATTTGTTTGTAATTGCCCTCAAAATGAACATCACTACATCATTCTAAGGGTGTGTTTGCCTTTACAAGATCCCCTGCCTCATAAACAGCCTGGATTTTTTTATATATGATGGGGAGAGAAAGCAGAGTGAGGGACTGTGAAGGTGGTGGGGGAATTTGTTGGAGAGACACATCTGTGAAAGAGCCAATATTGTTTATGGCAACAGCTTCAGGTCTTGAAGGTTAGTGGGATAGCTTCCTTGGAGCTTGGCAACCAGCCTGTTGTACTAGGATGTGATATGTCGTTCTAAAAGCAAGGATCCACTTTATTTTCATGCGACTGTTTTCTTAGCAGCAGCTAAATAAATTAGATCTAGATGTGTGGCTTCTAGGATTCTGTGTGTTGTGAGTTAAATTTGCTGCTGCAGCCAGTGTAGTTCATTGTAAGTTCAGTATGTTACTGAATATTTATGAATGAATATTTTTTGTGTTTTACAATGACATTTAGCATTACATTACAGCTAGAGCCAAATAAAATAAAACTTCTTACAGAAAGAGCAGACTTGGGGGAATATATCTCATCAGATTCTTGCTTTTCCTTGACAGATAGTTTGGGGACCTGTTCTGGAGTTTTATAAATTACTTGTTTGTGAATCTGGCATAAAATCCTGGCCTTGCTGAAGTTAATGAGTGTTTTACTGCTGAGTCTAGCAGTGGTAACACTGGAATTCTTGCTTCTACCCTCCTGTCCTCCTCTGTTCCTGATGTGTGGGAGGTGCAGGGATGCAGACAGGGAGAAGACAGGTCTTTTCCCTTCAGCTCAAGAAGTGACTGCATGGAAGGATTTTTGGAGCTGGGCTGTCTGTAGAGAATAAACTTTTTTCCATACCCTCTGCTCCTTATTGTGTTTCCATAACTCTCCCTCCCACCTCCCATGCACTCTATCTCTGAGGTTTTCTGTGGAGAGCAGGGAAGGAAAACCTAGGAGGAAAGATTGCTGGCTATTAGCTGAAGCAGTTCTGCCTTAAATGTTTACATTTGCTGAAGGAAGGAAGGAAGACTGTTTAGATTTGCCTGCTCTTTAAGGGTCTGGACAATATTTGCATTTACTTTTCTGTATCAATACAGTAAAACCTGACACAGAGGTTTTAAACTTGACCCTCGTGCAGTATTCTGTCCTAGCGCTGACCAATCTGTTTTAGCTCTGTATGGTAAGACTGTTTTCTTTGCAACCAAGTTGATCCAAGGGACTTACTCACCTACATTCCTTCTGATGTGCTTGGAAGCTCTTGTTTGGGGCTTGGAATACTTTTGATAATTTTTTTTCTGATGAAATGTCTGAAGTAAAGCTTACTGACTTTCTTTGACCTCACAGGTTCTGTCCTGCCCTTCTCCATTGGTGCAATAAATTGTTTTAATTTGCTGGAAAATGTTTTTACTGAGATCTTTATATTTATAATGGCTCTTTTCAGGCTAAGGTAGAAATGAATAGCATATGGCTATTGTGAGAATAAAATATTAATTTTGGCAAATTTAGTCAATTCACCGTGGGTGTTCTTAGCCTTTAAAACAAAATTATCACATATTTGGCACAACTATCAAGTGCCTGGGTTTTGACTCTGAGCCTTAATCACCAAACGAAGAGAGCAATGTGTTATTAACATGCTCGGAAGAGACAGTAGCTATTGACTGTGTGAGCTGAGGGTGGGTGTTCTACATGGCTGCTACATGGTAGGATCAAGGCCTTATTGCAAAGTTAGGGCAGCCTGCAGCAATTAATGTGCTCAGAACGGGCTGGTCTCCATGGTGTGTTTGAATGGAGCATGCCAGAACAATGAGTTTGGATTCTAAACCTAAAGATTTTTGCAGGTGATGTTTGATATCATCCTGAATATTCCAGTGTATCTTGGTCCATTGTTACCATCGAGTCTCAAGGAAAAAGAGATTTATACATTGAAAAGCAGCAGAGGAGTATCAATTGGTTAATTAGAGACCCACTGATCATAAATAGGTGCATAACACGGCATCGAATGGGCAATGCTGTGTGACAGCAGCATCGCAGTATCACTTATCACTTCATTGTGCAGAGTGCTGACAGCTCCTGCAGAATCCTCTCCTTGGGAAATGAGGAAAGTCAGTGTTACATAGGAGGGCATTTGACCTTTTTTTTTATCTGCATGGATACATTTGAGTCACCTTCATTCATTTCTGAGTACTTCACCCCTAGTCAGACTTCAGCCCAGAATGACATTTGCATTTCGGATGGCATATTGTGACCCAGTGGTGTTATTGATGATGAATCTCATTTTCATGAGCATTAACAAAGCACGGCTTCATAAAGTATGTCAGTGCCTCTGTGCTTCACTGGAGCATGATCTTCTGCAGCACCACCAGCTGATGGAAAATACAGGGCTGGAGACAAGGCCGTTTCCCTTTTGTTGTATACAATATGGTCTTTAAGTTATGTCTGCTGTGAGTTACTACATGTTCTTATGAAGGGACCGATGGCTCTGTTGAAGGAGACCCCAAAACTGGGACAGATCTGTGGCACCATCGCTGTTAGGGAGCTGACTGGTGCTGGCAGTTATGGATTCATGAACTGCCTTTGGCATTAATGTTTAAAAGCTGTGGAGCCAGCCTTGTAGGATTTGGACATCTTTTGGAGATAATGGGGAATTTGTGAGGGAGCACTAAATGAAAGCTTCCTCAAATATTAACATTTTTCATTCACATAAAGCCTAGTTTCAGGAAAATTTTAATACTTTCTAAGAATACTTGGGAAATCGTACAATATTCTTAAGTTCTACTTTTAACACAGTAAATTAGATGCGTGTATTTGCATGTAGGTCTGTGCAGACAGACACGGGGTGGGAGTCAGATTGCCCAAAGGGAGAGCAAGTTTCAGTTACCCTGCATGTAATTTCTGCTCCCTGTCTGGATCGCTGTTTGGAAGTAGTGTGACAGTATTGCTGGCTCCTGGAGGAGAACATTGTTTTCTGTTGTCTCTTATACGCTAAGCAAATAGAAACCAGAGGAGAGGAGAGGAAAAGGGATGGGGAAGGGAAGGGGAAGAGTCCATTTCTTAAACAAGATTTTGATCCTAGATTACTTTTTTCTGGAAACAAGTGTACCACTACCAGAACATATGTTACGTTGTAATTTCAAGATATTTTGATAATGTGCAAAATACCTTCCAAAACCTTTGAGTAGGGCAGTCTGAGATTGAACCAGTTAACTACTACTAAACATTTCTCATTGGGTTTTGGCACTGTTTAAAGGATCCATGAGGTTTTCATTTTTTTTTTTCAAGGCCTTGTTCAAGACTGGAAATACTGGAAAGAGTCTGGGAAGTGACTTGAAGCAATGGTTTTGTATCAAGCTTCATTCAATTGTGTGAAAGTTGTGTAATGAGATTACTGGCAAAGCAGAATAATAAATTATGAATAGAACTTAAATGATGGTCTGTCTCATGTTCTGAAATAGCTTCAGTCCAGGAGTTGGGACTGATCTGGGGTTGTGAGCTGGTGTTTTTATTTGTAGCAAGAGCATATGCTTCCTGCAGGTGATTAAACTGTAGAATGTGGCAGCATCCTGCTATACCAGAAATGGGTCTCTTGAACAAAGTGCTGTATAACGGGGATTGTATTTGGCTATGTCCCCTGTCGTAGTGTCTGATCGACTCATAGAACATTTATTCTTCCAAGCTTAGTCCTTGGCTTCCAGTTTGTGAGTGAGGGCCATCGATTAGCACGGGAATGCAAGTGTGTGTAACCTTGAACTTGATTCCTCCAAGTCCTGGGTTTGTAATCCCCAGACATCATCCTTCATCCGGAGTGCTGCGTGTGTCTGGATCGCTGGGCCCTTCTGCCGCCCTCTGCTCACTGCAGTCTGTGTTCGGGATGTGTCCGTACCCTGCTCCTCCAGCCAGTGCTAGAGGGCAGAGTTAAACACAGGGATTAGCATGATGACTGGCATCTGGCTGTTTCTTTATAACTGTTCACCATGGAAAATTCATTTTCTTTTTTAAGCTGTAGCATTTTATGAAAGAACATGGGGTGATTTTCGTCTTTTTTTTTTTTTTTTTGCTTGNTTTATGAAAGAGAATTGGGGGTTTTTTGTCTTTTTTTTTTTTTTTTTTTGCTTGAGTGATGATTTCACTAGGTTTCTATGTTAGCTCTATTCTTACATGAATATTTTTAAGGCTAACACAAAAACTTCCTAAAGTGTTGTTTGTGGAACGATTTGAAAATTTTAGAAACATGTCTTTGTGCATTTTGGTTCATGTGTATGCATGCAGACATTTGGTTTCTTTCAAAAACTGGAAGATTTGACTTTTTTTAACAGTGCTTTTTTTTCCGTTTTTTAAACTAATCAGGATGCTCTTTCTAGACCTGGTGTCATAGTGACCCTCCCTCTGACCACAGCAGCTAGAATTGGAGCCCTCTTTAATTTGGAGTGTCTTCAATACTGCTCTAAGCTCCTGATTAATGTTACAGGAGGTTGGTTGAGAGTAAATTGAGATGCTCTCTCCTGCAGGATTTAAATGTGCTGTTTCCATTGCCACATCCTGCTGATATAGTGGTTAGGGATTAAATTGAAGATCTAATTTGATGTGGAGTCTAATTATAAGCCTAGGAGCCTTAAAAGCATATATTGCATTTATTATTCATTCAGTGTATTTTTGAGGTACCGTAGTTTTTATTTACAGTTTAATGCATATGTTGGCTATATGTATTATAAACTCCTTTTCCCCCACTCCTGTGATCAATAAAGCCTGGTTTGGATTATTATTTTTTTTAAACAGAAAATGCAACTTTGGAGACCGTGAAAAACACTGCAGCTTCCTTTCGACGAGCGCGTATTCTGCGCTTGCAAAAAAACCAATATTGCCATCTAGTGGGAGTGAAGATTTTGGCCTGTCATGCTCCTCCCTCTGGATGCCTGTTATCTAGCAGTTCTCTTGGAGGCATCACGTATGTTTCTGATGAAGGTGCAGGAGTTCTTCTCTTTCTCCAAACTATGGAGAAAGCCTCGCTATTTTATTGCTGAAGTTACTCTTGCGTGTATTGCTGGAAAATCAGAAATATTTTCCAGGTGTGTAGATCCAAACGTGGTTCTTTCCAAGCTGCTTTCTAAAGTACGCTGTCAAAGGAAGCACAAGGTATTGTTTCTATGCTATGGTCTGTCTGGGTGATGGTGCTTTGTCAGTGCCTCTGCAACATGCAAATGAATTTGAGCCTTTGAACGTGCCAATTTTCAATTTTCTAACACCCATAAACACTATCAGAAAAATACATCTTTTTCAAGCCTTTGTGCAAAACATACATTGAAAGTGTTCTAGTATATGTGTGCAAAATCATATTGAAAATGTTCAGTGAAACAGAGCAGGAGGTGGGATTTGGCTGAAGCTTTGGGATAAAGTGATTTCCGGAATGTTTTTTCTCCCTTTTCCCCCATCTTTGTTTCAGACCAGGGCCCACTAGGGGTTCGTAGAAATGGAGATTGGGTGACACCTGATTAAATTAATTTTTTTGTTGCTTTGTAACACTATATTCAGCTTTTGTTGCCTTGTTACACTTTTTCATCTGAAACCGCAGCTGGCTAGCATCGGCTAAGTAGCAGGTTTTTTTCGTGGATTTAATCATAGCGTTTAATTAATCTCCCTGCTTTAGTCATCAGTCTGCAGCTTAGCAGTGCAGGGTCCTAAGAACCTAAGCATTACTTCTAAATGCATTTTAGTGATGGTTTTAGTTAATTCTCATGCCCAATCTCGGTGGTTTTGAATCAAAGCGCTAAAAGAGAAGTCACTAATGCAGCTCTACCTCATTCTGCTTGTAAAGCACAGAACATTAGCAGAGTGATAGTTATGACAGTGTCACTATTATGACTCTTTCTTCTCTTTCCATTTCCCCCCAGTCCTACAGCAGTGAACTGAATTCAGTCTAGAGTGCTTTACATATCTCTTGTCGAGCAAATTGCTACCTGTCTTTCAGAAAACCTGTATGATCCATAGAAGAGGCCCATCCATGTCTCTTCGTCATACTCAGTACTCTTGACTCTTAATAATCTTTCTTAGCTTGAGGATATTAGTCTGTGTTTCATCAATCGGTATTGCAAAGCTGCTTTTGTGTTCAGTGCTGCATCGCTGCTGATGCCCTGTCTTACTGTTTGCATTTGGGTGAGGAAAGTATTGCATAATTCAGGAAGGCCAGGGTGGTGGATGGAGAGAATTCGTAAGCTCTAAGTATTGAGTTGGCTTGGGAGCAATGTTTGGGATCCAACCTGCTCAAGAGAAGCACTGTGTGATGTTTGCTTCCTTTGTTTGGAACAGGACTTCCAAGCAATCAGAAGGTATTTATTATAGGTCCGTGTTTGTTACAGTGACAGTACTGCTCACATTTTACTTGTAGTGTGCAAAAGGTGAAACTAAGAAAATTTGGACTAGGACCTGGTATCCATGATCAGTGCAAGAGAGGAATAATAAGGGGAAGGCTGGCATACAAGTGGAGAAGTAGACAGAGAAAGTAAATGACTGCCTCGGTACTGGATACAGGTGAAAGCTGTGTGGCTTCATCTGTTTAAGTGGCATTCAGGGTTCAGGTGTCCGTCAGTTTCCGTTTGTTTCTCCAGCCCTGCAGAATCAGGCTGTCCTGTAGCTGAGAATGAAACTCCTGGTTCGACAGAGCACTTCCCTACTCCACATAAAGTCACTCTTGCACCTTCAAAATCTCTGGTAAAACTCTGTAACCTTAAGCCTTTCTCACAGGCTTTGTGCCTTTTCATAATGACCCTGGACCCTTCATATTATTTCTTTGGGTAACTTTCCCAGTGTTTCCTGTCATTTTATTTCTTGTAGACCATAACTTCTGCTGGACAAAGGCTGTGAAGGCTGTATCTTGTTTACTGTCAGCTGTCATCCAGGCTTGATTGATGATGATGTGCTTTAGTCTGGGTGATCACGTTGGTTTATATTTCAGAAGTAACTCTACTGCTGGAAACAGATTTTTCTTCTCAGAGCAATGTTTCTGAAGTATTTTCATGGTTTCTAAACCATCTTCTCCTCATCTTTCTGTGTCTCTCCTAGTACAAATATTTAAATGCTAAAATAATGTATTTAATAGTAGTTCTCTGCAACCAAGAGAAGAAAAGAGCAAAGCTGATAAGGAGTGTGAAAAAAATTAGCCAGCAGCCACTGGTCTTTGTTAAAGTAAATAATTTTTAAGAAGATAAAAGGTAATTAGAATTAATCAGCAAGTGTTGCTACATTATTATGACAGAGAACTGACAGAAATACTTGCAATTTTCAGATTTTACATTATTTGGAAAATAAGGATCAAAGTGCTTTGAATTTTTCAAAATTTCTTTTATTAATATTATCTGATTCCCCCTGCTTTTCTATGTGAAAAATATTTTGTGTGAAGAGTAGCATATGATTGCATTTCCATAAGTATGTTTTTATTCTCTTTGCCATATTTTTCTTTGTTAGCACCTTTTAAAAAGACTTTTTTCTTTTAAATTAGAACTGTATGAAAGAGAAGAAATGGCTTGATAAAAGGAGGAGTGGCTCTTCAATCCCTATTTCAAATCCCTCTGCATTTCTAAGGAGCTCTTCCCCCCAAAAATTGGCAAACATTTATGGATATGTTGCAGCAATAATAATTTCTATCTGCCCTCCTTCCTCTTCTTTCTCAAAGAGGACACAGGTATCCTGAAGTTACTACCTTGTTATTCCATAGCCTGGAAAAGAACATTATTTAGAGAGAGCAAAATTTAGCTCAGACCATCTGCCCAACTTTTCCTTTTAATTTTCCTGCAGGTTTTCCAATTCATCCTACACTCTATGCTTTTAGAGCTACATTGCTAATGTTACTTGAGCTTGGTTGGCTTTTTTTTTTTAAAAGAGAATTTGCATATGCAAATAAATATGCTTGAAGTTATTTTGAGGGATATGTAATATCCTTATTATTGCTATTCTCAATAAGCCTGAGAATAGCAGGGTACTAGGGTATTTTTCCTATTCATAACCTCTTTCCCAGGGTGCATGTTGTGTTGTCAAGAACTTTGTAACATCTGCAACTCAAAAAGTCTCATTTGCTCTTATCTGCTACTAAAAATTGAGATGAGGGACATTTTTTTCTGTCTGTTGGTAGTGTTGTTTTGTTTTACCCCAAAGTACCATTTTTTCATTCAAGGGGGGAAATAGGATTGCGTTTCTACTTTAATTACCTTATTTTATGGCTTGAAAAACCAAGACCTTGATTTCTTGTGCACGTGTTTTCCAGGTATATTAGCTATTTAAAGATCCTCCCTCCCTCTTTCTTTTTGAAATTTGTCTTCCCTGATTATTGCTCCACAGCTCATTACTATTCATATAGAGTTATCCTCTTGCTGCTCCTTGTATGTCTGCAAGGACACACACTGGATAGCTAAGACAGCAACTGAATGATCTGAATAATAATGTGAAGTACAAGATCTAGAAATAAACCGTATAAACAGGAAAAATTACTGCAGCTTTGGAATGGCTAATTATATTGCACTTCATGTATTTTATGGTACATCCTATTTGATATCTAATTATAAGTACATTTCCTATGCAATCTTCTTAATTTCTCAAGACCTTGTTGTGTCACCCGTACTCTCACTGAACAGTTCCTTCAAATGGTACCTACTGGCTACTGTCTGGTGCAGAAGGGAGCACCAATCAGCCATGCTGGAAGCTGTCAGCTGCGTTATGGATGGGTGAATTTGGCCTGGATGAAAGGCACAGCCTTTAAAAACATCTATCACCTTGCTTGCTTTCGCGTGCTGGCGCTGGAACGTTCGGTTTCAGAAGGAAATGTGGGAGGCATTGAACTCCTCTGGCTTTCACTGTAATTTCTGTGCAAGTTCAGCGAGACGTTGGTGCTTCTGCTCGCTGCGTGTGTCACGTTGCCCATGTATTTTCTTTTGGCAAGGTCCATCAGCTGAACACTTTTAGGCTATCACAGGGGCTACCTTCCACTTGTCATGTAAGTGGATTTTCACTGATGGACCTGAGAGATAAAAATCTAAATTAAAACATGTCCTGGTCTATTGGGATCATCTCTGTAAAGGAGCTAGAGAGCCATGCTGTGTGCCAAGGAATGACTCCAGCGGAACACCTGGGATGCAGAAATAGTACAACAGAGAACACTTTTATTACAGGAGAGGAACTTTTAAGGATGGCTGAAATTTATCTCTTGGCAATAATTAGTAAACCATAGAGAAGTCTGTTCTTAGATTCCTGCATGGAGATGTAATTGTAGTGCAGCTACCAGGAAAATCTGCAGTACTGGGTTTTGATCCAGACAGTTTTGTAGGCTGGAGGATAGGTGCTGAAACTAGGAGAAAAGAAAGAAAAGTTATCTCAGGTCAGTGCTGAATTGTTTTGGAAAAAACAGGAAGCATGTTATGCAACTTTAAACCTGGTATTTACTATGCACTTGTGTATTTCTGGTTTTGTGAGGTTTAGTAAAATATGATGCATTTGAAGTTTCCTTCCACATTTCTTCAAACGTGTGTTGCCAAGTTAGCCTATTGTCCACAAAAGTTTTGTTCCACTGAAATACAGGGAAAAGAAATTGGATAACAGGGGACATATTCGGTATGTTAAGGGTTTCGCTATGAGTAGATTCCACTATGACATTAAATTCTGGAATTACAAAGATCTGTATACTATAGCTAGCATGAGATATATATAAATAATTGCCTTCTGAAATAATAATAGTAGTCCTGTTCCGCTTCCATTTCCTTTTAGTGAAAACTTATGAGCTCACACTTCTCTTTTATTTGTGAGCTGCTCACAAATTTTCTGAGATTGCCCGGAGATAATTAAATTTAAGCAACAAGATCTGTATACTATAGCTAGCATGATACTTCCCTCTTAGCGACTATTCCTTTTCACTTTGTAATTTCCAGAAACTTTCAATCTTTGCCTTGTTACTTAAATTTCACTATCTCCAAGCAAAAAACTGACTCCACCCTATGTATCCTGTAATCAGTTAAAATTTCTACTTGAATCTCAGAATATTCCCTCAGTGGGAAGTCAGGGAACATACTTTCCAAGATATGAGAATAATTATTACTGAAATATGCAAATTGAAGACTGGATGCATCAAAGGAGAGAACTTCCAAAAGCCGGAGCTAGCAGGAACCTTGAGAACAAAGTGCTGGCATCAGGGAAGTTTTGGGGGAGTCAGCCTGAAACTTGGCTCACTTCTCTTAAGTGTAAAATTTATACCGATCCTAGAGCCTGGAGGAGTGTATGTTGGTCACAATCTATAGTGCTGTGAATGGCATTCCTTTTGATAGGTGATTTGAAGTGTCCTTGGCAAGCCAGGACTGTCTTTCTAAATATTGTGTGTGTGCGTGTTCGTTGGTTTGCTTGTTATTTTGGACTTGGTTTCTGAAGTTTGTTACATTGCAACACCTGTCAGTAAGTATTCCTAAACAGAAGAAAAAACCTGCCTTTATGTAGTTCAGTGGAATTCAGTTTAATTCAACTGCAAAATGAGGAGAGTGGTCTGCGTTTTATTTTGTGTTTTGAAAGTTGCAAAGTCGTTCTGGAGCTTTAAAGGGGTCCTGAATTTTAAGAGTGTTATCAGAGGTAACTAAGCTTATCCATTTTCAGGGCTTCACACTAGGTGAATTAAAAGGCTTTTCATCCTGATCCCTTCTGTTATTTGCAGTTGAATTTAAGATGGTTGAACTACAATACTAGCTGTGAACTGGATTTTCTGCTGATTTGGTTCTTCGGAAGTGGAATTTAAATCTTCCTGATAAATGTTCGATAAAAAGAAACAAAACTCTTGAAACGTGTCTGGTATTCTCAGTGTGGAATTGCTGTCCATATAAAGGTAAAAAATGAACGTGAGCAAAACTATTTCTAAAAGACTCTTTTTCAAGTACTTTCAAGATTACTTTCAAGTGTAACTAATAATTCTGCATCAATAAATAATTACATGCAGGTTTTAATTAAGCTTCTTCTTATTCTGGTGCACGTACTGTGGTATTCCATCTTGGATGGGCCACGGTTCAGAATCAGACCCACAGAATCCCCACAGACACCACAGACTTCACAGATATCCATCAGTCTTCATAGTGCTGCCTAGAGCTGTTTTGGAGAAAATACTCCAAATTCTCCCCGTCTGACTTGGTTCTTCTGTGCCTCAAAGAAAAAGCTGAAAATGCCTGCCAGCTGTTTTCCCTTCCATCCACTCCTACACATTGTGAAGGTTGTTTCTAGAAGTATTTCAACAAGTTTGTACACATGGGTTTCTATTAGATGGGATCAGTAATTCCTATAATAACAGCTGAATACTCTTATCATCCCAGGTGATTCTCTGAAATTGTTACATTATCAAAAAGTCTGATTCTGCAGAATCTGCAAAAATAATTTGCCTTGGCATTCTTAGTATGTTTGTCATGGTATCGTGAATGGCATATCCACAGGTTCTTATTTTCAGAACGTATTTAATGGGAGAATAATATAGTCTGTAAATATATCTAAATTAAATGAAACTCATGCAGAAACTTACAGAAGTCTCAACTCCAAAGAATTATTCATTTCAGTGGTGTTCTCAAATATAAGGATTCAGAGCAAGAGCTGCATTTACCAAAACAGAATGCGATAAGATCCCATAGGTTGCAAACTTGCAAAGTAGCTTTTCAAAAGTTCCTGCCAGGGAATTTCAGCTGTGTGGCACAGGTAGCCTTCGGCTGAGCAAACAGAACTCTGGCACTGGGTGCTCCCTTCTGCCCTGCTGCCTCCCCCCACGCCCCTCCACTGCTCCCTGCCACCGGCACCACTCTGCAAACCCCCTGCACCGTGCAGCTGCTGCGGCTCCAGCACGGCAAATGTGATTACCTCAGTGGAGAACCCCTTTTAGGGAGCAGTGGTATTGATTCTGGAATAATGGCCCTTTTATCTTTCACTTATTTTTCAGCTTTCAGCGATTGGCTTTTTCTTATTATTGCTCCCATGGACCTATTTCAGAACCAGCACAGTATTTGTAGTTCAGCAGAAATAAATGGCGAGGAGCATCCTCTGTCTCTTCTATGAATAATGAAGCAGAAAGGGAAGGATTTGGTCTGTAACATCAGTAAATATATTGATGGGAAGGACAGGAAGGAATTAAACACTTGTGACTCTATGTAAACCGTCTTAATTCTATGAAAGAAACTATTTTTTAAAGGTATTTGAAGGCTGATTTTTGAGTACCTATTGGAAAAAAAAATTGTAGGGGTTGTAAATTAAGCATTGCTTCGATTTGCAGGATGTAAATAACAGAAGAAAATCTTACAGACGTATAGTAGTCATGGCTTTTCTACACCTCCCAGAACTATGCTGGGAGAGCAGTTTCTGCCACTGGCCACAGAACTTCTTGGGCTCAGAAGCTCTGAGCACAAGAGCCCTGAAGCTCTGTGCTTTCAGGTATATGGTCCCTTCCCACTGACAAATAACTTTCTTAAAATCTTTGCCCTAACTAGAAGAACTTCCCCCTGCTCACCAGCAAGCAGCTTTCTGCTTCATCTCACCAGTCCAGATTTGTATCCTTGCTCAACTGGTTGTAGACCAAATACCCTTCAACTTTTTCATCACGAAATGGCTTTCTGACCTGAGTACCTTTTCCTCTCTTCTTATTCTCAGTAGCCATCCTTTCACTGGTATTTTTACTAGTGCTTTTAGGTTTAGTCAAGCTATGCTGCATGGGCCCTGATAACCTTAAGGTTAACCTTCACAAACAGCACTATCTTATCTTTCCTGTGAGATTTCCAGTAAAAGTGACAAGTAGAATGTTATAAGGATGAGCTGTGTGGAGCGGCATATGCTAAGCAGGATCCGAAATAGGACTGTCAGTGTTTCCCATGGGTACTCACCATCAGGGTAGTGAGAACCATGTTTCCTTTAACGGTGGGTATGTTTGATAGTTTCGAGTGGAACTCTGTCCCCCTGACTGACATCTGTGAGCTGTAAACCTGAACTGGGCACACTGTGACAGAAACTTAGCCGAGCAAGGAACTTAAAATAAGACGCCACTCTTCTGTATAAAAGTACTAGACTGAATAGATTTTCCCTTCCAGCTGAAGAAAAGTACAGCGCTGGCAATTAGAGGGATAGTGCTGTGGGGGGAGGGTGGAAAAGGAATGCTGTTCTATACTAGTGCTAAAAGCAGAGATAAGGACTTCATGAATGCTGGTTATCAAGGTGGGGTTAACCCTGCCCGATAGCCTGCCTGGCAATTTGCAAAATTCATGTTCTGTTTCTTATAGGCTTGGGGAACAATCTGTGAACCAAGCTGGGGGAGGTGCTGCTGCAAAATTTCATGGGCTTTTGCCTGTATTCAACAGCAGCTGAAATCATTTGACTATCACTGACGTTTTGTGGGGTTAAAGTTAGGTCAGAGTTTAACCTTATAAATGAAATACTGTTAATGCTTTCTCCACATTAGATCATTACAACATATGTATTTCATGGATATATGAGATGGACTCGAACGAGGTGGAGGGAAGCAGGAATGATTTCTCTTCTGATAAGAAGCAGCCCCATCACCCTGAGAATGCCCAACTAGAACATTTTTTTTCCTTTTGGTGAAGTGCAAGGAATAGTACCTCATTATTATTTCTAACAGTGGCAATTATTGCTTGTGAAAGGTGATACATTAGATGTATTTTTTTTTTAATTTGACCTTCCTGTGCCATGTGGCTGGATCACAGCAGAGTGCTGGGAGGTCTGGAGATGGCAATGATACGTGGCAAAAATCTATTAGAGATTTAGAGGTGAGTACAGCACAAAAGTAGGAAATATTCAGGGATTTTATTATCACAGGGTACTTCCATCTTTTATATAATTTTCTAAAGAATAACATCCTTCTGTGGAATTCTTTGTGCCGTAGCAATCCATCCTGTTTTTAATCACAGGGTTCTGAGGGATAATTAATAATGTAATTTTTATGTCCTCTAAGACGTGAACTAGAAAAGCTTTCTAAGCTTGGAGGTTGAAAGTTCTTCTGCAGAGTCAAACTTCTTAAGAAACTTCTGGTTCTCACATAATGGGGATGGCAATTTCAAAAAGGCAATAAATAATTTTTTAATCAAAAATGAGATGACAGGAGTTTCAACTTGTAAACAAAGTGCAGAGCAGTTAGAAAGTGCAGCAGTTAGAAAGTGGTTACTTTCTGCTGCAGCAGGTTTTATTTACACATTCATATTGGTATTTCTGTAAGTGAATTTAGTTTGATTAATCCGACAAGTACTCGTTTAGTGTTAGTCCAATGCTGAAAATTATGTTTGATGTCACAAGCACAAAAGCATCCTGTCATCTTTCTTGTCTTTTGAGAAGTTCCCCAAGTAAGTCAGTTGTTAATATAAAAATCACGGAGCATAGTAAAGAAGGGATTGAAGAAGAATGACTTAGTTCCATGTATAAACAAAACCCAAGCAAACAGGATATGTTGATTCCTGAGATGAATTAGCACTGTAGCAAGTAAAGATGAGATAATTCACTGATGGACACACACTGCTGCTGGCAGACACAGGGTTATGGTGTCTACTTCTTTTGTACTTTGGGGTTGGGTTTGGTGCTACGTTTTAGCAGGGTTTATGTGGCCTCACATGAGTTTTAGTTGAGCAGGAATCAGTGGGCATTGTTGAAATAACCAGGCTTAGAGGAGTTGAGCTGCATTTTAAAAGTGTTTGTCCTTCTCTAGGCAGATCTTCAGTGAAATGAAAATTGGGTTGAAAAATGTTATTGTTACATAATAAGCCAGAGAATGCTCTACTGGAACAGCAAAATTTAGAAATATTGCTGTGGCTCTAAAGCATCAAATATATATATAAATATGTCAGTTGCTGTGGCAAAAAGAAAGCACAGACATTTGTGTTTGTCATGATTGATTTACCGCATGAAATTTTGAGATAATGCAGAAAAGAGTACAGAGCATCAGATAGTATTATAGAAGTGTTAGCCAGTTTTAATCAAGGGGCATTCTTGATCTACTCCAGCCTTGCTTGGGTGTCTGCTCAGGCTTTCAAGGAGATTGACCAGGCTCATTTTGTGGAGATTCTAATTTTGAGGTTTTGTTCAAGTTGCTTATATTACTATTTCTTACAGGAGGTAGGGTGGGTTGGCCTCACAGGGCACCGAGGAGGTGAGGAGTGAAGTCCTGTTCCCAGGTGCCAGCCCCTACAGCTGCTGCCAGCAATCCAACAGTAGGGCTTAACAGAGCAGTGGGAGCTTCTTGCAGAGGTTGGTTAGAGGTTGCTAACAGGGCTAATTGGCACCATGGACTTCATTCTTGGTGGCTGGAGGACATCAACCAGGAGCAGGCAGAGGCTTGGTGTGGAGTTGGTGGTGCAGGCAGATAGATAAACGAGCTAGGCTGAAGTAGGTAGAGACCAATGGGCAGCACTGTCTCTGTACAAGATGGCAATGATCTTTGTTGGCCAAAGGACGTTTTTGAAGAAAGAAGCCTTGACTGTGAGATGTAGGTCCCTACCTGCCCCACCCAAGGGCAAGCTATCCCAAAGTCTGTGCCTGTGGACAGGCACTTGATGGCATTCATCAATGAAATCCTGTGCTTGTGCCCTTCGTGGTGTAAGACCACTCCTCGGTGTCTCACACAACCCTTGCTGCAGTCCCTTGGGGCAGGTTTGGGCTGTGCCACCCTGCGCTCGCCCCTGGTGGCCGCGGTTCCTTGGCGAGGCGCCGGCCGTGGTTGCGCGGAGCCGCTGCCGGGGCTCTGCTCGGTCGGTCGGGGCCGGGGTGACGCCGGTGGGGAAGCAGAGGAGCTGTGTGTGCTGCCGGCTCGGTGCGGGGCTCGCTGGCGCCTCGGCGGGGAGCGCCGAATGTCGGGGCGCTCCCACGGCTCCGCGGGTGCCGCTCTGAGGGAGGCCCGGCCAAAGCGCGGGCAGCTCCCGGGGCCGGGGAGGGCTCAGCCCCGGCCTGGGGCACGGCAGGGACACACAGAGCGTCCTCACCATGGCACACGGGGACAAAGGAGCGCTATCGGCCGCTGTCGTGCGGAGGAAGAGCATTCACAGACAAGTTCAACTTCTTCTCCTCTGTCTTTTGTGTCTGAGGCTCTCTGTCCTATGCCAACCTGGTCAAAGCACCGCACAGTGCAGCAGTTGGGTATTGCTGGGCCTTTCGAGGGCTGATTTGTTCGTATAAAACCAAAATGTTTGGTTTTCCGGGGTGGCATGTGGAATTGAATGTGTGTTTAGACCAGTGATTTTGGAGTTTTCTATTCCATGTGTTTTCTTCTTAAATCTGGTTTCTGCTCAGGTGTTCATAATGGGAAAGATTAAACAAAATCGTGGGAGAAAATTAGGGATTTTTAAGAAAAACTCTTTATTGAAGAAGTTAAGCAGGTAGTAATCCATTTATACATTTTGTACTATTCTGTGTTTGTAGATTAGCACTGTTCCTGTTATCTCTGTTTAATTTGCTTTGGGTGGGACAAAGTGTATGAAACTAAAACTAGAAAAGCTTTCAGTTATTTTGTTTCTGGGAAGGGTGAGTCTTGGATGTGTTAGTCTCATGTTGACCTTTGACAGGGCCAACAGGTTTTTGGATGGGAGTTGTAGCTTAAGTGTTCTGTTTAGGCTAATAGCGCAAATGTTTAATAAATTGTTTCTAAGTTGCTGTGGTAACACACTTAATTTTCTTTTCAAAAATAAATCTCCTTTAAATTCTAACTTTTAAGTCGGATACTGAGTAAAGTTATTGAAAAGTTACCAGTCTATAAGTTTTTAGAAAACGACTGTCATGCAAGTTTAAATGTAACCAGAAATGTTCTAAATAATTAATTCTCATAACAAGGGGCAATGGATAACAATTTGAATTCTCATCGTTACCAAGGGGATTTAGAAGCACATGCTACTGATGGTCAGGTTCTGATGAGCTGCTTACATTTCTTTGAGTCACCTGCTGCTTTCTGTTCCATTTTGTCTTTCTGTAAGTTCGTTTGTCGGTGAAGAAAGGATATTTAAATTGTAACTCTTTTTTTCATTGAAAACCAATATAATTACAAAAAATCTGACTTCCACTTGTGGCAAACAACCTTGTGTGTATGGAAAGTGTATTTGTTTCAAATGAGATAATTTTGGAGGATTTTTGAACAGATTTGCAAATAATCTTTAAATTGAATTAATTGCTGCCTTTCCCCTTAGCTTTCTACTTATTTGTCTGTTTATTTATTTGAAATTTGGGAGGATAACTTTCTTCTTAATCCTCAGAATTGGCTCGTGAAGGTTGTTTAGGAAACAAGATATGCACAGACATGTAAATCATGAAGAATTTTCCTTCTCTTTCAAGAATAATGGATTTCATGGAATAGAATCATCATTGGAATGCAAGGCAATTATCGAAGGCCATGAGTAACCTTCTCAGAAAAGGCACTGCCCTAAAAAGAAGGCAGAGAGCGTGGAGGTAACACTCATGGCACCAGTCCAAAAGGCTGTGATTTTTGCGTCATGCTCATACGCCTTTATCCAAAGAAGCCATACTTTTATTAATGACTGCTTTTTCTGTGTAGGTTTTTGGTGGACTTTTGTTTTTGTTTTTGTTTTCAATTTTGAAGGGTTTAAAAAACTAAGTAGCTGTAATTCTGCCAGTATTCCTGACTTTAACAATGCAGAAAGCCTTTTCTACCAAGTTTAATGGCTGGGAAGGTCCACGCCTTTCCAGCTTGGACCTGAACATCCTTTCCTTCTTTTTTAATTGCCTTACAAAATGGCCTACTCCTGCAAAACCACTTTCTCACAATGTAGGGTGAATGGCTATACAGATTTGCTCCGGGAAAGAAGTACAGACAGTCATGTTTGGTGAAAAAAAAGCCTGAAAAACTTTGGGTGGAAGCTTCAGAAACGCCAGGTTGACAAAAAAATGTACATTTCTCTGCAAAGCAAAGGGATGTGAGTGTCCGTATCACCTTGGGAGGGTGTTTGAGCCAGAGGGCCTTCCAGGTTGGGCTTGCTTATGGAGGGGGTCATGCTTCCAGCTCCACTGGGTGTTTCTGAATGTCTTATTGTATAAATGAAGAAAATAGATGGGGAAAGCAGGTGGAAATCTCTCTGGGGGATTTTGTTTTTAACTTGTTATAATGGTTTAATAGTTAGCAGTCGGAGCTAAGCAGGTGTTTTAAGAGCTCTTATTTAACAATTATCACTCATTTCCGGGCTTCCTGTTTGTTCGGGCTGCTGGAGAACATCACAAAATCAGCCAACTGCTCTCAAAACCTCTTTTAACCCTTTGTCATCCAGCGAAGCTGGGAAAACCCCCTGTCAAAGAGCCACGTGGGTAAAGGACGCAGCACAAAGCTGTTGTGCAAAGACTGTGGCAAATGTAAACAAGGCTCTTGCAAATTTTGAAATGCGTAGGAGCATTGCATCACTGTAAAAAGACAGTATCCTTGTTTCATCACTTTGGTTAGTATTTTGGGTCAGTTAGGGAAGGAACTAAGGGAAGCTCATGGAGCTCGTTCAATTTAGTAGTTTTCCTTGGGTTTTTTACATTCAGTTATTTTTTTCCTACTCCCTTAACATTTTCCGTTACTTATTGGCCCAGGACATGACAGACACATGAGGATTTATGAAGAATATGGCATTACTTAACCATCCTTCAAAAGCTCATGTAATGCTCCAAGTATTCTTTGTTGTGAATCACTGTGATAAATTAGAATTTGGAAAAAATATTAGAAAGTTGTGAAAGATTTCCATTTGTCTTTAGCAATTGCTGTTCTGTTGATAAAATGCAAGTGAGTTTTTTTTAATCTACTCGTAACTGTTGTTCCATAGATTTGTTGTTCCTAAACTGTGGGGAAAGTGTGATCTTAGTCAAGATTTTAAAATCAAAGCACTGAGAGCACGCTGGAGTTTGGTATTTGGAACAGAACAAACTGGAAGTTTGTGAGGGCTTTTTTTGGTTAGCCATGTAACAAGGCTTATTATCAAATGGCTCACATTAGTATTTATTCATAAAATGAAATAAATATCAGCAGTTATTTTCTGGGGCACATGTATAGTCTGCTTACTGCATATGCCTGCTTTTCCAAGCAGGGAGTCTTTAAGAAACTGTCTCAGCATGTTCAGAAATCCTGCTGTACTTCCTTGAGAGATAAAAATGGAAAAAAAAGCTTTCTAGTTGGAGTGCCTCTGCAGGTTGTAGAGATGGGTAGGAAAGGACAGGCTCCTTATTTGTAATGGCCCTTGAGTGATGAGTCCTGGTGAGAGTAAGAAATATGGGGTGTATGTGTCCATTCCCACATTTGCATGCTGCTGATGGTATTCATGCTCCCTTCAGCTCTGCTCATACTGGTAGAAATACGTACTTTTTCTAGTTTTCCTGAGATTATATCTCAGTCCTCCCAGTGTAACCAGACTTAAATCAGGCCAGATGTAAGCCTGCTCTGGCAGAAAGGCTCTTGGTGAGGAAGCTGTTCCTACCATCAGAAGAGCAATTGTTCTGCATGGGAGGGTGGGGAGGAGTGTGCTGTGTGTGTGCACACGCACCCCACAGATGGTGTGCAGGGTCTGGGAGGTTACGGGGAAGCGCTTTCTTTACGAACCCTCTAATGCACGTATGTCTATGCCCAGTGTTTCTGCTGTCATCCCTCCTGGTACCCACCAGGTATCACTCAGCTCAGGAAATTCTGATTGCAAGTTTAAAAGTGTTGCTGAATATGATGTTACAAGCTTTCTTCAGCTGAAATCACAGAGCATTTTAGTTTCACAGGCTTGAGCATGATGGTAAGAAAGGTGTACAAATGGGTAAAGCCAATTTACATTAAGCATGTAAGTAGTAAAATAGATTTGCACTCTTAATATGCTAAGGATTTGGTCTTCAAAAGAGAACAGGGAAGAAACTCAGTATCTTGTGTTCTGGTTGTGGTACCTTTTGGTTTCCTGGTAAGAAGTGTATAATAATTTCTCCTGTTTCCTTTTAAGATAAAGTACGTATTCTACAGGTTTTTTTCTCTCCCAGATTTCCTGTTTGTTTTCTCATACCCTGTCTAAAATCAAAATCCACTAATTCATCAGTGGGAGTTAATAATCCTTAGACTGAAAACCTGAGGAAACAAAACGACAGAAACTTGCGAAGGATTTCCAAGGAAAGGAACAAAAGTGTTTACTTGGAATGCCAAACCAGATTGTTATTCCTTGAAGTTCCCCAGAATAGGAGGTGGGTCTTTTATCCTGGAGCTGCTGTATGGGCCCAGAGTTCTCACAGGCATCCTTCAGAACTACTGCTGCAGAAATAACAATTCATTACTCTTGTTGAGAGCCTACATTGTCTTGCAATATTTGCTGGAGCCACTTTACTGAGCTGAAAGGACTGTTGGCAGCAGAGTTGGACTTGGTGCTGCGAACATCTGATTCAGCTTATGACAAGGTCACTATTCCTGGCCCAGGTACTCAGTGCTGGTTTGCATTTATTTTTTTTCAAAGGTGTTTTGAGGATTTGGAGGCATAATCCAGGAGACTTTGAGTGCTTGATTCCTCAAGCTATGTTTTGGAAATCTAGCCTCGGTTAATTTCAAATGAAAGTTGTCCAAATGTAGATAAATCACTTGGTAGGTAGATGCTTATGGATGACAATATTTTAATTTTTTTTTATCCAAGCATGCTATTTGTTGAAGGGTTGCATGAGTAGCATATTAGGTACTGTCTTCTGATATGATGGTCTTAAATGAAGTTTTTGTCTTTTCCAGCTGGTGATCTATTGCGTGTGTTTTGCATTTATTGTCATTTGGAACAGCCTTCCTCAAATATTCTGCCTCAGTAACTCTTCAGCTAGTCTCAAATCTCACATGAGGATCTGTGTTTTATGGGGAGAAGTGGTAGTAGGAGAGAAGGTTTTGTATAATGTGGCTTTTTTTATTCCTACTTTGCTTTTCTTTTTACTACAAACAACATAAGTTTCTTTGAAAAATTTTTTGGCTTTTAGGATGACTATTTTGTATATCTGGTAATGACAATTTATTGTTGTGTACTATAGGTAAAAAAAATCACAGTTCAGACACTTGTTTACTTTTAAAATAATGTTAAGAGCGTTCAGTCGTCTGTGATAAAGGAGCATGTAAAATATTTAAAAAACTTGGTTGACCAGATAACTTGAGTTGATTTCTTTATAAAGAAATATTTTTCCTTATAAAATCTACCTCTCGTTACTTTTTTTTTTCTTTTTTTTAAGTTAATGCTTGACCTGGGACTGCAACATTGAAACGCAGAATTACTCAGTTTGTGTGGAAACAGCAGGAATTCATTCAGCAGTTGAATCTGCTCTCAAATTCAGGTTAATTAATATGTGATGTAAGAGCCTATGAGATCACTCTATGCCCAAATTAGTGCTCTTTCTCTTTCATATATTTTCGCTCCCCATGATAGTCTTGGGAGGATTTTTTTTTCTCTTTGTTGTAGATAGCTTATAACAATATCAAAGACAAAGCATGATTATAAAATTTGCAAGATTTCATTTCCTTTTTTCTTCCTAACACATGCTCTGAACGGAGAAGTTTCAAAACTTTTCATGTATGTGGCAACTAGAAGGGGATGTGCGTGCGATCCTGAGAGATGGAACAATAACAGATGTTCCCCAAAGCAATAGGTAATTCCGTGGCAATTCATCAAGAAGGAACATGCAACCTAGGGGAAAACAGGCTTCTTGTAAAGGGAGCGTTCTCAGCTCCAGGTGTATAAATCAAAGACTTTGTGTATACCAGGCTCTCTTTTGGTAGGCCAGGAAATGTAACAAGTTTTCTGTAGAAAGAATCAAATAATGTCGTTCCTGTAAAAGTTTGCAGAGTGTTCTTTTCATGTAATAGGAGACTCCTCGACAGCCTTCTCCTGAGGGAAGGCAAGCATTTCTTCATGTTTCTTATTTTATTTCATTTTCAAGTGCCTTACTCTTAAGTCTCTTCAACAATAACATCAGAAAAATTCTTGACATCTTCCTTGAATCTTCTGAGTTGTAACACAGCCACGCAAAATTCTTTGCTTATCTGAAGGCTCAGAAATAAAGAAATGCAATGGGTACAGAGGCTGCAGTGCCAGCTTTTTAGTCCTGCATCTGCCAAATAAGGCTCAAGCAGATTTGCATCTTAATTCGTTTCTAATGTGTTTTTAGTAGGTACATCAAGACTGAACTCTTTTAAGAGAGGCTTAATGCATGATGTAATGTTTTCCTGTGCTTAGAGTCCAAAGTTTAGAATGACTTTTATAATAGTACTAAGCTTATAAATATCAGGTAGATTGCATAGAAACTGTGCGATGGCAAACAGCAAAAATGTGCCACAACTGAAGGTGCAAAGAAGAAGAAAAAAATCTCTCAGTTTCGGGAATTTTGTGTATTGGCAATGGCACCTGGCTTGTGCATGGTATTCCATATTCCTCTGTCCTTTGAAGTTGTAGGGGGTAGTATTTTTTTCCATCTCTGTTACTTATTTTCATTTGCTCATCCTCTGTCCTCTATGAATTTGCTCTTGTGTTGTGAGAGTAACACAACTCGAAGTCCTTCCTGCCCTGTGCGCAGGCTGCAAAGGTGGTCTCTGAACACCTCTGGGCACATTTTGGGTCCCAGATAACACCGAGCTAGTAACACTCTGTTAAAGTTTGTGATTCAGTGTGCAAAGCTGCTTCTTGTAGGCATATGGGTTAATTATTTTACCCTTAATGTTCAAGCATTTCCAAGAAGGGAGCTAAATGGAAAATAACAGCAAAGTGGGATGTTACTGCTACATGCACTTTTGAATGGTTTCCCCTTCTTCAGTCCTTTTTCTCCCATAGAAGAGCAGTGTTTTTCCACATTGGAAATGATTTCTGAAGATTATTCTGTGTGGGAGCTTTATTTATATTTATCTAACTTAGAGGAGTTTAAAAAAAAATCATGTTTGTGTACACTGTTTTTAAAGTAGGAAATATAAGCTAAATCTGGATTAATTTCCATAAGCTAAAACTGGATTAATTTTTCAGATAGAAATTGGTGGACTTGAAGAGGGGTTATACAGTTTGTACAGACCGCAGCTTATGTCTCTGCTTAATATCTTGCTTTCTTCAAGTAGAAAGTAGGAATCCTCACTTTTAATCTGCTCTACAGAATTTGATTTAGTATGTCAATTCATTTTTAGCTCGAAGTTATTTTATTGTCAGCATTTGTATGATGCATGCAACTGTGGAAGGAGTAAAAGAGTTGATTAAGCCTTCGGTTTGGAATGCCACACTCAAACACAGGTCTGTTGAGATCTTCCTTTTTTGAGTTTGATAAAACTAATAAAATTTAAAAGGAAAAGTATTGTGTGTTTGTTCCTGACAGATCTGAGCCTGGCAGCATTGAAACGATATTAAAGATTCTGTCGTCAAGCTTAAAATAGGATTTCATTCAGCTTTCCTGCTGAAGTTCTGTATTCTTCTGCTGCTGCTTTCCAGAGACGGCTGTGTGTGGTTTATTGCAAACTTGAGGGATGAAAGTATCCATTGCATGGGCATCTTTATTTTTGTGTCATCCATTTAGTGACAGTTGGTAAAGTCAGTGCACCACACACGCTGGAATAAGACAGAAGAAAAGCACGGGCACGCTCATAACTGTGTCTGTAGTGCCAGGTATTTTCAAGGAGAGTAACTCTGAGGTGTATAACTAGATGGTTTTTCTGTGATGTGTGTCTGATTCCTCAAAGAGACCAAATGTCCTTTTCTGAAGTAAGCCAGTCTTCCATTCTGCTTTTATCAGCTGCATCTCTTTTTGTGGAACATTTCTGTCACAGTAGAAGTGGTCGTGAGAGGGAGATGATTTACGGGAGAGAAATAAAATACTGTGTCAGGGCTTCATTTCATTCTGTCTCTCCCCAAATATGTTTCTAGTAAACATGGAGCCTTGAGGTCTGACAGAGGTTTTTGAACCTTTGGATGACCAAGCCCAGACATTACTGGGATGCTTTTTGAACTTTGGTTTGCTGGAGCCATCTGCGAGAGAGCCAGAGTCACTGACAGCAGTCTGATACAAACTGCAGTCAGTGGGAGGTTTGGTAGTTAGGTAGGTTTAGGACAGCTCATTATCTTTGAAATATCTTTGAAGTTAAGTTGTTTTATTACTAAGGATTGATTCAGTCATCACTTCCAGACTGCAGCCAAGTAAGCCCACTGCTGTTGCTGTGTTCTCCAAAAACGTCTTTCAAGTTCAAATAATATCTCAAAGCTCCCTGGAAGGACCTGCTGTCTACAGAGTGAGAGCTTCAGTAGCTTTCAGTTTTCCCTTCCCTGATGGAGGTTTGTGGCCACCTTGGTGTGAAGGGCAACGCTGCCATGAGCTGCCAGTGTTCCAGTGAGTGGTCCTTCACAACAGCCCTCACGCTGCCTTTAAACTCGAGTCGTTATAGAAGGTTTTTCAGTGTGCACTCCGTGGTTATCCTGATTGATGTACAGAGTAAGGGGAAGTACAGCGAGGATAAATGGGTGAGAGTAAAGCACACAGTTTGGTTTGACGTGTGCTCTGCTTGCTTAGCCATAGGAGAAGGAAGCCATGCTTGTATTTATTTTGTGTTGCCATTTCTAATTACTCCATAAACATAACACTGTTATTTAATTGCTCCATGAACAAAACACTATTATTGACGTGGTGCAGAAATAGCAGTGATTCAAAGCTCTCAGAAAGTGCAATATTCAGTAATTTTATAGAAAATAACAAATGCATAGTGATAATTAAATTTTAATATATTTTATGCTTAGCTGCTGAAATATTTTGGTGTAAAAATACCTTTTCAAATAACTGCTCAAACTTCTATAAAAAGCTACCACAAAATAGGAATTCAAGAGTTAGAGTAGGAGGTATGTGAAGTAGTTGTTGCTCTAATGTAAGTTAATTGGACTGTGAGTCCCAGAATGAGCTGCTGTTTCTTGAACTCTCAGAATTAACTGTAATTTCCAGCATGTAACTAATATAGAATCGTGTTTTTAAAATGTGCCTTGGTTCATGCTTATAAAATCAAAGCCACCCATTATGAAAATAATTCTGAATGAAATATTGATTCATCCTTTGTCAGTTGATTTTGTACCTGAAAAAAATCCTTGAGAACTGATGGTTCTATAGATAAAATGTCAGTTGTCAAAGTGCTGCAAACTGAGGTTTTGTGTGTATTGTCTTTCATTCCAATATTGTTTTTTCTTGCCAAATTGCCTGTTCAGGCTTGTGAGATCTGTGCAATGTGCCCGTGGAGTCAGAGCACTGGTCTTTCTCCGCTGTTTTTAATGCTGCCATGTTTGCTGCTGCTTGTGGTTTTCACTGCTTATTTTATAACAGAATTTGAGAGGAGGATGGAAACCTCATCCCATTTAAATGGTAACAAAATAAATTCAAGTAAACTAGTCTTAAGTTTACACTTTACTGAGTCAGAGAGGTCCAGTTCCTTCCTTTGATATTGCTCAAGCAGCGAGAACAAAGTGAAGTGAAGAGCTCCCTTGCATGGTGGTAAATCTGCAGTAGCAGTCAGCAAAGCTGCCATTGTCTACGTTGAATTCTACGATTTTTCGAGGAGTGAAGGGCTCAGGGGGTGAGGAGCATCAGCAGAGTGCAGCGTGGCTGCTAGGCTGTGCCTTCTGCTTGCTTGTAGAGTGTTTTGGGGTGTACCTGTTTTAGAGATGCCTGTGGGATCCTGGCTGCCTCAGGGGTGACAGCTCTCCTCGACACCAGAGTTCAGAGTTCAGCTTTGTCCTGAAGTGGAAAAAACTGCTATTAGAGTATTTCTAAAATACCTGGTAATGCTTCAGGTTTTACTGTTGTGAGTGTTCGTGGTTTTCCAAAAAAACCCCCCAGATTTTCTTTTGAAATGATCTAAGATGAAAATGACAACAGGTCACGGTTCAGATTTAGCCTAATTTTTTTTAGGTTTTGAAAAAGTAAAAAATAGAAATTAGGTTAACCGATGATCTTAAAGAAATTTTAACAGTAAAACAACCTTTGCGTTTTTTTCCCCAGCAATTCCTCAGGTATATGGAAAATGCTGCTAAATTGCTTTAGTTCTGAACACAATTCCAAAGTGGCATAATCTCTCATTTTTATTTTTTTCTAAGGGCAGTATAAGAAAAATGACCAGATTCCTGAGAATTAGTCACATCTTCATGGCTGAATACCAGGTACTATTTGAGCCAGATTCTGAGAATGCCAACATTGTCATCCTTTCATCATTACTGGATCCTGCTGCATCTCTAAATTCAATAGTTAGCAATTTTATTACCCTGCATATATATATACATATATGTACATTGAATTTTTAGAGAGGAAGCCTTTCTTCTTGATGGAGGAGTGGTTTGGAAACCACATAAATTGAAGGCACTTTTAAATTTGGCTGCTTTGCAGAGAATGAAATCTGACACAACCCAAAAGAGAAACTGTGTAGATTCCTGGGAAAAGTTAAAATGTAATATGTTTGACTGAGCCACAAGCAACGGACTGGGCAGGGTCAGAGAATCAGGAATGGAAACAGTCCAACTCTCTTACTCTGGAATATTACAGACATCATGAACACCTATTGGATTCCCCAAAAAAGCCTTACTTAAAGGGGGGTTCCAGGTGGTTAACAAGGTCATATCTGTGCATTAATCATTTTCCTCTCAATTACTAGCAAGGAAAATACACTGCAACAAAAAAACAGGCAAGAAGGGCAAAACAAAACCGCTCAAAACCAAACAACCTCTTTGGCTGTACTTCCCTCCCTTTTTTCCACCACCTCTACCCGCCCAAACCCACACAAAAACTTCCTTCCCCAATACAAAGGTGACTTTTCTGCCTCTTCTGTCCTTGAGGTCTCTGGAGTAAAGGAACCAGTGCTGTCACTGTGCTCAAGCAAATCTTTGGGAACTGTTTCTATACTTTTTAAGAAAAATTTAAGTATGTGGTTCCCATTTCAGATCACCTGTTGCGTTTTTCTCAGATAAGAATGCTTTGAGAGTTTTGAAACAAGCCTGGATACAACTAAGTTTTCATTATAGGGTTGTCCAAGGCAGAGATTTCTGCAAGCTGTGTGGGATAATGCTTATGAAAATTGTGGGCCAGCCATGGAGGAATGAGGAACAAGAGTATCCAAAACTTAGATACATTCCTGAGGAAGCCTATCCTGCCTGCCTCCACCCTTCTTACAGCTGACAGATTTTTCGCGACACTTCCCCCAGGTGTGAAATTATTCCTCCTTCTTCTGTAGGCTGCACATGGGAGGATTATGGGAGGTCGACATTTTGAAAACTGGTTGGAAACTGGGGAAAGAAAAGTGTACTGAGGGCCAGATAGACCTGCTGCAAGACCTTTCTCTGCCCTCTCTGTGTGGAATTAGAATTGCTAAGCCTCACGCTGTAAACCCCAAATGGAAATTTTTTTGTAAATCGAGTGATAAGGTTCCATGTTTTGTGGGAAGAGATAGGTGCACCGTAGCAGATGTGTTTGTGGGGCTATCAATAGGCTACACTAATGGTTGATTGTTCCTAGTCTGTTTAGCAGTTCAGGTTATTAATATGGCAGCACGCTTAGAACTCCAGTGTACATATTGGTAAAAACATGAGGGCCTAATTGCACAAATGCGTTAAAGAGAGCTTGAACTTTTTAGAATTTGTACTCTAAATAAGACTAATATTAGAAGGTGAAATAGGCACGTGGATGGTGAATAAAGTTTGTTGCCTGGGGTGACCCAGCAAGTCAATAGCAGAGCTCTCAGTGGGATTTCTGAAAGCATTCACATATTGGAGAAAATTCTTTACAGGGAGAGACTCTGAGCTCACTGGTTTGCTTTAAATAAAAAGAACAATGGGAGGTTACTTAATCTGGGTATGTAAAGTACCATTAAAAAATAAGGAGCTTTTAAATCTCAAAATGGTAAAACAGGAACTGAGGGCCATCCAGACAGATTAAAATGGGCAGCCCAGCACATATTTGCTTTCACGTTAAACTGATAAACTAATGAAACCAGTTAACAAAGGATGCAGCAGATACTTCATCCCTAGGCGTTTCCAGAAAAGACTGAAAGCCTTCCTTGGGAGACAGGTATTAGCCTTGCTCTACTTACTTGGTTCGATACAAGAGTAAGTGGGCAGCATGCTGTGCCTTCCATTAGCAGAACTGGATGGTTCTTATGCATTTGGAACTAAATTTTAAGAGCTAAATGAGCAAGAATTATTCAGCTACCTTGAGCCAAGTTCCAGGAGTCGTAACTATCTGGCTGTATGAAATCTAACCTGAGCTCTTGCAAAGAAATTACTCAAACCTGAGTAGTGAATGCTCTTGTGTTCATAACTGAAAAAGAAAAAAAAAAGAGGANAAAAAAAAAGAAACCCAACCCCCCTCCACCTCCCTGAAAGAGTTTGAAGGGTTTGAATTATAATCATTTTTTTTCAAAGAACAGAACCGTAAATGACTCTGTGCTTCCTGTTTCCTCATGGACTAAAAGCGGAACATCCAAATCCCTACAATACAAGAAAGACTAAGTCTCAGAGTTGATTTTTTTTTTTTTAAGATTTTTTTTTTTTCTTAAATCAAGGAAATACTGGAAAATTTTCTGGATGTCTGAAAGAATGAGATTTTAAAAAGGTTTAACAGGCATCTTTCATGTCAAATTCATATGTAACATGTGAGAACTCCACATGTAATTCTGTTTAAAGCACTGCAGTAAATGAAAATAAGTGCTAAAGAAAAATGCCACTTAATGCCACATGCACCGGAACATGTTTTTTTTTCTTAGGGAGTTTTGAAGATATATCTATTCCTGGTGTGCCACTTCTGGCTGGTGGACTGTGCCGTCTAACTTTTCAGGAACCATAATAATAGTAGTGGCTATTTTTGCCATTTCCTTTTCTGTAATCCCTGTATTCAAGATGTTGCATTCTGGTCTATCTGTTTCATGCAATATAGGTTGCCTGGCAGCATGTATAAAGGTATATAAAGCTACTAAATTTTGTTTTACTTGTTTTTCTTTCTTGCATTTAAACATGGGTAGAACGGACTGTATCAGTTTTCTGTTTAGCTGTTCTTTTAACAAAGTGTTTTGTGGCTGACATCTGAGGAGTCTTGGAGTTGCTCTGGGTTTGTTATGGCTAAAGCTGCAGAGGAAGTCCAAGTGAATCACAGAAAATTGTAGTCCTCAGGATAGCCATTTTGTTAACAGAATTAGCTTCATTAATCTTCCTAATCTGATGATTAAACAGAGGATAAAATATCATCAGAGCAACACAAAAAACTATGTTGGAAAAAACCCCTCAACAGTTTTAAATGGTATGTAAAGATCTTATCGTGATTCTCTCTAAACACGGGGAAAAAGTAGAACCAAATAGAAAACGTCTTAGTGATGTTTTCTAATAGAAATAAATATCTTAGTTCCTGTGGCAATTTTTTTTAGAAAGGTGCATAAGATAGCATTGGGTGTTACATTTTCTTTCAAATTTTTGATGCATTTTTTACCATTTCTGGGTAGTTGTTCAAGAAACTTAAATATTTTGGTGCTATTCTTGAATTTACTTTTTTGAGGGAGATGGCATAATTGAACATATCTAACATGAATAATTTTGTGCGCCTGAAACTACCACATTTACTGGCAAAATGCTTATTTATTACAAGATGTTGGAAATTATCTTTTCCCTTAGAAAACAGGAATGATCTTTCCGTTTAGATACTGAACTGAGACTTGAGAGGTGCATTCAGTTCCCACACTGTTACAGACATCCTTACTTAAACCTGCCCTGCAGGTCCTGCGTGTGCTCAGTGTAGGAAAGGACGAACTTATCTGCACAGCAACGAGTTTGTGTAATCCTGCTTGCACTTGTGTGTGCCACGGAGTGTGAGGGCAAAATGAAGGCTTTCATTCTAAGCTGAACAAGCATTTAGGAAGATTTAAAAAAAAGGGGAAAAAAAAGAGCAAAGCTAGTTTTGCAAGAAGCTTGTATTTTGTTTTCTTTAATTCTGTTTTCTGCTTTCAAATTTCTTTAGAACTTAACTTGATCAAAGTCTCTGAATCAATGCAATTCTTGGCAGGCTGTAAGTAGGAGAGGTATTTCCAGAAAGGATGCTTTTGTTTAAATACTTGATGCCAATTCTGTATAACCATTGTGGTTTGTATATCATGCAGTGTTTGTTTATTATAATGTCAGTGTTTGTTGTGAAGAAACTCAAGTTACAGATACATATGTGAAAGGACATGGAGAATATTTGTGTAGAACATACTTTTTTCTTCCATCTTCATAACCCAGCAGAAGAGCATTAATTTGTAATTTTTGAAGCTTGTGTATTCAGGCTTTCATCTTTGTGTTTGGTGGAGGAATTTTTTTTTACCTGGGAAACAAATATTTTCATAATATTTTTGCGATCTCCTCTCCTTTCTAACCCAAATTTAGATAATCCTATAAGGTAACTATTCCCTTTTTACTTTTCAGTTTCTTTCCCTGAAAATAGAGATGTATCTGTAGTGAACCTGAACGGGAAAGTAGGAGACACACTTTTTAAAATTGCATTTAAGTTACTAAAAATTTTCAGTTAAAAGGATAACTGAACAGAGACATCTTATGTTAACAAATTATAAGCTTTCAACTCCCTGGATGAATAATAAAGCCTCTTAAAGTCAGCATGGTTTTGGTGCCTTGATTTTAAAACTGTTTTAAACTTCTTTATTACTTTTTCAAAGCTTACCCCTTATGTTTGGGATAAAGCTGTGTCTTCTGACATAGCAGGACAGCTGAGATAGTAATGAGAAGCATTCTCAGATTTAAGAAGGAGGTTAAAAGAGGTTAATATTTCCAAAAGAAAACGGTTAGAATAATTTTTAGAGTAATTTTAGCTTAGCTTTGTTCTTGAAATATTATATTACTTCCTTTTGTTTCCTTGTGACAACTTCATGCCACTTCTGAGCCATATATGTAATTTTTGTCTCTGCATGTTCCCCTGATTGTCTCCTTCCTTACATCCTTTATTCTTCTCGTTCATGTGTGCCTTTTAATTGAAGACGTTTCAAACCCTGTATTATTTTATTTCTGCAGCTTTCTTTAGTTCTGCCCTCTTGAAAGGGCAGAACTAAAGAAGGTAGCGTTCTTTGTTTCTTGCCTAGTGGTAGTCCACGGAGCTGCCCCTCTTTGGCACTGCCTCAGAGCAGTTTGACCATCTGGGTAGGTCAGAGTCCAGCCCTGTGACCTTCTCTTTTGGCTTTGGGTCCCAAGGTGAGGCTTGAAACAAAAACTCAAGCCAGTCACTGTGTGTGGTGACGCAGCGCTGACAAGTTGATTACCAGCCAAACTTCATGAAAGGTACACTAAGGTTAACTGCAAAGGAGGTCAGGCATTTTGTCATGTTAAAAGCCCAGTTTTGCACAGATAGAGGAACAGCTTGGATACTGGGGAATTTTCAGGCAAGTCTTTATAGCTTCGAGAGGTGTTTTTTTTAAAATAAGATATTGTTCCTTTTCTGGAAATTTGAGGGAAAGAACTTAGTAATTCATAGGCAGTTACTGAGATCAAAGGCACCTCTGGGCACACCTCCAGGGCTATCTTAATTGCATGTTCTGTAGTTTCAGCCACTTTAGCTGAGGGTTATGGGGAGAGGGAATCTCATTCATATCTAAATCAAATTGGCAAGAGGGAAGAGTAAAAATTTACCCATCGGAGTTTTATTTCTCTCTGCTGATGCACTCTGGCTTGCAGCCGATGCTGGTGTTGCACATCAACAAGCTACTTAAAAGTTCCAGCAAGTGTCATTGAAGCACAGTTTGTCCATTTGCAGCATATTGACTCAAGCTGTTTACTTCCTAATGGAGGATTAATTTCTGTCGTGAATGCAAATGCAGAGTACATTTAACGTGCTTGCCTTCCAGATAAGAAAGGCCTTTCGCCTTTCTTCCCAGGGAGCTGAAATGAACTCGCACTCATAAACAGTAGTGGTTGTTTTAATGCTGGGGGGTTTTTAATCGGAAGAAAACCTGCATGTGAGTTTTGTTGCTAGCTGAAACAAAGCCAGCACAGCTCTACTTACAACTGAGCCTGAGCTAGAGCCGAACTGAAGTGGATTCAATTCCCTGCTGCATTCTTGGCTCATTGAAGACTGGCTCATTGAAGATTGTAAGTCCAGTTGGACCTCTCTCAAAAGTTCCTGACAGGTATTGCACAGTAGTGTTTGAGGGACTGAAAATGTGAACCTCTTGTGGAAAGGGTCTGAGACTAATACTGAAATGTTGGCCTAGTTTGGGCTGAGGTTTCGTGTGAGGTATATTTATTTTCTAATATCTGGGAAGATCTTCTCTCTAAGGCAGATGAAAGCTTTACTCAAACCAGGTCTCATTGATGTTCCCAGCCTTTGTTTTGAAATACAGTTGATTCATAGGCAAGTTTCAGAGTTGTCTTTTTTTGGTGGGTTTTCGGGGGGTTTTTTTTTGTTGTGTGTTTTGGGTTTTTTTTTTCCTTACAGAGGACTAGAATAGGATTAACAGGTGAAAAACTGAAGGGCAATTTAACATCAGCTAATATCACCATTTCCTAGGACTTATTTATATCCTGTCTTTGGAGATTATTTTACCTTGTTTAGGAAGGATTTTAATTTATACCTAGTACACAAAAAATGAATATGTTACACCAAAGTCTTGGATCTTCCAGATCTTAATTTCCATGATTTGAGGTCTAAAAATCAGCACAGTTATTTCCTTTATTCTTTGTACAGAAATGCTATGTGGATATTGCCTACTATATACCACCTTGAGTTCCCAGGGTATACCTGGCAGGAGGAGAGTGCAAGACGGGAGTGTTTTGACAATACAGAGAGGAAATATGTCTTTACAGGAAATAGGTAGCGTTGCTTTGGTGTCTTAATCTGTAAGTCTTCAGGCAGAATTCTTGCTTAAAGGACATAAGGAAATATGGAAATTACTTAAGGAATTAAGGAAAAAAGTATGCAGTCTACCAAAATGGTTTTATGTGGCCAGGAAAACTACCAGTCAATTCATGTACTTGCTTTTATACAGACACATATTTCATGATGGTTGTTCAAAGCATTGAAAAGTTGTCTACTCAGAGGAAATACTGTTGTAATTTAGGAGAAACTCCAAATATATGGATAAAGCAATTTAGGAAAAACTCCAAATATCATCACATTTTTAGGTGATTCCTGAGACTGAACAAATGTGCCACCTATGAGTTTGGCTTCAGCATATGAGCAAGTGGTTATCTGAAATTGTACTGTGGTAAGACAATACGACAGCCTTTATCAGTTTTTGATGTGTAGTAATTGGCTAACCACTATGTACTAGCAGCCCTGACTCCCTGTTCAGTGTTTTATTGCTGGGTGTACAGGTAATTACACCTTCTGGTTGCGGTTCTGTAGCATGACTTTAAAAAATGCCCATAAACCAAGACAACAAACATGTCTTGAAAACTTTGTGACAGTTAATTATTTCCCTGTGGTTTGGAGAGTGCCACTGCACTAGTGCATTAAGAAATAAATTTTGAAAAGTGGTGTGATGAAATTACAGGTCAGATCTTACCACACAATGCAATTCTCTTATTCTTAAATCAAATAACCATCTGTTTGGGAAAGTGTTTTTGCTCTGAAGAGTTTCTTTTCTTTCTTGAAATACATTTAGCAGATGTTTCAAGAGAATGGCTTTATGCAGGCTTTTGTTCAGTAGGTGGTTTTGCTGTCTGTTCACTCAAAAAGTCTAGTTGGGCGTCGCTCAGCCAAACCCAGCTCTTACACATTGTACTTTACGTTGTCTCTGGGCTTGTGTAGGTTCTTTGTACTTTATCTTCATTACCGTTGCTAAAATAATGCCACCTCAATTTCTAGTGTAGATACAGTTTTAGTGCAGCGAAAAAATACTACGTAACTTGGGCTTCTTCCCCTGCCTTCATAAGGCTTAATAACGGAACACATTTACATCATCAGAATAACTGTACTGGGTTAAATAAACCAACAAATAGCACACACTTATGCCTGAAACACTCATGCAGGTGAGTTTCCATTGATCTGTTCACACGCAGAATGCCTGGAATGTTTAGTCTAGGCAGCCTTATCTCTTGAGGTCATTGACTTATTTTTCTGCTCTTGAAGAGATTTCTCTCTCATTGATTTATTTCCCTTTGTCATGAATTGTGATTGTAGATGTTTAGAAACCCTAAGCAGTTTGCCATATCACTCTTAAATACTGTAATAGCAGGTAATACCTTGTACCTACTCTCGACCCCCTGAAGCTTTCAAAGAAGTAAAGATAATATCTTCCTTGCTTCAGATCATGGAATCAGAAACTTGGTTTCATGCAGTGACCCTTCTGCGGTCGTGCTGCTCAATGCCTTTGCAGTCGTTTGTACTGCTCTGCTGTCTGTTATATGTAAATACAGCCAATTGTCCAGGTCCACTTTCTGGATTCTACCAGAAGATGAGCCCTGCACACCCTCGGCTCAGCACAGTGGTCTGTAAGAGTTGTTTGTCCTTCTAATACACAAAAATGAGTATGCTACTTCTGACAGTGCGGATGTGCTTGTGCTCAAACACTTGTGCGTGTGTTGCTGTGCATTCAAAAATGCTCCTTCTTTGGTGTCTGGGAGGCCTTAGGCACAGCAGATCGTAGAAGACCAAGGTCATATCACATGTGATTCAGGACACCGCAACTGAGTATCAGTATATGCTTTATTAAGTGATGGAAAGATTCTTGTTTTAGAATTGGTTTCATTCAGTGGTTATTTCAGCTGAATCTTGTTTCTCCCTGGCTGCTGCTGTTCTGTATTATGTCAGTGCATGTGTCTGGCACTGAAAAGTGTTTGATGTTTTCTGTAGGTCATGCAAGATGTTTGATGGGTTTTTTTTGTTGACTTTTGAGTATGAGTAAATAATTGATAGAATCCCCTGTGGCCAAAATTTCTGAACCTTTATGTATATCATTGTGGTCAATTACAATGTGGCAAGCTGTGTTACGTTTCTCTCTAATTATAATAATCAAATATGTAACATTTGTAATGAAAGGCAGATTTGTGAACATTGGAGCAGTGCACTGACTCCAAATTTTCCTGCCTTCTTTGCCAGAAGAGCAAGAGGCTGGTGGGGTGAAAAACATCTCAGAGGTGAATGGAGATTCTAGGCAAGTTTTCTCAGTTTGTTTTCTGGGTAATTTCTTTTGAAAGTCAACTTTACTCGTGTAATTAATGATGTAGCGTGTAAAACTCTTAATTTTCAGATACTATTAATAAATAACATTTGCTCCGCTACTTTGCTGGCCTTATAGGGCTTATTGCAAACCTGTTCATTTCAGTTGAGCTTGTCAGGGATTCAAGTGTAAATGCTGGGGTAAGTTTGCAAGTTCAATCATACCTCTAGCTGTTCCTTTGGTCAAGAGTTTGCTTCTGTTGCAATAATCATGGTGGGTTTGAAAGTTTTTAAATTACTTGGGCTGCAGTCATTTTGGCTATATTGAAAAACATCAATGTTCGTGTTTTATTTTCTATTAAATAATTTAAAATAGGTGCTCTATTAGCTGTTTAAATTGAAGCAGAAAAATCTTTCAGCTAAAGAACAAAAGACCAGCACAGACTTCCCAGTCGTTTTCTATTAGATTATAACTGTTCTGATTTTCATACGCATTTTCATGGGAATAATATTTACCAAAATTGGTAAATACCTCTAAAAACAACCTACAGAGGAACCACGCCCTCTCCCTTCAGCCTTTGCAGCCATCAGCACTTTAAGCACAATCTTTTCCCTTCTTCTTTCAGAGAAGTTGTGTGTTTAACAAGAAACTTTGTTATGCTGCGCTCAGGAAGGGTTAAAACATGCTGACTTCCCAGGTCTGACATGAATCAAAAAACCATCTGCAGTGACAGATCATGTGCTTGGAGGTTTAGGCTTTAAGCTACCCAAATATCAGATAATCCTAGAACATCACAAGAAGAGGTGCAAAGCAGGTTTTATGATTTAATTCTTTCTGTTTCTGTGGCTTATACAGTCCATTTAGGTTTGTACTGTTGCCAAAATCCTCAACAGCTTTAGGTTTGAAGGGGTTTTGCTGTGCTTCATATACAGTCTAGCTAAGGAAGATCAGAGTAAAACTTACTCAACCTTTGTGCCGTTAGGAAGTTCAGGTGTGAAAAACGCATTTGTCTACTCATTTTTTATTTCAGATCTGCATTTATGTCAATGACTTAAATTTCTCTTGAGACAAGTTGGCTTTTAAATGAGTACAGTGCACCAAATCTCAGGTGATGTCCTCGTGTTGGAACATGGGTGGCTGATGGACTCTGTTGTGGTCAAAGGAAACCCCTCTGGCAATGGGGCACTGAGCCACTGAAGACAGCGGTTTGTCATTTGCTTACAACAGGTCTCAGTTTGTGCCACAGAGCATGCAAAATCTGTGCTGATGCTGGCAAATGGAATGAAAAGAACACCCCCAAATGCTGATGGAATTATTCAGGCCGTACATAAAATCTTATTCATATTCAAATATGAAGCATCAGTGCAACACAAGTATTTCCACAGCATATTCTAATCTTTCTCATCCTTTTAAGATTAGAGAGACTGTTTGGTTTCCTTAGAAAATCTTGGTCTAAGAGAATTCTGTCCAAGTTTCATACTTTTAGGGGTGGGAATTAATGTCTTACACCTGAGAGGATGAAAATGGTGAACTTTTAGCTGAGCTTAGGGCTCAGTTTTTCAGAACACTTAGGAGTTAAAAACTTGCAGAAAGCAAACCTCAAGGAAAAGCTGGACCATTTTCACATTTTTCTGCATAGTTTGAATAAATTTTGCATTACTCCAGAGTTACCCAAGAATTGTGATCCATTGAAAATGCTGCAGAGAAATATTTCAGCATACTTTGTTTGGGATTGTTTTTACTGATGACTATTATCTGAACGAAAAAGAAAATAAATTTCCTCCTAGATATGTACTCTTTGAAGCTGTCTAAAAAAAGAGAAAAAGAAAAGTTCTTGATAGTGTTTGATACTGCTGGATGACAGGATGTGTATTGCTTGACAAAGTGAAGCTTAACTGAGGAATAGGAGGAATGGTCCAGTGCGTAGTCTGAGCCTCCAGAGACCAGAGCTCAGTTCTTGTTTAACCATAGACTTCTTGTATGACTTGCCAGAAAGTCATTTAGTCCTGCTTGTGCCTTTGGGAGTATCCCATTTTGCAGATGGGGAGCTGTCTCAGAAGGGTGTTGAAAATAAAATCCATTAATGACTGTGAAACTATATAAATGCCTTCAATATGCTGAAGCTTGGCCTTGGTTTCAACATGGGTTTTTTCCTCTGAAAGTATGTCTGGTTTTATGGACGGTTGCCTTTTGTTCCCCGAAACAGCCTACTAATAGGTTTTGTTCAGGCCTGGAGTTTCTGATGGTCTGTGCTGCTTTCCAGCAATGATTGTGCTCATCTCCATATGCTGCCACATGTTGTTATTCGAACAATGTAGAAGTTGTTTAAATTACCTTTTTAATTAATGTAACTTGCACATGCTAAAATTGTATTTCAATGACAGTCACAGCAATAACGTGGATCAGTAACAGGATAAAATGTGTTGGTGATCAAAGGCTTTGCTCAGTGATAGTCGTTCCATTTTTTGCTGCCTGTGGAAAATGTGATGTATGTGTGCAAGGCACATATTTTGCAATGTGTCTTGCTTACAGCAAAGCTGTTCTTGTATCAACTCCTCTGTCCCATCCCTAGTTTGCATCTTGCCTTGTTCCCTGTTGTCCTTTTGAACAGTAACATTTTTTTAGATGTCTCCTCTTAAGTTCTCTCTGCATGTATAAAAGCTGGGCTGCATTCGGGGAGAAGTATTTTTAGTCAAAGAGAAGGGTCGGAATCGGAATTGCCGTGATCAAACTATTTCCAGTGCATTCAAGGATGTCTGTTTTATTCAGCTGAACTTGGCCAGTCATTCTGTTTCTGGTTACATATATCTAAGGGCATTTCACATGCAATAACTTTCACGGCATTTGGTGAAAAATGCATGGGAACCTTCGATTTTGCTGTATTCATCTTTTGTTACTTATTTATAAAATGACATTGCAGAGTCTAAGCATAGTCTAATGCACAGATTGAAAAGAAAAAGCATGCATATTCGAGTAGTCTATTTTGGAGGTATTTATGCCATTACATTTCTAGGCATTAAATTAGACATTTTTAATGAGTAATTAAGATTGAATAAGTTCTTTTTTTTCTGTATGGCTTGATACGTGAAAGACCTGAGATGAAAGGAAGGGTTCCTCTCAGTCTGGTTTTGTTGGGGTGTTCATTTCATATGTAGGGTCAGCTGAGACAGCTGAGCTGCTGGCTTCTGGAAAAAGTACTAATTTGTATGACTGATAAGAGTGTCAGTGCAACTACTCACTGAAAAGAAATGTGAGTGTTTTATAAATCTAAAAATAAGAATATGTCCATTTCATTCTTATTGGTATTGGAACATATGAAGACTGAAACATGCTTTCTTTGTAGAAGAGGCTTCCTTTTATAACTAGCTCATTTTTCTTAGAGCATCAGCAAAATTTCCAATTCAAAATCACTGAGCATCATTTCCAATAAAATGTAAATTGAAACAGTCCACTTGCTGGGTAATGGAAACTTGCTTTCAGGCCTCCAGTCTTTTTCCTGAGTTGCTTCCAATGCTGGTTGTAATTAAAGGGGCAGAACAGAGATTTTGTGATGCTGGTCAGCAACTCGTCCAGATGCCTGATTCTTCTGCGGGGATGGTGCTGGGGGTTTATGTGTGTGCGTGCACGCTGGGATTTGAACTGCATAAAGTATTTCACTGAAAGCTTAACCAAACAGTGTACAGTGCTGATACAAACAGAGCATTAGACATGTCTGTCTTTAATACAGCCATCTGTTGAGTGCTATAGCAGTTTTTCAAAAGCCTCCCTCAGCATAGACATCAAAGTCTATTCATGCACCTGTGCCTCTGATCTTCTAATATTTTTCTTATTTAAAAATGGCAAAGGGAGAGGAGCAGTATTTGAAGATCAGCAGCTTTATTTAGAACAAAACGCCAAAAAACCCCCAAAAACTCCCCCACAAAACTCATGCTGCCAATTCAGAAATTGTTAAAAATGTCTTTTTTGAATATTCAACACTATTATTTATAAAAAAACAGACAACCATGTTTTCATTTTCCTCTCCCTTGAGTAACCCCTGGCCTTGCTAACACTGTTTCCTGCCCGCTCTATTTACAATACAGCTGCTGAGATCATTTTCTTGATCCGTTGGTCCGATGACATCAGCCGGACCTGTGAACTCCTCTCCCAGCCCTGTCTTGAAGGACAGAGAAGCGTTTCTGTGAGGAGGTGGGCAGTGGAAGGAGGAGCTTGCATCATCCTGATGCATTCAGCAACCATGGCCCAAAAGAGGGGAAAAAGCCTCTCCTGTGAAGTCCTCTCGGGTGATGAGAGAAACCTGGAGACAAAACAGGTTGGCCCCATAGGGCTGCCCACTGAACGTAGGCTGGCGGAGCCTGGCACAGCCTGGGTGTTCTGGTGTCCCCTTCCTCATTTACCTGCTAATTTGTGAAGACCTACAGGGTGGTCTCTCAAGTTATTAGTGATCTGCTGGTTCTCACCTCCTGCTGGTCTAGTGCTGTACCCTGATGTCCCTTGTGACAGGAGAGGGTCAGCTCAGGCACAGGGGAGGCAAGGCCACCTTCCCCTGCCGTGGCAGAGCAGGAGGTGTGGAGGGAGAGGAGGCTGCAATGAGGAGGGAGAGGAGAGTGCCTGTTCCCAGCCACAGCCTCTGTGACTGGTTGCCTCAGAGCTGCAGAAGCATTGGGCGAGTTCTGGGGTTTTGTGTGAGAGAAGAGCACACATCCCTGCCTGTGTCCAGCCCTGGCCTGCCCCCATCTCCAGCGATGGGCCTGATGGACAGCCTGGGGCTGCTCTGGTGCCTCCTTGACCACCCGCTCCCGTCTGGAGGGGTGGGACACAGGACAGGTCCTGGCAGACAAGGCCCCTTGCAATCTTATCTGTGTGGTTTTCCTACTAAAATAGGTTGAAAATACAGTATTAATGTACACAACGTCACATCGCTCAGTCTCTGAAATCATGTGACAACTGCTATGTGACAGTAGAAGCTACCGATTACATAATGTTTTAGTTGCAGTTTAATTTTTGAGAGGTGTGTTGCAGCAAAAATTGTTTTTAATTGGTTGTGTACCGTTAAGATACTCAAATCCAGCAATATTTAGATTTGCTGATGAAACTTGTGATAAAATACAGGAAGATCTGTAATAAACTCTTCACTGTGGTGCCTAAACTTAACGGATCTTATTCCCATAGCCTGTGAAATCTTGGAAGTACAGCAGCTTGATAATGAGCACCTGTATTTCATGCTGAGTGAAAGCGATCTCCACATGGGCAAAGACTCCTTAAAATCTACCAGAATGGTGCAGAAATAAACAAATTTTGTGTTTCAGAAAAAGAGGATAAAGCATGCATTTTTTTCTCCCAGTGGGGATACAAAAGGAGCATTATAAACACGTGTTAACCGGCTGCATGAGCTGTGTGTGTTCATTTCCCCCATTCTGTGACCAGAGCTGATCTGTCTTGCTGTCACAGTGTTGTTTTCCACATTTGCATATCCGAGCTCAGTATAAATTACAGTAAAAAAAGTTACTCAACTGTAGCACTTTTTAACTCTCTTGAAAATAGCGGTGCAAATGTATGTCAGAACAGTACATTACATATTTGATATGTAAAATTCACTCAGCTCAAACTTTCCAAGCGTGCACACTTCTTTTTTATTCCAGTGAAGGTGCAGGGTCCTCAGCACCTCTTTGCAAAAGGAGGCTCTGTCCTGCCTACACCTTGACTTTGTGAGGTTTGGAAACTTCTTGTTTCCTGCATCAGGAAACAAGTGCAGTCACTTGGTTTGGGAGCCATACTAAGTTTGTTTCTTTTTCTTTTTCTCTTTTTGATTACAGATTGACTTGGAGCCAGAAGGGAGAGTGTATGTCATCATAGACCTTTCAGGATCGTCAGGTGAAGGTAGGGACTTGCAATATTTTATCTTGTTCTTTCGTGAATGGAATCTCCAAGGGTCTCTGCAATGAAAGTATTAGCAGAGGTGTGTGCTGATATCCTCTTAAGTCTGTATGGGCTCAAGTTAAAATGAACACATTTTGATCTCTGCCTTTGAGTCAACAAGCAGTTGGACTTCATCTAACCTTCTTAATCACTAATGGTAACAATACCAGCTAAAAGGACAGTAATGAAATGACCAGATTTTAGTAGTACTGATTTCCAGAGGCAACTTCCAAGTTCTTTAATTTTTGAAAGAATGCTAACCGTTATGTAGGTAGAAAGGATAGGATGTCAAAGATGAGGGACAGGAGTTTATTTGTGTTTTAAATTATTCCAATATTTGGTATTTTTCCACTAAATACTTTCTTTCTCAAGTAAAGTAATGACCAAAACATTGTAATTATATGAGGTGTTTTCATTTTTATGACACATCAGTTACGTGCTGGAAAAAGCCCCAAATATGGAAGAGAAGTATTTATTACATTCTTAAGAAAAATTCTAAAAGTAATTTTCTGCTGCTTACTTTAAAGCAGAGTCAAGTGATCTATGGTAGGAATAAGATAATTTATGAAGAAGCAAATCTGTGTGCCTTAGTCATGCACTTGGTGACAGCCTGATCTGCCGAAATGGCCTACGTGATTGATTACCTTAAATTATGTCCAGCAATCAGCTTTGATCAGCTTCCCCCAGTAGCTCATAGAGTTCAGTTAAATGAGGTTATCGTCAGTTCACAGTACATAAAGAAGATTCACATGAACCCTGACAGGAGCTGAAACCGAAAATGCTATGAAATGAAATTATTTTGCCTGGCACAGTGGAGAAGCAGAGGAAGAGCATGTTTATCTTTCTGTTCTTTGTAATGAATTGCTGCACTCTCACCAGCTACTAGCAGTAGGTTGCAAAAGCACATATTGCTATAAATCCTGAATTTTAAAACCAAAGGAAACTATTATTTAAACTTTATCTTATAGCCTCTTTTTGTACCCACGTAAGATATGCTCTATCGTTTTTTCTTCCTGAATAGTGAAGAAAATATCGATTAAATAGTAGTTTTCACATGTCTTTCTGACTGGCATGACAGTGATCAACTGAAATATGGTTAAAGGCATTGGTGTGATTCTGTCACAGGGCAGGTAGATGTTCTTCCAACCTTCCACTGGTAGCTAATTGATACCCAGGTGAGCCTACGGTTACTATTTCATCCCAAGATGCATTCTGATGTGCCAGACTGTCAAAGGGCAGGAAGAATGGTGTTATGTGGTTCTTCAAAAGTTGTTTAAAACTCTCTAACCTTTTACGCAGGAAAGTAAAAAATGGCTATCCTAATGTGTCCTATATTATGTGGTGAATTACCCTGTGACACTTGAAAGGTACTTGGAAAGAAATTTGTGTCGCTACAGTAGCATTGGAGGGGAACACAGGCCAGTGAGGGAAAACAGCTTATGAAATGCTTATGGGAAGCCCTCAGGGAGACCAAGAGGCTTTAGTTTGAGGTGAATTTGGTAGAAATTTAGAGAAGTTGGTGCACTTACAATTTGCAATAGAACTCGTACGCTTTTAGAGCTTTCCCATGCAATTAAATAACTGTGGAAAAGTGTTGTGTAGAACTATTGCAGAATTCTCTAGGAGGGTTACAGTTTTACTCACAAAGGAAAGTGGACCAGGTTTGTACAACTGTTTGTAAGCCATTTTTATAGTGTTTTGTTAGTGGTGCTATGAAATCCTATTATTGGACTGTTTTATTAGGGCTGTGGCCTAAATAGTTTTGGATATTTAGCTGTGTTAATGATGCACCTAGTTTAACATAACAACTGTGTGCATCCTCGTGTAGTGAACAGAAACACCTAGACCACATGGGAAGTAGCTTATTCTACGTGTTTCAAAAATGCCTCTCTCGTTTCATGTATGTATACATATATATGTATGTAAAGAGAATGTATCTGAGAGGTATTTTATGAATTTCAGTGGGCCAGTTCATTGTAGGTGATCTGTATTTCTTGAATATAAAAGGAACATAAAGTTATACTAAGTGCATCACTTTTGAGTGGCCAGGGTCGGTTGAAGCGATTGCTACTCTTGACCAAATTTCTGAACCAGGATCTTGTGTTTTGCACTCCAGTCTTCACTGTACAAGAGTACATACTATTCTTTTCATGATGCACAAATGGGTATCACTATTTCACTTGTAATTTTGGAGGGGGAAAATTGCCAATTTATGAAAATAGAAATACTCATAGCAACAATTTTAACTGGAGGAAGCAATCAAGTTGCATGTTTCTTGCAAAAATGTACTATATACTCACCAACCACTCTTGTCTAGTAATGCAGGGTACTGAAAATTGGACTTGTCTCTCCTAAGCAGGTTTCTAGTTACCAGTAGTCATGCTTCAAGGTAGCTTCAGTTATTTGGCACTTCTAAAAGCTTTGTCAGACAGAGATATCCAGATTCTCTTTTGGTATAGTTGGCTTAAGATTAGTTCAATCCATTAATATGGACAAAGAGCATTGTTCTCTACTACACTGCCTCGAAAAGGCAAAAGTCCTAATTTCCCAAGCGAGCCCATATGTGAGTAAATTGCTATATAAATTTAAAGTAAGCTTATGTTGTTACCATATACCTCTTAAAATACCTCTTAAAATTCAAATGCTGCTTAGTCCCAAATGAGAGTGTGCTCATCCCTCTGCACTATTTGCATTTGTATGGCAAAACAATGAAAACAGTTCATTGTTATAAGCCAACTTCCTCAACAAAAGCACACAATTCCTGTTCCTCCTCCCCTCCTTGTGGAAGCTGAATCATTCATGGACTTGTGTGGCTTAGGTGTGCAGAACAGATGGAAATCTGGCAGATTACAAGGGCAGGTAAAGAGTACTTCTGCCTCTCTCTAGGCAGAGACAGACTTGTTGGGAGCCACCCTAGTGTATCAATATCAGCCTCTGGCCAATATTTTTACGCGGAACTATAGAAAGAACGCTAGAGTTGCTGCCTTTGCTACTTGCAGTTTCCAATGGATTGTTCAAATTTCAGGGAATTTTGACTTGTTCTGAAAACATGATTTTCTAGAACTTGCTTCCATTCAGTTCTAGTCTTTAAAGCAGAAAAAGATTGGAAAACACAAATGCCAAAGTCTGAGAAGTGGAAATCAAGCTACGTAAAAAGCCCTTACAAGAACAACAACAAGCCCAAGATGAGTGTTTTTATCATCACCTTTTTACACTAATCCTGTTTTGGAGCCTGCTTATACTTTCTGAATGTTTCTACTGCACTGATAGGGATGGTGAGTAACTATTTATTTTAGGAATCTTTTGTAAATTCTGTAGTAGGAACCGTCCAGCCCACATACTGAAAAGAAAATGCTAAATAAACTGTTTGTCACACAGACGGTGATGTTCTCAAAAGTTAGGATTTAAATTTTTCTGCTAAAACATGAAGGTTTCCATATTGTGCTTCCAAATCAGTTCTGCAAAATACTTTACCATTCTGGTGATGTTGACATAGGAAGAGGGTGAGAAAACAGCTCTTAAAATAAGGTTTTTTAATTCTCCATTTGAAACTATGTAAGCAGTATTTCTCTAACACCTGTGAGTCACGTCTTTACACTTCCTTTGCCAAAATTGATCTGCAGGGTTATTTACCTTCTGTAGATTTACTTTATTTAAAACGAGTCTGTGCATTTAGAGTAAATCTATGTTTGTTTTCTGTGAATGGAAGCGGCTGTATCAGTGGAAACTTCCCAAATGCAGATACACACTAAGGTGTCTATTCACGGCCTAAAATAACTGCAACAGTTAATCAGGAAAGTTCTGTTTATAAATTCTTTTTAATAATTTTCATACTTTGGTTGGATTTCTTTAGGTGTTTTTAAGTAGCTGCCCGCTCAGACCTTTAAGGGATATTTCAAAAACAAATCCCTTTGGTCAAACAAACAAATGTGGCTTCTCAGAACCTGACACAGCATCCAATAGTATGAGTTGGAATTTGTTACACAGATTTGTTGGAATTTGGTACATAGATACGCTCTGTGCCACATGCAAGCACACAGCATCTTTAAGAGCAAGCATTTCTGATAGCTTGCGTTTGGGAGACCGAATCAAAATGTGGGTGGCTGCTGTTGTTGTTATTCTGCCAGAATAGTTTGTCATTCTTGCAAAGCATGTAATCAGTCAATTCTGCTATTAAGTAAACGTTTGGTGACTCCCCTTCATGTATGCAGCTATAAGAAAAACAAAGTTTATAGTAGGCTGGTGTTTGTAAAAAGGAATTAGCTTGGAAAAGATCCATTGTGTTTATTCTCTGTTACTTTGCAAACTGGATCTAATGGTCCCACAGGTTTTGAGTCTTGTATCTTGAACTTCTGCCTGGGCTGTGGAGAAGGGTGTGTCTGTGTATCAGCCTGTCAGGGAATAGGAGAATCTGCAAGGCTTGCTGTCTTACTCATTTCTTCAGGACTGCTTGTTGTGCAAGGTCATGTTGATTTTCTGTATTAATTCAGTGTTGCTGTAGCGTATGCAGTATTTCTGTACTGAAGTGCACTCACTGACTAGTTAGTTCTTATAGAGCTTTGTAAGTAAAGTTTTTTGAATTATTTGAGAAATATTTAAGAGCTTCAGTGTAGCTGATTAAGATCGAAATGCAGGCTGAAAGTTTAAAACTTAACTAATATGATGGCACAATGATTTGATTTAAAAACTGGAGTACCAGATGGCCAGCAAGTGGGTAAGAGAGGTAAATTGCCTGAGGAGTGATTAAAAACATTTTCAGCAAAGTCAGTTTTATATATACTGAAAGACAGGTGCTGCTATATTTAACAGCTTGTGACCTGCCTGCTGCATTTGTCATTGTCGATTTCTTCGTTCTTTGGAGTTACTGGTTTATGTGGGACACAAACATATACAGTTACTTGCAGCAGCTTTCTGCCAACTTAGGAGTTAAGTTACCCTTTGCAATGTGTCAATATTAAATCAACTGAGAACAACTTCAGAATGACCTTGACATGTTAGGTTTTTTTCTTAACTCTGTTTATTATAGGTAACATGTAATAAAAATTTGAGAACTATTCAAAACTCTTTTTTTTATGTTCTATGTATAATCAGTTGTAAAGATTATTTATCATTGTTAGATGTTCCAGTTTGTGTTATGGAATTGTCTTCCAATACAATCACAGATTCCCCATTTTAGAGTGGGCACTTGAATTGTAATAAAACACCGCAGCTTCTAATACATTCATCTTCTGATTCATCTGCTTGTAAGATACTAAAGCTGCACAAGATAAAGAACATAAGGTGCTATTTTACAATAAAGCCTGCTAGCTGAAGTCACGGTATTTTGTGAATGCAAAACATTTTGCTTAGGTTTATTATTTGTCCTTTTTGCATTGAAATAGCCAACAAAAAAGTCCTTAGAATTCAGACTGCACCAGCTTATGTATTTAACATGTAATTCAAAATATATGAAATTGTGAGAGGTTTCTCAGTTCTTCTTAGCTCATTTACGTCAAGGCTCTCAGGTTTGCAAATATGGTTATTGTTGATTGGCATGTCAGAACAGAAGGTCTGCATGAAAAAAGTATCAGTAGAAGCAGGGAATGATTCTTAATGCCATTTTTGTGACCCATACTTGAGAGATCTATATCTCGTTAATCTAGATAGATCTATAACAGCTTGTTAATCAAAATATCCAGAGGATTTGTTTCAGGCATTCAGCTTTGGTAGAATTGATACAGCAAGAAAAATTGTATTTCTGTTCCATGTTGTAGCATCCTTTTGAAAAAATTTCAATTTGTTCATAGGAACTATCCCACAGGATCAAAACTTTCTCTACAATTCCTAATGTATCTCTTTGCCAGTGCTTTTCCTTGAAGTACTTGTAGTTGTCACTGTCATCACCATTAATTATGCTTCTTGTGCTGTAAGGGCTCAGTGAATGAGATCTGGTTGTGCCAGGCACTGTCTGAACAGAGAACAGTGGAAGGTTCTTAATCGGAAATCTCAAAGTCTAAATCAGGGAGCATTTTGGCTTGGTTGTTTCAGGAATTTGTGTTACTGAAGAGTAGTGGTTTCTTTCACTAATATCTTCTGTTAGGAATACAACTTTGACAGGCTGTTTGTCAGTTCCTGGTAGCCATCAGCTGCTGCTCCTAGGGTCCTGAATAGGCAGTGAAAGAATCCTCGGGTTTGTTCAGAATTTCTATTATTATGACTAGGTAGATAGACCTCAGACCTGAATATTCTTCTGGTAGGTGAAGAGCAGCTCACCTTTCCTTATAGAAACATTTCTCAAATTCTCAGAAACCTTCTCAGAAGGTACAAATTTTTCTTTATTTCCGTTAATTGATCTCTTCATCAGGATGTATCTCTAGTCCACCTTTGTTATTCCTCCTGGCAGGGGCATCTCTCTCAAAAGGTTCAAGTTAATCACCAGGTTTTCACTGCAAGTCATTGCATTTTAACATTCCAGCACAGGAGTCAGTCTTCTTTATTGTATCACTTTTCTCTTTGCTGGTTTAACCACTTGTTTGAAAATGTTATATCTTTACTAGATTATTTTTGTTTGTTTGTTTTTAAATGAGAGTGGATGGGGAACCTATTTTTTAATAACCCATGCACTTATGGTAAACACATGGAAAAAAGGAGTCACAGAGTCTTTTAATAGCTTCACTATTAAAAACCTTCTTATCTCTTATTTTATCACCCAAAATTGATTGAGCATTCAACTCACACATATTCTTACCTTTCTCAGTATGTTAATGTCTGAGAGGAAGCTGAGTGTGGGAAACGTCTTAGGCAGACCCCTAGAGAGTCTGAGGAGAGTCAGTGGTTTAGGCAGAGTGTGGATCACTCAGGGGGACCCAAGTAGCCTCTGTAGCTTTTCCAGAGCTGTAGGTGGAGCAGAAAGGATCTGCACAAAAAGATCTGTTGTGGCATTGAGGCGGGCAGTCTTCCAGTGGTAAAATGTAAAGTATCTGTGAAGTAAGGATGGTGTTTGACATCTGGGAAGCTATTTACCGAGACTCAGCAAGCCACTTCAACATTACATTTTTAGGCTCAAGGCTGGGGCTTTTGTTGGGAGTTAAAATAATCTGAAACTGTGTGAGCAGGACAGCGGTGAACCAGCAGTGCTAACTGGATGGTTTCTGTCTTCAGTCGCTTTGCAGGTTAGAGCTCTTCTACAAATGCAGCTTCCCCTAGAAGTTCTTGGGAATATTGTGTGCTCAGGGAGATAACAGGGTTTGAAGTGTCAATATTGTATAGCTTTTATCTCTTCCTACTGTAAAGCAAAATATCCAGTCAGAGAAACCAGGCACTCGCATTGGTCGCTCTGCTCTGTTCAGTCTCAGTAAGGAGGACTCCAATCTAAAGGTCTAATTTCACATTTGTATCCATGGCTTGGATAAAAGTAGAGTCCTACACTGGCTTTTTGGCTTTCCTTCTGCTGGCTTCCCTGCTCTAACAGAAAAACAACAAACAAACTTAACAACAGCAAACTTAACCACAATCTTCCTTTTCAAAACTCCTTATGTAGTGTATCAACTGAGAACCTATTTCCTTTGAAGCTTTGGTTTTATGCAAGTAGGGTTTGGGGAATTACTTTTTTCCCCATTCAGGTTTTCATTTCTTCAGTACCAGATCAGCACTCATTCAAACCACAAGTGAGGGAAAAGGGTAAAACCAAAGAAACGAAAGAAACAAACTGATTTGCAAAGTTTTCTCCTTCTGCTATGCCTTCATTTTCTTCTCTTAGGAGGGATAATGCAAAGCCACTACTAATATGCTTTTTCTCTTGAGTCTCATGTGGTTTAAACTTAAGATACCTCTGTGCTGAAGTGTGGATGCTTATTGCAAAAATGGAATTTTTTTCCCTGGTTTCTTTCTCCTTTTGAAATTATGCATCTCTTTTACGACTGTGTTTACAATTGGAAGAAATCTTTAACCATCCAGATATTGAGGTTTTGGTTGGGTTTTTTTTTCCTTTTTTAAGCCAACCGACCAAGCAAGCAAAAAACCCACCAAAAAAACTCCCCAAGCACTGCATTTATACTAATATGGAAACTTGTAGGTTACATTGCTCAGTCAGACAACTTTCTCATCTCAAACGAACAACTCTAAATAAATCTCTTATTTTCCCCAATGTGTTAGAATGTGTTCATGTCAATAGATAACTGCAATACCTCACTCTGGTGTGTATTTGCTTGTTGGTGCAGTAGGTGCTGTGTTTCTTCTGAGACAAAATTTCACCCGTTGGTAGCGTGGCATCTGAGAGCAGATATTTTTGTGTTGTTACCCAAGTGACGATAACTGGAAAGCCTGAGAAGAGGAGCTTTGAAATGATAGTCCGAGTCCACGTGAAATTTTTGACTCCTGCCAGTTGACACTGACTTGCACAGGCATTTATTTGGGAAAATGAACCTTGCAGGCTAACAGTTGAACCCCAAATTTCTGTTTAAAGGTATCTGTGGACACACAAATCAGCACTTGGTGACGGTTCAGTCTGTTGGTGCATGAGCCTTTTAAACTGCACTGCTCAGTGTAGAGGTTCTCCAAAGGGTGCTTATATAAATCTAACTTTGTGTGGCAAATGCCTTCATAAGGAACATCTCTCCATGGATTTATAGCTGTCCCTTGGATTGTAACCAGTTAGCTGATTGAACATCTGGTAAGCATTGTGTGTTTGTACTAAGCCCTTACTGTATAAAGCTGGCTCAAGCTTTTCAGGCAAAGATCAACGACCTTTCCTTGGCAGGCTTTTAGCCACTTGCCAAAATAAATGCTTTGCAGGGAGCAAGACACAGATAGAAGATTTGGCTTAAAGGCACCTTTATATTGTGCTGGAGGAGGTTGTACTTGCTTAAGGAAAACTGTGTTAGGCTGAAAAAGTATTGAAACTCATATACATACCATGTTCCCAACTGCTGTCGCTCTCTTTTCCATTTATGTAGTGAAACCTCTGATTTCCATATGTTGGGGATTTTTTTTAACAAAATCGTGCAGGGCCTTTGGAATAGGCATGTTTAATTTTACCACTGCCTATGCCTAGTGTGTTTTTTGAAGAAAACGGGAGAAAAGTGTGAAATTAAAAGCTATAGTGGCATTTTCATACATAAGTGAAACAAGAACTAGTAGTAAGTTTTGAAATAGAAATACGTTTTTTGAAATCTGTGTATGGCTAGCTATTTCATAATAGAAGACACGACATGGGTGAATCCAATGCTAATTGTATACCATGATGTGATGTGAAAAATGCATATAATATTATATATTTTTTGGGGTTTTTGTTGTACTTCATAAAATACATGACCTCTACTCTTATGATTTGTAAGTGTATTGCTCTACACTTCTGCTGGTGCAGTAATATGCTCTGAATAGATCTTTTCCCTCTCCACCCTTATGTTTCCCAACAATAGTCAAACCTGTTTATTGTTAGGGTAATTGAGGCAAATGGCCTTGGTATAATCTATTCTGATTAATCAATTAGGGGATGAATAGATGAGGAAATACATACACTAAAGACAGGTCTAGCCACGTTTCTGGCTATTCCATGCATCAGTTGGATTGTGAAAACTTACTTGTTCTGTGAATATCACGAACCAAATGGTTTCTGCCTTCAACATAGCCTGAAAATCTACTACTCTTTTTTAAATATGAGTTTTACAGTAGTCTAAACAGCTGGAGTATCAAAATTATATATTCTTGAAAGGTTAAACTATTTGAGCCTTTTCATGAATGCTCTGTACCTGTGGTGGGAAAAACTGTTTTGCCACTGTAAAAGGCAGTCTCTGGAATTAAAAATGACTGAGTAAAACTTGCATCACTTGCAAGCTAGAGTTTTTGAAAAGGAAGCTTCAAAGAGGGCAAGGTGCAAGTCCAAAAAGGAATATCAAGCCCTTTCGTTATTTCTCTGAATTTTCAGAAGGGCTGTACTAAGGGCAATGTTGCAAGCTGAGACACGTACTCGAAGCCCTACCTGCTACTTTGTCTTTTTTTTTTTTCTTATTATATACTTTAGTTTGCTTTCATTAGTTCTGCCATATGTCTTCCATGTATTTATCAAAAAAGTGGATTATATATGATAGGTATCAAGAATAATGAAAAATACAGATTTTAATGTGCACTAGCAGCTTCAGCAAACAAACTGCCTGATATTTAGGCTTGCAGCTCTTGCATGCTGGGTAGATGCCTTAATTCTTGTACAGGAAGGATGAGGTGTATTTCTAAGAAATTATATTTCTGTAACGTCTACGCACACGCACACACTAAACTTAAGCATTGATAAATAGTCAAATAATATCAGCATCTAGGTCAAAATACTCAACCTGAATAAATCTGAGGAATTTTAATAACTCCAGTTTGCACCAGCAGGACTCCTTCCTTCAAGACAGAAGAGATAAAAAAAACCCCCTTATTTATATTACAGTATTGTAAAGGAACACTGAGAAACACACCTTTTTTTACTTCTCTGTTATAATTCCCAGACCAGTACCTGGAAACTGGATCTTTCCAGTTAATTCTGAAGCATGTGCTTTTCTTCTTTATTAGACTCGGTGTTTTAAAAAAATCTTCAATACTGCATTTTTTAGCTTCACCATGGAAGTCTGCTCTGCTGTCAGTGGTGCTATTTAAAGGAAACACCTTCCATTGCAATTCATGAGCATTCTGTGGTAGATAAAAGTGACCCAGGGTATTTGTTCATCTCTGCCTAAAATACTGGAAGCAGCCGTACTTCTCCTTTCCAGATCAACGTAATTGTTTACATTTGCACAGCAATATCGTAAGGCGAGAAAGGAAGAAAGAACTCCTTTTCCCATTTAGACTTCAGGAAAATGAAACTGTGTGAATGTATAATCACTTTCAGACTTTGGTCAGGGTTCTTCAAAACCGAGATATAATAGCTGTAATAGGTGCAGTATTTAACTATAGTATGGCAAAGACCTGAAACCATCCCGTGTTCTGTTTGAAAGAGTGCCCAAAAAAAGTCCAGTTCTCCTGCTAATCCTGTGTGAGGACTTTATCTGGGGCTTGGTAAAAATCAGATATCTACTCTGAGATTGTCTTCGCATCTGAAGAGAGCTCCACAGGCAGAGGTCAGAACATTAAGATCAGGTTTGATGCTTTGCCTCAGGGGGTTCTTAGTTTTAAAAAATAGTCCTTTGCATTTCGATTGAATAAGTAAACCAGCAATGCACTGCCACACGTTCAATTAACATTATATTTAATATTATATTCAGAAGCAGAGTTCACAAATATTTCAGTGTTTTGTAAATGTCAGTATGAGAATCACACATAATACCTGCTAAACAGAGGAAAAAGAGGAAGAAAAAGGTCTCATTGGCTGCAAGCACAGATAGTAAAATTTAAATAGTGGGGAGTTATTTTTATTTATAAACTACAGCAACTCGAGTTTTAGTATCTGATTTACTTTGGTTTTAGAACAGCTCGAGGACTAAACAAGTTTTTATTTACTTTTAAATGCATTAAAGTGTTTTTGAAGAAAACTAAAGTGTATAAAGAATTCTAAAAGGTTTTTTCTATAATTAATTTCTGTGCACTCCATAGTTGTAGCAGATTTTGTGAATATCCACAGTGGCAGATGTTTGTTTTAGAGCATGCAGTTTTTGTGTGCTCAGAGTTTTTTGGAGTGAACAGAAAAATTTAGTTATGATATTAAATACACTTTGAGACTCATGCAAATCCAGTACTTCAGGCAAGATAATATTAAGGCTAAATATTAATAAAAATGATGAACACATTTCATAATAACATTTTTGATGCTGGGATTGTCTGGTTAAACCCCATAGCTGGAGTGATTTGTACATCTGCCATCCTGACTTTGGGCAAGGTTCTTCAGTGCATCAGCAAACTTCCCTGGAAAACAGGAGTATATCTGTCTGTTGTGCCGCAAGGCTAATATTATTAAGTGGAAGCTTTCCTTAAAAGAAGGAGCTTTATAAGGACTGGAAAAGGACTTGAGATTTAGATTTATATCTTCTTTTGAATTAACTGTGCACTCTTCATTGAAAGACTAGAAAGCATACTCGGTGGTGTAATGAATTTGCAGTTAATAAAATGCATTTATCCCTGTTTCAGAATACTAAATGAATTTTTAGTTTTTGGGGGGAGTTCATGTGTTTTAAGGATTCGTTATTGTTAAAATCTTTTTGCTGGCTGTAGTTACTAAATTATAGTCAGGTCCTTTTTCAAAATCCTTTCTCGAAGCATTTTACTGAATATAATACTTTGTGTACAAATGCAGGAGTTATTAGTCAGTAGTTAAACTTCCAGATTTGATAGTGGCAAATTGACCATTAATAAAAAATAGTTTTGGGGGTTTTTTTTCCCCAGTGTGTGGTGGTGCACTGGATTTCAAATTTGATTTTAAATGATCAAAACCAAAGCAAAACAGAAGCTGACTCAAGTTGTGCCAGGGGAGATTTAGGTTGGATATCAGGAAAAATTTGTCCATCAAAATATGCAGCCCAGGGAAGTGTTTGGGTCACCATCCCTGGGGGTATTTAAATGAGCTGTAGATGTGGCACTTAGGGACATGGTTTAGTGGTGGACTTGGCAATGCTGGATTAGTGATTGGACTCGACACTTTAAAGATCTTTTCCAATCTAAATGATTCTATGATTTTATGCAGACTTTGCTAATGATTTCAGGATTTGAAGATTTAAATTCTTTAAGTATAGTTTGTTTGGGTTTTGTTGTTTTAGTTACTGTTTTTTGTTTTCAATAATGGCTTTCATCCCAGGTCTTTATTATTACAGAGCATAAGTTCTGCATACTTAGCGAAAGTCAGACATCTACTTATGTAAGAAATATTTGACTTACTCATGTACTCTTTGTGGGATACCATCAGTACCAGAAATTACATCTCTTGTTTTGTTAAGATACTGCTTTGGAGGGTTTGATAGTGTCATTTCAGAAGAATGTATACCTCATTAAAAGTTATTTAGCTTCCCTTAGGTAGATTAAGCGTTTCCCTTATCTGTGCTTCAGTGTTTGACTAAGTTATGTAAGGAAATCCTATGTTGTTCAAGTACTTTTCCTAATTTTTGGACTGGGAAAAGGGGAGGAAGACTTCACACATTCAGTAATATCTTGTTTGATGTCTCCTCTGAAGGAACTCACAGAGTTTTCACCAGGATAGCCGAGCCATTTGCCACATTAGGATGTGATCCAGCTTTGCACATTTCTGTTTCTTTGCACCGCTACAGCCCTCATTATTTACAGCTTTCTAATTCTATATTGCTCCAGAAAGGCTGACTTTGGGCTATGAGCTATGAAATAGCATGAGCCCGTGTTTCTGCATTCTTTTCCTGGGTCTCAGCAGGCATCATTGAAACTCTTGCCAGTGACTGGACAGATCACATGAATTGTCAGGCACAGCATTTTCTGACAAACTGAGAATGGCAACTTGATGAAATATTTGGAGGAGGGGATGCGAACATCTTTCTTCTATGCCAGTTTAGCTACACGTAAAGAGCGATAGAAAGCGTTGGAGAGTGTTTAATTTCATTGCTGTTTCCTTTGGAAAAAAGTAATTTACAAATAACCTTGTGAAAAGCTGGTGCGATGAATACTGTCCAATACATTCTACACAGTTTCTCTGCAGTGTTCATGTTTTTTTTCCCTAGGGAACAAGACTCCTGATTCCTAATTCAGTATAAAGTAAGAGTAGTCGATCATGTTTTCCTTTGCTGGTTACATGGCAGATGCACAGGCTATAAAAGTTGTATCTGAGAGCTTGCATCTTCTTAATTTCTTTGCCCAAACTCTTTTAACCATATAAAGCATTAAAATGGAGCTATCGTGTTACCGAGTTCTTTTTCTGAGTCATGAATACCAGATGCTGTTGAAGTCACAGCCACCATCTCTCAGGGTTGTATTTACATGATAGTTTCATACTGATTGCTTCTAACAATACTGCTACTGCTAACATTAGTGGTATTGAAGGACTGCATAAAGGACTAAAAGAGGATTGGATTTGCTATAGCACAGTTGAGACTGAAATTGTTGTAGCATTTCCAGGCTGAGAAAGTTTGGAGAGCATGAAGCGCACAGTATTTCTTCTGTGATTGTAATGAAGGCAGCCCAGTTCCACTGAAACAATTTTACATCAATAAGATAGTTGGAAGACAGCATGGAAAGAATCCAACCTTCCAATTTCATACCTACTTTAGAGAGACTAAGAAAAGAATCTGCCTTTTAAACATCTGGAATCTATTTCTTCAGTTTTATGGTATTGATGTTGGGTTTTCTTTTATTCATTCTTCTTCTTCTCTCTGTTTCTGGGAGACATATGGTTGGGGGTTTTAATTAGTTAGAAAATGGAAGTTTCTGTTAAGGATTATTCAGAATAAAGTTAAATAATGGCATTGTTAAATTCAGAAGGATCTAAATTTCATTGCTAGTTTCCTATTTTTATAGCACCCAACTAAATATTTTCCTTCTTTTCCCATGTAGTCCTCCTTCCTCAAGTAACAGCTGAGGACGGACTTCAGTTGGTATACATTAATCAAAGATGAGCTGAACATGAAGCGTGCTGTTAAAGATTATGTAGTTCCAGTTTAAAAGGATCCTTTTAGTGTTCTCAGTGTGATGGCCTTTTCGGAAATTTGCTGCTGCTTTTGTGTAGCTGTGCAAGCACTAGCATTTCAGAAGGTCTTTTCTACGGAACGGGTACGAAACCTCAGTAATTGAGAAGAAAGATTTTTTTTTATTATTTTTTAAAGACATCTTTCTTTCTTTTTTCACTTGGTTACTATTGTTAGTAGCTCCTTCCAGTGAAGCCAATGGAAAAGTTGGGGCACTTAGGCAAGCGGTCTCTTGAAGCAAATACCTATCCACAGAAATCAGTATCAAACCAAGGCTTTTTCTCCTCATGTTCCTTAATTTCCCTGAGATGTAGCCACCTACCTCATTAAGGTTCCTGTGAAAATCCCACCTGTTGTCTGTCCCTGCAGGCACTGAAGCCTTAATCTTAATCTGTACATCTTTGTGTGGGGTTTGATTATGCACAGCTCTGGGTACCAGTGCATACAAGTAGTGTCTTCTCTTGCTAAACCAAACAAAGCTTGTTTTATGCCTTTTTACAATGGGAGGAAAACAGCAGACTACCATTAATCGCATTGTTTGAATTTGGAGCTAAAAATCAAAGTCAAACTTCTTTTTCTCCTTGCTGCTGCGAGGTTGGATTGTATTCATTATCTTGCTGACTGGCCTGTAACTGTCTTCCCTTGCTTCCTGCTGAGCAGCTTATCCCGGCCCCAAGTGCGTTGCTTCCCCTTCCACTTCCTGCCAGCTTCGCCTCCAGAAGTGCAGGCAGGCCAAAATCTGAAGTCCCTGCCCTGACAAAACTGATTCTTACTTGGATATCAGTATTTGGAGCTGTAATTTCCCCTAAATCCTTCCTTGCTGAGCTCTTTAAAGTTTACTGTAGTTAGGATAAGTAAAAGTGCTGCATAAATGACTGAGTCAGTTGAACAGCAGAATGGATTTTCCTCTTTGGTTTGTTTTGGAAAGACCACTGAAATAAGTAATTGCTCTGGGGAGAAGTCATGACTTTACTGTGGCAGAGAGACTGTGGCTGTCTATTATTTGGAGTTGACCCTTAGCAGGAAAAAAAAAAAATCATTGCAAATTGTAATATGTATGTTTTATTACAAGTTCCAGGGATAAACTGGCCTGCCTTTATGTAGTAATAATGATGCATGGAACTGCCAATCCAAAACACCACTTGTACATTTTGCTTTTGAGAAGATAAACAGAATTCATAGGAAAAACATACTAAATAGGAGATATTGTTGTTAAAAGACCACTCAATTACAAAACCAAAATTAATCTTAACGTTGTAAATAGGAAGAAAATTTGGACTAAACGGTTTTCATCAGTCAAAAGAACATATGTGTGTGTATATACACATATCTATATATGTATATATGTATTTTTGTAATTTAAATAAGTAATTTATAACTGAAAAACTTCTCGTGAGTGTCTGGAAAATGTTGGTGTTCGATAGGTTGCATCAGAAAAATGAGAAGTTCCATTATGGTTTTATCCATCACATTAATAATAGATAATGATTGCAATAGTATTGGTATATTTATTAATATTAAATAAACATACATTCTTTTTATGTTCAAATGACCAAGTTACCTTCAGTTTTAAGTCTAGATTATCATTTAGCCTGTCTGGAATATTCCTAGGTAGAATGAATTTGACCACTGAAATGGAAGGTGCTAGAGTACATGAAATATCCAGTTACTAACTTGGTTGGCTTCGGGTGGTCCCACCTAAATATCAGTCCACATCCCGGAACTTCACTTTGCACCTAGCTTCCCCCACCACATTAATCTTCTTCTGAATGGAAAAAACCTATGCAACTTACGTGCATCATGTGTTTCCATCACAGCTGGTGACAAACATCCAAAATGAGTGTTTCCTTTATTCGATATTGTCGGTCTCGAGGTAGATACATCAAAATATTTAAATCTCTTGCCAAAGAACAAGACTGTTTTGTAAGACTTGCTTTTGCTTCCTATTTCTGCTTATGGCCTAGTGGTAATGTTTATGTTCCTTGTGGCAAAAGAACAGAAATACCTGTTTGAAAACTAAATAAAAAGTCAAAGCAAATTTTTAATTGTTTCTGCAAGTAAGGAGTATGAAAATCTTGCTAAAATTTAAGCAGCCACTTGACTATGCAGCAAAACATAATGTAAGGTGTTTTTAGTGTTTTATCATCGTCTCTTTTTTGAGGTATGAAAAAAACCTGATGTTACAAACAAGTTGCAGGACAACAGGTTATGTAATTTAGAATTAAAATATTATATAAACTATAATCTTGATACCATGGTCTTATTCCTTCCGCTGTTATTGTTGATTTCATTTATATGGAAAGCAGCCAAGGTTTCCACTGCATGGCAATAATTGCATTTATATGGTATTTCTTATCATCATGGTACACTTTATACATTGCTTAAGCTTTACATCTTTAGAAAATCTGGTTTTATGTGCGCAGAGATGCTGCCAGACTGGGAGGATTATAGCCTAGTGGGTTGGTCAGTGAATGCAGAACTCAGGAAGCTTCCTCAGCAAAAAAGTATTTGTGACTTTGGAGAAGTCATCAATTTACCCCACATCCCAATTCTGCTTGTATGTGAGCCCTGTTATTAAATGGGACTGCCACAGGGATAAAACACGTGGAAAATGAATCAAGCAGCTTGGGCTGCAGAGAGACCGGAGCGTGTCGGAGTAGAGGTTGTCATGATGCCCACGCTAGGAGCCTGAACTCGGACAGTCAGCTGTTGTGAAGAAAAAGATGATATAAAACTAATGGATACATCTGTGCCAGATGCTACATGACAGAAGCCTTTTAAATCTATTTTGTTAACAAGAAAGAGCCTTTCTGATTCTGGAGGAAAATATAATTAGAAATGTTGGTATTTCTATTTTTCTTTTTTCAGTGCAGTACTTCAGAGCTTCCAGCCAGTAGCAAGTTCTTTCTTTTTTGCCTTAGGCCATCAAACTATGGCAGATTATGAGGCAGAATTGTTTTTTGGGAGCTGGGCACTGGAGCTTGGGTTCAGACCTCTAAAGGAGGGCTATCAACTGTGTGCTCCCTATTGTATTCTCAAATCAAAACTCCTGAATAATCTGAAACTAAAGTGCAATAACTTTAAAATGCATATTTTTGAACTGCATACATAGATGAAGGAAATACATCCAATTGTTCTGTCAGTTTAGAGGAAAAGCCGCTGGTGCAGATTCTGGTTTGCTCTGCCACCCTAACCCGTCAGCTGCTGCTGAAGGCCATGACAAAGATCTGCAACGCAGGTTTTTCCCACAGGATCAGCCTGGGCAGTCTTTTTGGTGTTTCTATTAGCACTTGGTCACATCAGGGATGCAGTGGAACCCACAGTGTGCTTCACCTGTGACCTTCTTGAGAAGAAAATCAAGTTTAGGTAATGAAGCCATGCAGTAATATTGACACGAACGTGATTCATTTTAAAGCTATTAAATTATGACTGAACCTCTTTTCAGGATTGAGCACCATGATCCTCATTCATGCAGGGCAAGTGGGGATTGCTGATGTACAGGTTGCAAATCAAGTCCTTTATCCTGTGTCTCATCTGTGTGATACAAATAAGGAAAAAGCAGCAGCTTAATGAAAGGGTGCAAATTTAAAAATTTTTTTAATAAAAGATTCCACATTATAGTTTCAGTGTAGAGTATCAAATTAGCTCTGATTTGCCAAGTCTTATATCCATATGGTAGTCACTGTAATGTAAAATATGGACAGTCCAATTTTCATGCTGCATTACCTGGAAACTCTTGGAAGAAGAGAGCAATGGATTATGAAAACAGCTGAGACATCTTTTAAAGCTACAGAAGTTCATGTCTCAAAGAGGCAAACTCCTTGGAGGAGTTTCTTGTTATTTAGAATTTATACACTTGATGTTCAGTTCAAAGTATTTCAACACGATGCTTTTACCTGAACAAAGTTGCATTCAGTAATAGCAGAGGGAATGGATTTTGATTTGTAATTGATTAACTGTCTTAATGTGTTTGTATCAATTGAAAAATGCCCTGGCACAAGCAAAAGCACAATATTGCTCCGAGTAATTTTCCAGGCGTCTGTGTTTCGGTGGCTGGATGGCATTTAAGGTAACTACGCGATGTAACGGATGCTGATTTCATCCCGTATTGCTGTCATGCTAATGACTAATAGTGCTGATAAAAGGCAGTTGAGCGTGTGCCTGGGGCATGGAAAACTGACTCTCTGGGGTGAACTGTACCGTGATGTCAACGTTGTTCGGAATGCATGGATTCCATCATGGCTCTGTGTTTTGTCTTTAAATAGGCTTTGCTTTTACGCAGGACTCCTCTGCTCTGATTTACAGCAAAATTCTTGTATCTCTGGCGGTGTTAAGTTACAATCAGCGCTGTAGACAAAGGCAAAATTTTAAAGTTTTAAAAAATAGTCTTTGCTTTTGATATGGAGGGAACACTTGGGTGGCCTGTGTGAAATCAGTTGGTGGTCTAAGTCTAATTCCTCACGGATGCATCAAAAACAAACGATTAAAAAAACCCCCTTCATTATAAACAACACCCTTGCTGATACATTCAGCATGGAACAAAAACTGAACTGCGGAGGAATGAAATCCTCTGTGACCTTTAGTTCCAGCTTCTCCTAGAACACTGTACACACAGTGGTAGAGGAAAATTGCATCTTCTCACTGTGTTATTTTGTTACTGGATTTCATAACCAGCATACAGATATAGTTTAAGAAGGAAGCTCCATCCACTGTTTACTCATTTTTGAGCAAATAAAGGAAGCCATAAGAAGTTTTATTTAGGTACTGACTTAATTCCTTGAAATATAGTTTCTCTGTATCTTACCTGTTGGCATGCAATATACTTAAATCTTACAAAATTTCTTGCCTTAGCCCTTACTGATTAAACTAACAATTACTAAATCTCATGTGGTTTATGATTCTGTGTACGAGATTGTATTTTTGTAGTTCACCGTGCTCCTCACTATCAGTCAAAAGAAGGAAAAGGAGCAAATGTGGCAGGGAATCCACTCACTAACACTATCTGCTGTTGGGTGTGGCTGAGGAAATCCACATACTGGTTGATGACAGCCAAATAAATTAATTAGCTTCTTGGTGAGATACTTGAAAATTCTTGTGCATGTGCCATTAGATTTTAGCTAACTGCGTATAAATATATAAATGGAGAAGCTGGGATTGTTTATTAATGGTTTCTGGAGATAAGCCTGTCACTTTCTCCTTCCAATGTTCGTTAAGAAACAGCAGTGATATCACATGCAACCGTGATCGTTTTTGTTTTGCTTATGTCTGTCTATAGTGACTTTTAAAAAAATTATGTAAGAAACATACATCCTGTATTAAATAATAGACTTCCATTATTCCTGTTAAGTTATTGCTTAATTTACCTTGCATTTGGTTAAGAACAGGATCATATAATCCTTGAGCCCCTAGATGGGAGCTTTATCTAAACCTGTTGAGGTGACTAGGAATGCAGCAGATGGGCTCATTTCAGTGTCTGCAACATTTCATGTTATTTGGTGGTGCTGCTCTTAGAGGCGCCTCTCTGGACAACTGTACCCAAACAGCTGTGCAGCAGTAGGGCAGAACACAAAGTATTCACCCAAACCTTTGTATCTGCCATCGTTTTAAGAACGTGTCACAGTTTGTGTTTGTGGATTCTCTGTACTGCAGAGAATCCACATTGAGGATTCTCTGTACTGCAGTAGTTTCTCAGTGCTGTACACCCCTCTCGTGTTTGACCGAGAGCCTTTCTGTCTTATCCTTTCATGCAATAACACTCCAGCGCTCAGCTACTTGTTGAGCCTAACAACCCAATGGAGTTTCTTGCTGGAGGATGTTTTACTTTAAACAAACCATTCATGTTTCTGCTTCTGTTGTTTCCCAGTATTCTGCAAACCAGGAATCAGGAACGGGAGGAGCCCTAGCTGAGCAGTTGTGCAGCTGAAAGTTGCACGCTTCCTCTTGGCTCTCTGCAAAACCGCTTTTATAAGTCCAGTGCAAGAAGTTCTAGTGCAGTTTGACTGACACCCTTCCCTGTGCATCTTCAGGAAGGATCACTGTGGTGAAACTTAATAAAATTAATTATCAGCACATTGCAGTGTTTTCTGTGTTAGCCAAAGTCATTCTCAATGAAAGTGAAATGTAGCAACAGTAAAAGTGGAAACACAATAGTGCTGCATGCTTAACAGCAAATGCAGGTCCTTTGAAAGTTTAGTCCATCTTTCTCTTTTGCATCCTTGTTTTAAATTTCAGTTTCAGAAATGTGTCATTTTGTTAGGCTTACCTTCAGTCATACACAAGCTGTGGCTAAAACAGTGGTTTCTTGTCTTCTTTTGTTTCTGTGTAGAACGCTCTTCTGTGTGGAATAACTTATAGAAGGAAATAAAAATGCTGAGAAAATCAGATCCTGTTGATGTAACTCAATGTATTTATTTCAAATTGTCATCCTGCAAAGATGAGATTTAGTAGAGATGGGACTCTTTCGTGTACGAGGCAAAGGAACATCTGCAGGTGCATCTG
>VZTA01020373.1:182481-194149 GCA_013398855.1 Mohoua ochrocephala
AACACTTGGATCCTGTGTGTTGTGCTCTGTTTTTACTGGGCTGTTATTATTGGTCACTGAAAGGCAAGATGCCAAAACTGGACAGGAAATACTTTTTTTTTCCCTTTCTATGAGAGTTTTCTGACAAAAATATATTTTGCATAGAAGCTTCTGAAAATAATGCAGAGTTTTGTAAAAAAAATTATTTCCCATCCTCTCCCAGCCTTTTTTCCAAAAGGGTTTTTGAGTAATCTTGGCTAAACCTAGTGTGTGACTTTTCCAACTGATTTTGTTATAAATAGGTGTTTCCACTCAGCTTTGCATTTTGACAAAAGAACTTTCGAGCAGAAACTTCCTGATTTTTTAGGCAGTGCTGTTCTAAATATAGGAACTCCTAAAGGAGGTCTAAAAATGCTTCATGCTCAGGTACTTACTATTCAAAACCACTATGATGACAGTTCATTAAAACTTGAGCGATGGATTGGGAAAAAAAATTCTATACAAAGTCCACGTTGTTTGTGCCTCTTGCCTCTCAAGATTTTTAGCATGTCTTTCCTTCGTGCCACAGCATTCACTCCCCCTGAAAACATCTTCAAAGCGGTTTCATTTTTCTGTGTCTGTATCTCTTCTTCCTAATGAAGAAGATACTGTTCCTTCTTGGAACATGTTGGCTTATTTCAAATGTGATGGAGCAAGTGAAGTGTCAAAGGTGATTATGTTCCTACAAGCTCAGTGAAAAATAAAAGGCTTGGTGGAGAAAGGAGGACCTTTGTGGAAGATTCAGAAGTGCTTAGAGACCATTCATATCAAACTGGTAGGAAAGCAGACTTTGGTAATTCCAGTTTTTATGGAAGCACTTTTACCTGTCATGGGCACCTCGATATATTTCATCTGCTGTTTTTCTAGCCTTTTTTTTTTCCTTTCCCCTTTCTCCTTAGAGGCGCTGTTGAAAAAACACTCCTTACTTTGACCAAAAGTTTATTGAAACAAATGTGATTTAAAATCCCAGGCTATTCATATTAGTCCCCTCCTGTGCACCACGTAGTTGCTGATTCATTGCTCTGCTGCTGGACGTGGATCTGATGGTAGACACTTTGCCCCTTTGCCTGTGGCCTGAAGCTATGCTTGTATCCCTATGAACACTCTTGGGACCTGAGGGACTTAATGGTCTGAGAGTTTGCAATACTTCACTGAACTGAGAACACATATTTCAGTGTAATAGTCCAGTCTTTGACACTGAGTGATCCACCACCCCCATCTTGAAGACCTCACATAAAGTCTATAAATTACCCTGTCTCATGAGATACAGGTGTCTGATCTGTACTTGTCATTCACATCAGAAGATGAGTGAGAGCTTTGGGATGCAGGTACATTGCTAGGACTTTGACCTGTCCATCTCATAGAGAAAAAAATAATCTGCAGGGAACAAAACCCATCTGTTCTATGGAGCATCCATCCAACAAGACCATCATACCTGTCCTTTAAATCTTCAGCATTGAGAGGGTTTTGGTTTGTATTTTATTGAAGCTGATTTCTTTTTTTTTGTAATAGTATTTTTTACTTTGGTACCTGCATATTGTGATTTTAAAAAATAATCTTTGAAATAGGATGGAATTTCTATGTTACCCTTGCAGATTGGGAGAAATAGGATTATCCCAGTATTCAACTAATTGATCAAATTTATGTATACTGAAAAGTACCCATGCAAAGTTCACTTCTTTCAATCAGATTCTTTGTGCTGGTGTCACAATTGTGGTGATTGCACAGTACAGCCTCATCAGAAGGTACATGGTTCCTATAACTATTTTCATTAGACTTTATTTTTTCTTTTTAACAACTCCTTTATTGAAAGGACGAAATGATCTTGGTGTCTGAAAGCTATGTAATACTAAAGGGAGCAGGATAAATTTATATTGTATCACACAGTTATTAGTTCTATTGCTGATTGTTATAATCAACTGTAGATGTTACTGTGCAAGAACAGTATCTGGTTTTAGGTGGATGGAAGGTTTTGGCCATGCAGGTAATTTTTCAAAGTTCATTGTTGCCTTTGGAAAAGTTTCCTATGTGGATCCTGTTCAGTTTCACGCTGACCCTCATGGCTCAGTTTTGACCTTGGCAGCTCCTGGCCGTGGTGCTTCTATAGGCAGAATTTTAGAACTGAACCTTGTAACTTGATCTTACAGGTGTTCAGCACCTCTAAAAGGGCTGAAACGCAGAACTAATGCTTCAGGCTGTTCAGGTTTGTGAAACAGGACTTTGGTTTGTCATCAGGCTCCTTTGTTACTTCAGTCTGATACATGGCTTCCCAGAGAGAGGAATAAAATGAAGAGTTATGGGTTAATCAGTGATTAACTCGTGAAGCAAAACAACCACAACAGTGGTCACCGTCACCAGGGGCAAATTGGAATAACAGTTTTTACTATGTCTTGAAGTATGCTGAACTGTCTCTTGATTCCTATCAGTGCCATTCGTAGAGTATATATATGTCTTGCTTTTATTCTGCTGGTATTCATGGAGCATCTGAAAGATGTCAGGGAGGCTGATAGGCTTTTAGCAGGTGCAAAATCAAGTCTGGCAACTTCATAAAGCTACTGGATTTTTGCAGCATTTACATTGCAGCTTCCCAAACATTTGGAGCCTTTCTGCCCAAGGGTATGGTACTCTCAGTAGCAGATGCAGTGGAGGTTTATATTTAGAATTAAACAGGGCAGATATTTAAGATTTTTAGCGTACGTGTGTGACGCAAGTGAAGTGCCCTGAAATGTTGGATAGTATTGGTAGGATGGATAATCAATAAATAGGCCTGCCTAACTACTTGGGGGAAAAAAAAGACTAATAATTAGGACTTAGAAAGAAACAGTGTGAAGAGCTCCATTTAAAATCAAATTAATAAATTGTACTTGCCTTTCTAACTCGTGGGGTTAGAGCTGAGTCCTTTCAGAGTGAATAGCTCCTTACCCTCGTCTGACCGCACTCTTCCCAGGCAGCCCTGTTTAGAAGGCAGCGCATAGTTGTGCTGCATAGTCATGGTCTGCTCTTTCCTCCCTTGGACCATCTTCAAGGGCAAGGTCCCAACCTCTCCCTGTCTAGAGCTGCTAATTTGTTCAGTCCTCTGTGACCCAGGCTCCAGCATGTGCTGAAGGTTTGCCTACAAACTCTCCACATGCTCTCAGCAAAGTGCTTGTTATCTACCAGAGACTAAGCCGTGATAAGGATATTGGAATTCTTTGGTATACATACATTGGTGTTGTATGAGTGTGAACAGTGGCCATAACGTGATAAATAGCAAACACATCTGTATTAGTTACATTTGGGAAATGAGTTTTTGCAGGTCTGTATATGGCAGTTGCCATTTTACGTGTGTAAATGCTCTCATTTCAAGCACTCATCTAAATACTGACTGAGCCTTTAGAGTTTTGAGCTCATGTAATTTGTGTTCTTTATGCTTGCTTTCTCATTAGTTCTACCTTTGAGATTTTTGCAGTGTTAGGTTTGTGCTGACAGAGTTGCTACTTGGCAGAGATTTCAGCTGTGAAACAGAGTGAGAGTATGTGTTCTGAATTTTTAATTTTGGTTCCTTGTCTGGAGAAAAATGTTGTCCTTTTAGATCATATTGCTTAAGAAGTAGAAATCTGTGAATGAGGATATAATTTGGTGCTTTATGCCATGCCCAAATGTGAGTGGTGTAATGAAACCTATGAATTACTCTAGGCAAACCCTTGTTTTGGAGCCATGCTTTGTTATCCTGCAGCATAACATAGATTTACTTCCGATGTGAAAAATGAAGATAATAAAGACTTTATGGCAATCTGTATTTTGGTTTATATCATATTTAGGTGTGTTTCAGCTGATTCTGAAGAAACTAGCTGTAGTACTGCATAAAATAGGCCAAACACAGCTCTAATCTTGCTCCATCTTAACTTAGGACGAGTTGCAGATGTAGCAAAAGTAAAACCTGAAGGAGATGCCTGTGTTCTGCTGTTTTCCCTCTAAGGATTAAAATGCTGCACAAGTCATGTTTTAAACCGAAGAGATCAGCTATAGATGCACTCGATAACATGCACAGAGAGAATAATCTATTGCTTCTACTTTCTGACTATGGCTGACATTTTTTTCTTCAGGCTTCTCTGAATTGATTTCAGATTGATTAAAGTGTTTCACCTTTTCAAGATACTAAATTTTTTAGTTACACGTGTATGTAGGGGAAATGTATCTCTAAATTACTGGAAATCCATGAAGCTTATATTGAGGTTATATTAATTTTCATTGGAGACAATTAAAGCAAGGTGATCAAAAGCTGTTCTGCTGCAAGACACAATTCCAAAACCAGTGTGTGACTGTATTGAAAAAGTCTTTAACTGTTTGTTCACATCAAAGAACAGAATAATGTGTTAATCTTGTCTGTAAATATTTATGTATATATAATATTTATAATAGATGATTTTGGGAGCCTCAAATTGTATTTCAATATTAAATCTGAATTCGAATGAAAACTTTACTTTTTGACAGAGAAATATTATTCAAGAGTGCAGAAGAGAACCAGCCTGACAGTCATTGTAACTTTGACACATATAGTAATTGATCCACAAGAAACTACTGAGAGGGGGTTGTGGGGTGGTGTGTGGACATGACCTGAAAAAGGAGGTGTACTAATTTTTTTCCATCTGCATTTAATCATATGTAGTTGGCAGAAAACATCCCAATAATATTTTCATAGTTAACTGTAATGGAGCATCTGCAGTTGTACCAATAATACTTTACTAAATTATTCTTGAATCCAGATATTAGTTTCTGAGTTACAGATACTTTATTTAAAAGAAAAAAAAAATCCAAGTGATACTGTACTCACCTCCTTCCTAGGTCATTCTTTCTTGTAGGTGGTTTTTTTTAGTTTAATATATTATTCCTAATTCCTACTCTAAAATTTGTCTATTTTTACTCTTTCAGTTTCTTAACATATGAAAGAGTGTTGTCATTTTGTGCCTGTTTTATTAAGTGAGTTCTAAATGAATATCATTCTTCCAGGAAAGGTTAGATTTCGAGACTAAAGGATGAGTTCACACAGTTGTTGCCCCGTTTTGTTCTTATCTTTTCAAAAAAGAATGCTTGTCACTAATAATGTTGGGCATATGAAGCTGTAAAATATTTGCCATTAGAAACTGTTTGCAAAATGCCTTTATTTTGTACCTTGGTGCTGATAAAGGGAATAGATTTTGTTTGCAGAATCACCCTGACATTGAAAGATGTTATATAACCGCCACAATTTTGGTTAGCAGGAACTCAATATTGTGCAAATATCAGAATAACCCATCTGACTGCAGCAGGAGGTTATAGCACAATCAGATTGATTTTCCGTAATGAATGTTAATAATGATCAGTTAATATTAACTACTTCTTTCTGCTGTGTGATAACAAGGGCTCCTGTTAAGTCGGGGATAATGTGACAGAGCTTTTAGGGTTGTGTGACATCCCATACAGGCGTGGAAAAAAGCCCATCCTGTCAGAGGATCATCATTTAAAGATCCTGTGGTGGGTTTTGTTCTGCTCTGCTCGCTCCTGTGTGGGTACCAATATCTCAAAACATTTTGAGCAATCTAGATAAGTCACAAAAGCAGAATTGCTTCAGAGGTCACGATGACTTTGCATAATGAGTCCATTAGATGCGGTAATCAATATCAAGCCCTTGGATCTTATGAATATTGATGAAGCAATTGTACAGAGGAGGTAGATGGGGAATTGAGATGCATTTTGGCATAATCAGAGTAACAGTTAATGGTCTAGGTAGATTATGGGTCCAGTAAGCACCTCACAACATTTTGGATCTTTCTAAGTTATCATTAATAATGGAGAAGCCATTACGGCATTTGCAGTGGGAAAAAAACTGTACATGGCTTGTGTTGCATTCTGCCCACACAGTGCTTCTAAAGGCAGTGGGTGTCACTCCATTGTTTGAAAAACAATGGTAAAAATCCACTGGTGAAAACAGTGGGATTCCTCACAAAATGAGGAATTATGTCACCTTTTCACTTTTTCTGTGAATTGTTTTTCTGGTTTTTTTTCTTTTTTAATTGGTTAGTTGGTTTTGTTTTTTCTTTGTCCTGATGATTCCCTCTTTTCTGTAGAGAAAAAAGAATCTGGAAGTTTTTGTGAGAAACCATGAGCATTAAGCTGATTTTTGCATATGTCCACAGTTGTGTGCCCCTTCACCCTTCTGGCCTGGGCTTAGTGCAATGGCTTCATCCCTCTGAGCCCTGTAAGCAGCACAGAAACTTCTGAAAATCCCTGCTGATAGCTCACATGCAAGTGCTGGCTGAAATATGTAGCACTGGCATTACAGAGTTTGCAAGCACAAGCTCTTGTAGCTGGATTATACAATCAATCATCTGCTCTGCAGCTCGGCTGTCAGTCTGCAGAATGGAGTAAACGAAAATTTCTTACCTTGCAGAGGTTGAGCTGGACATGTGTCAATAGATAACTGGCAAACTTGTGGAGACTGAGGTCAGTTCAGGCCTTGTCCTGAGTGGGGGACAAATCAGTCAGATGGAAGAAGATAAGGGAAAAGATGCAGAAAATGTAAAGAGTCAAAGTTGATGCTTTATAAAGTAAGAAAAGAGTCCGTGACAGAAGGATGACATTTGAAGTGTGAAAAGCTCTGGCCTATGAAAGGAGAATGCACAATTTTCATTTCATGCTCTTTTGCCTGTGTAAGCAGCTGACATGGTGTTGAAGGGCACAGCCTTTCTCGTTCAGCAGTGGGAACGGATGGCTCTGAATTGAAAGTCTAGGTCCGTGCAGAGGGTTCGTAAAACACTTGGTTCCATCAGCAATGACCAACTCACTCAAGTCACAATACAAAATCCTGAGACTCAATTTTTATTCAAGCATTTATTTAAGAAAACCAGCATGCAGAGCAAGTAGGATTTTTTTAACATAAAAACTGAGGGATAACTTCAAGGTTGCATCTTTTACTTGGGTAAATCACACAGCTTCCAGTGTGGTGGAAGTGTGTGTGATTCATACACACAGCATGTGCATAGAGGGCCAAATACAGTTGGAGTGACAGAAAGTTACGTTGACAGAGGATATTTCAAAAAATAGATTTCCAGATAGTAATAAGTACATTTAGCTGCAATTGTTCTCTGGTGACTAAAATAAATACCTAAGAATAAATGTTGTCTATAAATAACTATTTGGCTTAGCGCCAAATTTCTCTGCTGTTTATGGAAAAGCAGATTAAAAAAAAAAGCAGTTGCTGTGACTTTTCCAGCATATGACCTGTTTTGACCCTTACTCCTGCGAAATGAGACCAGTGTGGCTGAAAACTGTCAGCCACAAGTCCCATACCATCAGAGAACTGTGTGAGGGACATTTAGAGGAAACTGGGCATATCAGTTTCGAGATATGAGTTTGAAATTACAAAGGAATGATGTTACATAACTTTTCTTGTTAAATAGATTCGCTAGAATGCGTGACCTTGACTAGTTTTGGTGAAGTCTGTAGTAAATACCCTTGTTTTGTATTTATTTTAGAGATATTATACATTTTTGTTGTTGTTGGAAAGCAGAAGGGCCCTTTTGCTTCTTCCAAACAGTGCTGAGATGCTACAAATGACAGCAAATATGCAAGCTGATAACGCCAATAACTTTCTCCATCTTGTAGTGTCCTCCTACTGAAGGTGGTGTCCAGCTGGACACTGATAGTGTCTCACACTTGGCATAGTTGTGGTCTCATAGAGGCCCAGCCACTACCTGTCCTTCTTGGAATATTTTTTTTTGTTTCCACTTGGTATCAGTCAGAATTCTTTACATCAAATTTCAGTACTACTTAAGCTGGTTTCATTAGTGATGCCACTAATTTTGAAGGCACAAAACACTGACAACTGTTATTTACTTTCAAAAAGTACTATTCACCTTTTCCTACCTAGAATCACTCTGCTTCTCTGTAACACCTGGTAGCACCATAAGGATATTTCTCTGTCTGGCATTGCCTTGAGAATTTTGATTTAGAATCATATTTGTGTAGTTCAGTGCTAGACCTTGTAAGTTCATTCATGACTTGAATTTTCCTTTTTTGATTGCCAGGATTATGGGTATAGAAAAACAGTCATAGAATCGTTTAGGCTGGAAAAGACCTTTGAGATCATCCAGTCCAGCCATTAACCCAGCAATGCCAAGTCCACCACTAGACCATGTCCCACATCTGCTAGACCATTTTTCAACCATTTCTTTTCACACTCTGCAGACAATGGACCACTAAATTAACATCATTGCCCTGTGTCACACTTGATGTCCCCCAGTTCTTACATGCACATGCATTTTCAGCTTCCATTAACAATTCTGTAGAAATTGCTTCTTTCTTGCAAACAGTTTAATAAAATATGTATTTTATCTTGCTGTATTTCTATTAATTTCTTCTATAAACTTTATGAAATGGTTTCTCCATATTACAAACTGCTTCTATTCCGTCTTTGTTTTGATACAGTACCTTTTCATAGAAAGCTGGGAATGCAAACTGAGTTAAAAATGCCTTTATGAGCAAGTAATTTTGCCTTCTCACAATCTTACTATGGTTTTATTAACAATTGTTTTAACTTGTCCAGGAGCCATTTTAATGTTCATTAGTCCCAACCAGTGAACCATAAATATATGGCTTTAAATGTATTTATTCCTCAGCTGGCTTTTTTTCTGCTATTAGCACTCACTTGCTCCAGAATGTTACAGCTTTCTGTGGCTCTCCAGCAAGCTGCACCATCACTGTTGGGCAGCTAATTTCCATTTGGTGTGCCCACAACTGCGGTAAAAGTGAGAGACGGGAAAGTGGTAATGTTACTACTGTAGGCTCAGCCTTCTTAATCCTAGCTGTTTGACCTGCTTCAGCTAAAATTGCTCCAGAGATTCCCTATCACTCCTCCCACTGCCACCTACTTGGAGTTCAGGGAGTGCAGCTTTGTTGCATGCAATCTTTGGAAAATGCCATCTTCCCTATCCCACGATGTGAATGGATTGGTTTATCTTTGATTCATGTCGTTCAGTCCTTTCACGTGGATCTTCATCGTTGCAGTCACCAAACGGCTCCTGCCAGTTTGTGAACTGGAATACAACTGGCCAGATCTACTTTAAAGCCATTTCTGAGGGTGCACGTGTGATTTCACTGCTTTGCTCCGACTTGTACTGGTTTTTTTACTTTGTTTTCCTTCTGCAGACAGATCTGTTTCTCAGAAGATAAATATTAGACCCTTGTTGGCCTGTATAATGTTTCCCTTTGCCCTCCTGGGGGGTTTTAGTGGTGTTGTGGTGGGTGTTTGTTGGTTGGTTTGTTGTTTGGGTTGGTTTTTTTTATCAGATTTCTTTTAAAAGTAATTTTTAGGCATTCTCTAGAGAGACAGTATGCCAGGTGATATAATCATAGGCCTTTCATTTCACTGAAATGCCTACAGGTTGCACACACGTAGTTTCTGACTCATTTTGTTTAGTGCTACATCTATGAACATGGGCAGTAAAGCGGCCCTCAAAATTTGGGAATGTTTAACTTTTCTTAAATAATCTCTACAGCTACCAGATGACTTATTAAAATCATCATAATGGCCTGTTATTTTCCATATTTTAATTCCGTGGTTTTTAACTTTCAGAAGCAGTAATTATAATTTTTTATTGTAGTTGTTAATATCAGCTTTTTTTAAACATGAATAGAAAAAATATGGGAGCCCTCTGGTGGGCTGTCTAACCTCTGCATATGTCTCTGTAAATCAGAGCATAGAAAATGAAGTTGGTTATCAATCCACTGCCAAAGTGAGAAAAGCCCCCAGTGCACGCTTATTCTCACACTTAGTTCGTTTAAATCCTATTGGTTGCACTTTTGGTAATAATTTACTTTGCTTCTTGAATTTACTCCCCGTTTTGTAAAATGAATTTGGTCTGAATAGAAACTGTGAAACCCTTCCACCCCTGTGCATCACCTGCTCGCAGTGCTGTTCACATTAATCACCAGTTTGTGTGTGCATTGTGAGCAAGGTCTTGGGGAGGAGGAACCCATCCATGCAAATTATGAATTCCACCACAGAAGGTCATTCCAGCTTGTTGGAGGGACATAACCACAGCCCAAGCCCTGGCCTTTGCTGGCAGAGAGCAGTACATAACACAGCCTTCCCTAGTTTCATTTACGATTTTGTTTTCCTGTAAGGCCCCAGGCCGTGCTCCGAGGGCTACTCTGTTTGAAGATTCCAGAAAAATCAAGGCAAAGAAAGAACACTTGTATTTAACATAAAAAATAAAGGGATTCGGCTTGAGTGTTGTTATATATGCTTGGAAGGGCTAACAGTTTTGAGAAATTAGAAAGTTATTTACAATATAGACAGGGCAACGATGCTTTCTTTTTCCCTTGGGTTCTCTTGGATTCAAAATGTACATACATGGTTTCATTAGCTGGAGAAAAAGAAATCAAATGCCTCTGGAACTGATTACATAAAAGCAAAAGAGCTCTTCCTGTCTTTATATGTAAGGCGCGCCATTTTGAGGGAAAAAAAACCCTTTTATTTTTTACAAAGGTTTAAAAGAAATTAAATTCTTTTTCATACTTTTTTTTTTCCAGTCTATTTCAACGGCAAAATGGGGGGAATGAAAGAGACAGAATGACAATATAAACATTGAATGAAATAAACTGAAATGTCAGAGTACTCTTTTTTTAGATGGCAGAACAAATATCAGTCTACTTATATATACCATTTTTGAAGAAAAAAGTTAGTTTTTAATCTATCTTGGGCTTTTTAAGTATAAGCACTTAAATTCTTTTTCAACACAGTTTTATTTTTATTACCTTTTAATAATGGAATTTTATTGATGCATAAAATAGAAGTCTTTTTGCCTTCCTGTGTAGTACAAAGCCTCAGGTTTCCCCCTCTTAGATAGATTCCCTGAACCAATGGTGAACTATTTCACCACAGCAAGGTTGCATGGCCTGTCTGAAGTCAGGCTGGAAGGGTCTCCTTCACCAGAAGGTTGGATCATCTGCTCAGATTCTGGTGCCTGTTCTCATCTACACCATAGTTCAACCTGATCAGTCCCTGTAAGTCACTAAAGAGTTGTCTGTCTGAAAGGAATGAGAGGAGATATTAAAACCTTATGAAATACTCCAGTGTACATACTGAAAAACAGTAACTCTTTCACATTGACTCTTTATGAATGTTGCATTACTTGCCACAGCCAAGGCCTCAGGGTGCCTTGGCTTCTACTCTTTCTTAATGTGTAAAAAAAGCACTTTTTCTGAAATAAGAGCAAGTGCTATGGGAGCTGCTGTGGAACAGCCATTCCAGCTTGCTTCTCCATGCAGACAAGTGCTTGCATTGTACTTGCCATCCTTGTTGGACCAATATAAAGGTCTTTTTCTTATAAAATTGGCAACCAAACATTTGGAAAAAATTTAGCCTAATTATGCCAATTCAAAATCTTTCTAATGACTGTAATATTTATAACAGTAGCACAAGGGGATGAGACTTCATCCTTCTCGTGCTATAGTAAGGTGGTAGAGCACCTCACAAAAATTAGGAATTTGGTTGTATACCAATACAAATAGCCAATTCCATTCCTCCTTAGCTGCTGTCCCAGCTCCAAATAAATATAACAGTAGAGTATTTAGAGAAAAAAAGATATCTTCAATTGAATAAAATGACTATTATTCAAATTGAAAATGC
>VZTA01020374.1:7059-25019 GCA_013398855.1 Mohoua ochrocephala
AGTGTTCTCGCTCCCGCTCCCCTTCCCGTTGATGTGACCCGCGGCGTCCGGGCAGCTCGGATCCCGGGCAACCCGCTGCTGGGTAATGAGCTGGGAGCCGGGCCAGTGTCTCCGGTTTCAGACCCCACTTGTGCCCAGTATGTACCAGTTCTGCAGCACCGCCCGACGGCAGGCACAGTTCCCACGACGCCGGTTTTCTCGAGGGCTTTTCGCTATTCCCAGGGGATCACACCACCTCAGACACCCGTGAGAGAAACAGCGTATCCCCTAACTGTTCCTGGCGAGCAGTATCTTCCTTCCAGCATCTTTCTTTTCTGAGGTAGCCAGAAATGAAAAGTGAACCTCTTAAAATGGCTTAATCATAAAGCCGCTGAAAGATTCCATCTCTGACTTGATGGAGCTAATACCCATATTGAATCATTAGCATCCTCTACCACTGTGTAAAGCAACTGCATTAACTGCAGACCTCTTACACTTTGCGTTTTACTCTTAGTCTTACAGCTGTGGGAAATAGAGGAACTTGAGCATTCGTTTCCAATTCATACTTTTCCAGTCTAGATTGGTACTTGTTGGACTTCGGTGATCCTTGTGGATGGGTCTCTTCTGACTCAGAATATTCTATGATTCTGTGATTGTCCTGTGACTGCCATTTTTCTCACCATTAATATGTTTTACTTGAAATCTTTGCTGTTTCTGCTGTGGTTTAGCCCATCTTGAATCAAAATAAGACAAAGAAAAAAAAAAGAAAGTTAAAAAGCCAAACTTGCTGTCATTTTCTAACATTCAGTGCTATTTGAACATATAGCAGCTGTATTTAATATGTCTCATAAACTATACATGGTGCAAGTTGAGATTTTGGTTTATAGTGGGTTTTATCCTATAAACTGCAGCTCCCTGCAAGTCCCTGGTGTACATCTAACACATCTGTGTGAGATAATCAAGGACAGTATGTCCATCAGTAAGCCTAAGTTTTGTATAAAGACTTTACAGCACTGCTGGAAATATTTAGACCTCTACAAATCACAAATGTCTGGAGAAATCTGTGTAGTACAGATGAGTGAAGCCTCCATCTTTATATGGAGTAGCTGTAAATACTAAACAAAAGGCAGTTTAGGTGCCACATGATTACAAATGGAAGTCCTGTTATTTCTTATGCCTTTTCTGCCCCTGGTCCCTCCTTTCCTGAATCTCATTTGCTACCGGTTGCTCCTAACTCTGTGTTAGGACTGTAATGCTCTTATGGCCTTCCTGCTGTGATTCAGCGTGTTTGTTTCTTTTGCCAATGCTTTGTTCCCATCCCAGTTGTGTTCATTTGAGATGTACGTTCCTCACCACACCCAGTAGGACTACAGCAGTTTCTGCAAATGTCATGAACTTCAACAAGGCCGAGTATGAGGTCCTGCACCTGGATTGAGGCAATCCCAGGCACAAATATAGTCTGAACGGAGAATGGGTTGAGACTAGCCCCGGGGAGAAAGACCTGGGGGGGTTTGTGGACAAAAAGCTGAATATGGACCAGCACTGTGTCCTTGCAGCTCAGAAAGCCAACCAGCTGGGCTGCATCAGAAGAGGTGTGGCCCACAGGTCAAGGGAGGGGATTCTGCCCCTCTGCTCTGGTGAGACCCTACCTGGAATGCTGCATCCAGGTCTTGGGCCCCCCAACACAAAGAAGACATGGAGCTGTTGGAACTAGTCCAGAGGAGGCCCCTAAGCTGATGACAGGACTGCAGCATCTCTCCTGTGAAGACAGGCTGAGAGAGACAAGGTTGTTCAGCCTGGAGAAGATTCCAGGAAGACCTTTTTGTGGCCTTCCAGTATCTAAAGGGAAGAGCTCAAGAAGGACTTTTCACAAGGCCATGTAGTGATAGGACAAAGAGAAATGGCCTTAAGCTGGAAGAGGGTAGGTCTAGATTGATATTAGGAAGAAATTCTTTACTGTGAGAGTGGTAAGGCACCAAAGTAAGTTGTCCAGACAGGCTGTGAACTCCCCATCGCTGGAGGTGCTCAAGACCAGTCTGGATGGGGCTTTGAGCAACCTGGAGTAGTGGAGGGTATTCCTGCACATGGCAGGGGGTTTGGAACTAGGTGATCTTTAAGGTCCCTTCCAACCTAAACCATTCTATGATTCTACCCATGCTTTCAGCTAAAGGCAGCTGAAGGATTGTGGTAGGAATGTAGCTGGTTTAGTAGACAATAGATGTTTCTACAACATTTACCTAAGAACTTGATTTTCACAAAAACTTATTGCTAGTATGTTTGGACTGCAGAGATAAGCTTCCAAGTTAGAGCAAGTGCAAGAGGTTTAAGTTACTATCCCATCTCAGGATGCATAAAGTATATGTGAGGCTACTCAAGAAATGACACATTAAGAGTTCTCTCAGTGTGTTACCTTCACTTGCAAATATTCCTCAAACAACTAGCAGTTCAGAATTGATCAACTGTGCATGGGCTGTATTATTTGGGCTGCGGAAATAAAATACTGCTACTACAATAAGTGTAGTCCTGAGCTCTTCTGAAACGCAGGCCAGTCATCCTCATGTTTAATTGTTGACTTTGGTATTAAACTTTAACTTTTTCATTTTTCCTAATTATTTTTTTCCATTCCTCAGTACTAAATATTTGTTCATGCTTTTCAGCTTCCCATCACCAATGTTTCTTGGAATTGGACAGGTACGTTCACAAGTAAAGCATAATGAAAGTATTCATTATTTTGTAAGTTCAACTAATGATAATAGAGGTAGATTTTAGGAGGCAAAATCACAGTTATAGTGAACTGCTTGTTTTCTGGATTAGATACACTATAAGGAACTGTAATTTGTTTCATTGAAAACAGGCAGCTTTGAGCTTGAGTCAGAATTATTGCCTGGAAAGAGTCATGTAAAAGACTGGGATGCTATTTATTTCTCCTTGTAAAGTTCTGTAATTAAGAGATCTGGCCTTCGAAATTGTCCGGCTTTGTTCTAGCAAGTGCATGCATTCTATGAGGGTCCTTGAGCATTTGTGGACTATATGCAAAGATATTGCCCCTGTTTGTAGCCAAACCGTGTATTTCCTCATAAATCTCTCCCCATTTCCCAGCAGTATTCCAGTAGGACTAGTGCAAAATTTTGATTCTTTGTTGCTTTATTTGCCCCTCGGTAAGTTGCAGTACTGCAGCAGAAATGTTTTGTATTATTTTTGTTGTTAGGAGGCATCGTAGTAAAACCAAAGTTCAGATGCTTGTGGACTGGGTCCATAAAGAGGAGTGCGTCACTGCAGAGGGATCACTGATAAAGACTGAGCCGTGAAGCTGGTGTTGTTTAGGCAAATACATTTTATAGAGAATGTGCTTTCTGCCAAGGTTGCACACCAGGGGATAGTGAGGAAGAATTGAAAACAGGGTACTGCAAGTCTGATATATCTGCTGTTGGGTGCTAGAGAGAGTGAAATGTCTTGTAAAGACTTTGTGATGTGTGAGAAGAGAGAGTTTTACACATCCGTACAACTCAAGGAACCACAGATCAGGTTTCAGTGAAAGACTAGAAAATGTGGCAATAATTCGTGTGACGATGCAGCTTTTTTCTTTGCAGAACCTAAGACTTAATGGTATTTCCATTTTTTTTTTATTGACTGATCCTTCCAAGATTTCCCTGAACACTTTATAAATTACGTATGATATGGTATAATTTAGTCTGCAGAACATGACTCCACCTCATTCTCTAGATAGTCAATTACTGTGTTTTGTATTAGGAAAATTTGACCCTTTTTTTTTGACTCCCTGGGGACAGCATTAACACCTGTGATGTAAGATTGCTCAGATATTCTTCTTAATTCTGTCTGCATCTTTACTATTTCTTCCTCATGTTGTCAACAGACTGATCAATGCCCAACCTCCATCTTTCATTACAAAAAAAACCCCCTTTAGGAGTGATTCTGCAGACTAAACAAAAACTCTCTAAGTAAAAATTTCATGGTTTATCTGGGATCGCGTCCTATTTTATTTTCTCAGCATGCATTGTTTCACAGAGTGCCACTAATTTTCTTCAAGATAGTAAAGTGTATGTGTGTATTTTACTTTTAAATAAATAGCTGGCAAAATTGATAAGAATAAAATTATTTCAATTTGTTAATTGCATTCTGTGCTGTTCTTTTAGAGAAATACATAAAACCTAACATTTGTCAAATTCATATAAAGATTTTTTCTTTGAAGCAGTTTTTTCATTTGTACATTACAATTTTGCTCTTACACGACTTCTTGTTTTTTCTTTTTTGTTTAGATGGCAGCCACTATACTTATCTTGTATGTGTCAAAACTAAATAAGATTGTTCACTTCCCTGATTTTGACAGAAGTATACCTGTGAAGGTAAGGATTACGTATGTCCTAGTATTAATGGGAAAGAGTTACTTCTTAAAGTGGCTTTGCTTCTTACGGAGACAAGAAAAACATTTGCATTTCTTTTCCAAAGGGGATTATTTGTATCATTGCTTCATTTAAAAATGGATTTGATAATTTTAATTTCTCTGCAATATTCTAGTGTGTTTGAGTTGTAGAGATAAATTCTGTTTGCAGAGAAAGCTGGTGCCATTTTGTTGTTCAGCACATGGGAAGGGTGCTTTGCCTTCATACAGCTGGATGAACTCTTTCCTCTTCCTGAAGTGTTTGGATATAGCTCTCTGTGGGATCAGTGGGAGATATGTTTATGAAAGACTTTTGAACATGCATGAAGGGAGAAAGGCTGCTTAGAAGTACGAATGGAGCATGTAATAAAATAATAGAAAAATAATGTGATAGATGAGAAACTGGAACAACAGTTGACTCCCAGTTTAAGATTTATGTTCCATAGAAGGGGCTAAAATACACTGAAAATGCCGTAGGTAGCGACTAGCTTATCATACAGGCCTTAAATGTGTCTGGTCTGAAGAGGCAGGACAGAGCAAGTGTGAGAGGGTCTCCTCTTACCTCAGTTTGGGAACTAGGATGTGAAATGACTACAGCAATGATCCTTGAAGATTTTTGCACCTACACAATGTTGCTGTGATGCATTAGCCTGTGTGTTTATGTCCTGTTGCAGGGTATTGGGAGAGTTCCCAGCCCTGCTGCAGGGCTCAGATATTATAGCTTTTCAGGCCAGCATCTGTACTGCAGAATCTTGTCTTACTGTCGGTATGAGCTTTACAATGGATGTCTCAGAGGCATATTTATTCTTAATGCATGTTGAAATCATTGGCATTTCTACATGTACAAGTCTTGGAGGAAAATCTGTGGTATCATTCATAAAATGGACAATCCTTCTTTGTTCCAGAATAAGAAAGGTTTCCCAGTGGGTAGCTTTGAGTTCCACTTATAAACAACTTATTAAGACCTTGAGAAGTTTCTTCCCTCCATCCCCCCCCAGTCCCACTGTACTCCCTCTCTCCTGTTGTCTTCACTTTAACTTAAGTACAAAGGCATTAAAAAAACACAGCACCCATTTTCTTTGTCCTAATAAGATCTGTTGTTTGGAAGACTTCACTGGATAGGCTGGGAGCAGTCAGCATTTTAGCACCCAGGACTTGCATATTGCTTGAAGTGCTGAATTTGACTAGTCACAGTGAATCAGCTGGATTGTTCATTGTTGATTTCTCTACTTTTTAAGGAACTCCTAAGTCAACTCCTTATCCTTTTGTCAACTTTTGCTTTGACACTAAGATAATCATTACTTTTCACTCCTGAATTGGTTTATGTCTTCAGTGCTCTCAGTTAGAGTTTTAAAGTAGTGAAATGCTTATTTTAGTGATGAAGCTTTGAGGTTCCTGACCCTTTTATAGTAAATGATTCACTGATCTCTGCTGTTGTGCTGGATGTTGTAATTTTGTCTTTACAATGGAACAAATTTCAGAGGAAAGATAATACGATGTCTGCTCTGTTTTCAGCCTAGAGATTAAATAAACCAAAATGTTCTAAATAAAAATCTGCCGATGAGACAGTGCATTACAAAATTTTTGCAAACTTATGTCGACAGGCTGAATACTTATTGTTACTTATACTCCTGCTTTCTTTATAGTCCTGTTTACTTCTGCTGTGACTTTCACTTAAAAGTTAACTTCAGCTGACTATCAGTTAACTTTCACTTCACCTTTCTTCTCTCTTGCTGCGAAAGAAAGGCAGAACTTTTAACATAGATAAAATACCCCCCACTCTTCTGTATGCTTTTCCAGCAGACAAAATTTTAAGAATGCGTAGCCTTCAACAAACACAGTGTCCCCTGAAGTGTCGCTGTGTAGGAACAGGAGCAACTATTACACACTAGGATAGAGGTTCTGTTATGTCTTCTGCCGTTTCAGTCCCTCTGGACTGATAGTGAGTGGGACCAAACCTACACACTGCCGTTGTCCCCGTTGATTACTTTGGTTGGTTTAAATCTTCTGCAAATTCCAACCTTTCGCATTCTGTGATACTGTAATTTTTTCTGTAACAGGAAAATCAATGGCTTTGAATTGCAGCTGATTATTGTAGGGATCCATGGCTTCTTGTACAGTTTCTTAAGGTTCTGAAGTTCTGTTATTGTGTCTCTTTATTGTGTTATGGACCATATGTTTCTGTGCAAGTCAGTCTCTTTGCTAGAAGCAAAGTTTAATTTACTCATAAATACTTACGTTTCCTTTCTAGTATCTCACATAGCATAATTTTTTGGTTAGATCCAAAATGTTGCAACTTCCAGCTATACTAATATATGTGGAGTACGTAGAGAAGCACAGCATACTTATAGTTCATTAATTTTTTTATTCCACCTCTTCACTTGCTTATTTAGCTACTGTTATTAGTATTACTTTTAAACCTAAAATTAAATGTTAAAATGGGTATTAATCTGAGAATTATAGTAACTAGAATAAAACTGATTAATATTTACTCTAAATGGATTCTAAGTCTCATTAGTGGTAGATTGCAACTCTTTTAATGACATCAGTGAAGCTGTGGTCATGACCAGTCACATAAATGGGAGATGCAGATGAGTTAGGAGCATAGTTACATTTTTTTCCTCTTAAAAAACCCCTCTTTCTTGCTAAAAGTAGATCTTATAGGTATCAAATTCTGTCAAGTAAAGTTTCTCAACAGTACTTCTAAACATAATAATCTGAGTTGTGCTTTTAATTTTATCACAGTTGTTTCCTCTGCCTCTGATTTATGTTGGAAACCACTTAAGTGGATTATCAAGTACCAGCAAACTCAGGTACAGTAAGTAGAAGTTATAAGTAGACTGTTTGGATTTTACCCTTTTCTCTTGTGGGGTAAAGAAGAAACACTAAAGAAGAGTGTTGTCTAGAGTCTTAAATTTAAGTGGTGTCTGTCTGCCTGTCTATCTAAACCCCTGGTACTGTTATGAAATTTTTACCCAAACATTTGATCTGTTTACGAGTTGTCTGCTTGCTTTAAGGAGAGCTTAGCCAGGCCTGTACAGACATAAAATCACAATACTCCTACGTGACCATGAAAGTGCTTTCACTTTCCCTTCATGCCTAAGCATCCAGCTTTTCCTGGGTGTCCTAACCAGAGAGTTGGAAAACTGTAAGATGTTTCTGAAGGAAGAAGCATAAGGAAAATATTTGTACCACAATGTTATGGCAGGTATTTAGGAATCACCAAGAGATGAAAAAACTGCTGTGTAGTGGGGTGGTGGTGGTGGCCAAGTCCTGCTGAGCGCCAAAAGCAGGTTGGCAGGGAGCAATGCTGAACGGTGCCTTGACTCTCGTGTGCCTGTAAGCATAGACCCATGAGAGCTGTTTCCATGCTATTGCTAACAAGGTGTAAGTAGTGTGCTTTAATAGAATGAATGACTGCATTTTCTGTGGAAGAGGAGCACAGAAGCACGATGGCTGCGCCAGCACCGGAGGATACAGCACTACTGTTGTGGTGGTTTTTTTATGTCATTGCAGGCTCCTGAAGGTTTGGTACTAAGCTAAACCAAAACAGAATTTTACAGGTTTGTGTGCATTTGGTAACTATGAGACAGATGCTAGGAAAGAAAATAGAATGACAGAATCATAGAATTGTCAAGGTTGGAAAAGACCTTTAAAATCATCCCGTCCAACCGTCAACCCAGCACTACCACTGTAACCCTGGACCAGTGACCTCAGCACCCAATGCCAGATCCAAACACCCTCAGGGATGGTGGCTCCACCACCTCCCTGGACAGCCCACTCTAATGCCTGACCACCCTAACAGTGAAAATTTTTTTCTAATGTCTAGTCTGAATCTCTCCTGTCTCAGCTGAAGGCCATTTGCTCTGGTGTTCTCACTGCAGCACAGTAGAAGAGACCTGCCCTCACCTTACTATACCCTTCTTTCAGGGAGTTGTAGAGAATGATGAGTGATGAGGTCCCCCAATGTATTGCTTTTAATTTGTTTACTTTTCTTTTTATTTATAGAATTAATGTTCTCTAGCTACGAACACTAGATGCCTGATTCTGCAACTCTTTGTTGGATGTGTTCACTATTTCCACTGAAATAGACATAAAGGCTTCGGCAGTACTGTCCCTAGTAGCACTTCAGCCATTGTGAAAATGAAAGTAATTTCAGAACTGTAAAAGTTGGCTTTTTCTTTCTCTTTTCTCTTACTGTAAATTTAAATGTTTAGTTGGGTATATAAATGCACCTTCTCCCTCTCCTGTGGCTGGTGTACCTCTTTTAGATTTACTAGTTGTAACTATTTTTTTATAACAGAAACTTAAAAATGCCTGCAGTGTTTCTACCATTAATATTTGGTTACATTGCATTTTGTTACAATATATGACACTTGTTTACATTGTGGAATTCTCCACCTTGTTTGGGTTGTCCGGAAGGTGTAGCTGATCCTATGCCTAAATTCAAAATGTCTGTTGTAAAGTTACTAAACATTGTGTTAGGAATTGTATCATTTATTAATGCAATTGTTAACAGTTATCTTAAGCAGGGGATTAATTGGTCCATATGGCCATGCTGTCACATTTCCAAAGTATCATATGAAAGTGTTTTCTCACCCAGAAAGGTTTCCAACTGCATTACTTCATGAAGATCAAAACACGTTCCTCAAAAGTAGCAGTTTGTGTGGTAGTTGCAGCTGGTCCCACCTTTCATGTTTCTTTGTGTTTCCTCTAATTTTTTGGTCATGGATTTATTTTACTTTTTTCAAAGCACAGCTTGTTTGCTAAGCATGTTTTCTTTGTATTTTATTTCTGTTACTTGTTTTCAGAGACAGGTTTATTGTCTCTTCTCTTAAGTTTACAATAGAAATAATTTTTATTTAATTCTGCCTATGAATTTTGCAGAAAGAATTATTTCATAAGGGTTATGCTAGGTAGAAAATACCTATTATATTTAATTTCAGTAATGCAGAGCGACCTTCAGAACATAGCCTAGCCAGTTGCACTGGTTTACAAATTGGCGAAACTTGTTATCCTTCAGTGATTTGGTTGTCTAATGTGCATCTAATGTCAGACTGACATTTTTATATATGTGCTAAGTGACTTGGTATTTGTTTTGGTTTCTTATTGCTGGACAAAATGTTCCATCCCCTGGTTAGTAAAATAAGAATTAGAATATAAGAATGCTGTTAATCTGATACTATGCTTGGATTTTATTTTGTTTTTTTGACAGTTTGCCGATGTTTACAGTGCTCAGGAAGTTTACCATTCCACTTACTTTACTGCTGGAAATCATCATACTTGGGTGATCCTTTTTGTTTGTTTTTTTTTCTTTTTTTCATTTAAGATACCTTTATTTTAGATCCTATCAAATGGATTACTTGTGTCATCAGAATATTGAATGAATGATGTTTACTTACAAAAAGAGAAAAGCAAAGAAAGTGATTCTATGTAGCTTTTTTGAAGGCACAGATATATACATTTTAGTGAACAGACGAAAAAAAATCAGCCTGGCTTCATTTTCACATCTCATTCTCTAGACTGTTGCATAGGTTTCAGGTCAGCAGACACAACTCAGACACTTTCAGTGGTTACGTTTGTGTCTCGTCTTGGAGGCTCCTAAGCTGCAAACTGCTTCAGACAGACAGATCTTTATGTCTCCAAACAGTGCTGATAGCATGGCAGTCTGCTTATGTAGAGTAGCTGTCTGGGTCAAGTCTGAAAACATACCAGGTTAATGAAGCAAAAGGGTATCTACCAGTTGTTAAATCAGAGAATTCCTTGCTTACAGACACCCACGTTATTTGTCATGAGAAATTAAGAAGGATATGCTAGCTGCTCAGGATCTCTAGTTTCAATTGTACTGAGTTGGAGGAACAGGAGTACAAATACATCATACTTTGTCTAGAACTTCACAGTTCTATCCACATGGCTGGTGCTGGACTCACAAGATGAACTCACAAGAAGAGAACCAGCTTGCTGAAGTTGAACCCAGGCAACACGAGAGTGATGGTCGGGGGAAAGCTTTAAAAAGCCCCCAAGTAAAGTGTCATCTCCCTTTGGCTGAAGCAGCATTTAGTTGATCAATGTGATTCATATTTGGGGATGCTCTGGAATTCTTTTGTAGTTTTAAATTCTCCCAGTGAAAGCAAACCTTGCTGTCGTCTGTTGGCCTGAAGACTCCCACAGGCAAGTGAAAGAAAACGTGAGTCAGTGAGATTATCATATGTGCTCAGCTGGAGAACAGCAATGTGGGCTATGAATGCAAGCAACATCCTAACCAAAGGAAAGCTTGGGAGCAGAACGCTGTATTGGTACAGACTGACACAGTGTATTTCCTCAGGGCTGGAAATGGCAGGACTCTAGAGAGTCTGTGCAGGCTTGTGTCAGGATTTTCAAAACAGTCTAGGTTTGAGTTGTTATTCTTGAGAGTCATTATGGTCAAAGCCTAATTTATCTAGAGTCTGCTCAGTGCCTTATTGTTGGGACAGTGGTCCACAGATGTGCTCCTTTACACACATGATTTCTCCAAGAGCATTTCTTCAAGCACGTTGTACATTTTGTTTTGATGGATCTTCTCTCTCAGTCTATCGTGACAGAATAAGGACCAGGAACATCTCTAAGGCATATTGCAGTATGGTGCAAAAAATGAGCACTTAAGATACTTCCAAATAAAGTAGTGTAGGTGTAAAAACCAGAATAGTTTTATGCTATGCTTTTCACTACTCTGTGGCAGCACTGATGTGGTAGTGAAGAATGTCATAAGCTCCATGTTTTTCCTTTCAAGTACAAAGTTTCAGTTTGAGTTCAAAATAAGCATCTGTTTGAAAATAATCCAGACAGTGTACTGTATGGCATCTTCCTCANNNNTGATATATGAAAAACTGCATGAGAGATGTACATTGATTTTCCTTTATTGGACTGCTGGAAGACACTGAAATATGCCTATCATGAATATCAATGCACATTAAATTAGTTTGGTTCAATGCTGTTACTTTAAACCTTTAATCTTTACTCTTATAATTATGTAGTAACAGTGCTCACAGCGCTTTTTCAATCTCTGTTCTCAGGGCCAAGGTCTGACAGCGTGGCACATGGGCAGTCACGTTGTTTCTGTAAGGTTATCAAGACTTTGCCCTCCTGTCAAATGTTCTCTGATTATTAATTGCTTTGAAACTTTTCAGGCAGACAGCCATTTAATCTCCGCTTCAAATAATGAAAATGTGAACTGTTTTAATTTTTGCCTACAGGAAACGGTACCCACTGAATATTATAGTCAGCGTATTTACCATCATTCTTGGGGCTTTCATAGCCGCTGGGTAAGGTTTTAATTTTCTATACAAAGCCATATTATGAGGGGAGGGACAGCAGGAGGACTTTTTCCTTGTTTAGTTCCAAGTAAACCAAAGGTGAGATCAGTTACTCTGGATAAAGTTGATTTGGAAGATCTCTCTAGTGACATCACTGGGAGGTGCAGGTATACAAAGGGAAAAATCTAATTCCTGCTGGCAGTCTTTGGGTGTGTCTTTTTCCACCTCTAGGTTTTCCATGTTTGCAGGATAGTAAGCGAAGCAAGTTAAAACTGTGTGAGGAATGTTGCTTTTATTTCATGGTAACAGTGTATTTTAATAATCTTTGAAAAGTAGATTCTTGTTCTGGATAGAAAGACTGATATTTTGGTTGTCAAATATGGAGTTAGGCATTGTCTATTTTTTTAATCACAAAAAAAACCCACTTTTTTTTTTAATAAGTTCCATTGTGAGGTAAAGTTCACAAAGCACTGGTATGCTGTTGCCCTCTGTTTTCTGTTTGAACATTCCTTTACCTAACTGGAAAGGTAATGTTTTGTTTGTTTGTTTCCTGGCTTTGCTATGAACAAGGGTAAATAATTTCCATGTGATGTGACTCAGATAGAGCCATGTCCTATTAAATGAATTAGTCTGTATCTGTGAGGTAACTAGTCAAAATGGAAAGGATGACAATATGTCTGGTCTGACTGTAAAAAACACTTAGATTTTATTCCCTAGCTACTTTTTGTATTAAAAGAAATAGGTAAGTATACTCAGTTATATTTGGGCTGGTTGTCACGGTTGCGATGGGTGGAATTCTCCTCTGAATGAAAACTGAACATTTCCTGCACTTTCACACTGAGTACTAGGAACTCTCTGATGTCTCATTTGTGATGGTCCCATGACTTGAGAAATGTAAAGTGCCTTGACTTACAAAGAAGGCTTGAAGCAAAACCTGTGACTGGCTGGAGTTCACAGGATTTGCATATCCTCATTTACAATATTCATCTAGGTAAGCAAGGTAATGCAATGCATTGCATATTTTTTGCTTATTTACAATAGAGTATTTCTTTCCCAGGTCTGATCTGTCTTTCAACCTGGAGGGCTACATCTTTGTGTTGCTAAACGATATCTTCACAGCAGCAAATGGAGTTTATACAAAGCAGAAAATCGATCCAAAGGTAACTGTGGGGTGATTAGATTGAATTTAGCATTATGACAATATGATCACAGTGGACTTACTATGTGACTTTTATGTACTTACCCTTAGGAACTAATAAATAACTTTGTTTACTTTCACATTTCAGTTGATATGTGCATTCTTAATACAGAACAGCCTGAGAAAAAAATGTTATTTGTATCTCTGGCCAGGCTTTGGTAAACAAACAGTGTATTTTCTTTTCCCCCAAGTCTTTACTAAAAAAAATGAAATAAATGCAAACCATAAGCAAATAGTTTACCTCTAAATTTGATATATATTTATGTAAGGAGGATGTCTTTTTCACTAGAAACACACTTCATATGAGGTCTATGTAATGTGAACAGAGAACTCTCCAGCCTGAGTCATAACCACAGTAACTGTAGTGTTTTTTGGTTATCTAAAAGCAAGTCTGCAGCAAAGGCAGGTATGCCAAGGAATTAGGTGATATCTTGATACATATTACTTATGTGAGTGTTGGGCAGGCTGCTCTTCAAATGCAGAGCCATGAAACAATAGCAAGCCATTGCAACGAGTAGTCTTGGATAAAGGTTTGGTCTCTTGACTTCTGTGGTTCACTCTGTACAGCAAAAATATATCTCTTTTAATATATCATATATGTGCATATAATTTATGCACTTTTAATAATCTTAGACATCACGTCGATTTCAGACTGCATTTTTATTTGTGAGCAGCCCTTAGCAGCCTCAGAATTTTCTGCAAAATACAGGATAAGAGATAGGCTGGAGAGATTTGCTGAGTAGCATGGCTGAATCTGGAGGAAGGGAAGGCTACTTTTTCATTCTTCTAATCTTCTGCCTTTGTGCCAAGCAAGTTAACCCACAGGATATATGGCAACCCTCAAAGTGCATAAAGTTGCATCAATTACCAGTGATTACAGAGCTCCATCTGTGAGTCAGACTTCCTTAATTTTCCTGTTTTGTGTTTTCATGGTTGATTTGCAGTAGGACTGGGTAATTCCTTGGCCAGGCAGAGACTTATGTGAAGTCAACACAAAGCACTTCTAGACCAGTGCTTCTGGAAGTTGCTGGTGTTGTATAGAAAGCGTCCAAGGTGTAACAGAGCAGTAATACTCTGCTGAGTGCACAGACAAAGTGATTGAAATGGAAATTCAGCTTAGTGTGAAACACGGAATCCAAGGATTGCAAGGCTGTATTTTAAATTGAGATGTATTATATTCTGTTTTCTCACTGACAATGATGTCAGAAGAATTGCCAGACTAATATGTAGTATTTTGTTCCCAAATGGCTTTTAATGCCAAACACCATGTTTCATTTTTCGCAGGAGCTGGGAAAATACGGTGTCCTGTTCTATAATGCTTGTTTCATGGTGATTCCAACAGTAGTTATTAGCTTTTATACTGGAGACTTTCAGCAGGTAAGTAGCAATATTGCGCACCTCAGACTAATAATGTTATTTTGTTCAGTTTTCATTCGGGGAGTGGGTGGGACTTTTTGTTTTTATCTGAAGAGGTAATCCTACCTCCGTGTTAGTGATTAGTATTTGAAAAGTGTGAGTTGGACTTGCCCCTCATGGATAAGAACTTGTGATTATTCGCTTAAGGGGAAGCTGAGTTTGTGTGACAGTCCTTATCTGAGTCTTTATCTATGAACTAATGTACATCTGGGGGCTCCCAGCTAGAACAATTGGTTGAGAATCCAGCTGCACTGTGTGATTTGCCCCATGCTCTAAAAGGAGATTGCAAGTATACAGACAATTTCCAGTCTTTCTCTCATTCTGATGTCCAGGACAGATTTCTGTTTCGTCTCAGTCTACTTTGGTAACCTATATTTTGCATTCTTGTAGAATGAGAGCAAGACTCTCCCCAGGTAATCGTAATACAGCATCCGTAGGCAGTATGTCCTGATACATAAAGTATCAGACCAGAAGGTTTTCCTGGCTCCCTCACAGACTCGCTGAGGTGCCTTTTTCTTGACAGAAAAATAAGTCTAGTCACTCATATTCCTTTCTAGAAATGTTTGGCATTTGCCACTGAAAATTCTTTGGAGGGTGTAATAAATCATTGCAATGTTCTTTGTTGTATGTTGTTGTACCTTGAACTCACATGATTTTGTCATTTTGTTCTTAGAATTCTGCTTTAAGCAGAAAAATTATGATTCCCTGAATGTGGTGGAGATAGGTCTGCTGTGAATGTGAAATCTCTATATGACATGAGTCCAGCATGACCTTGTGCCAGTTTAGGAAAATGCAGCAGCTGCTCATCTTGGAAAAGGGGCCCAAGTTTGTATAGCTGTAAGGTTTCAACTGCTTTTCCAGCACACAGGGTTGGAGCCATTTTGGGAGACTTGGTCAGAGAAGTTTACCTCGTTGCTAGGTTTACTTCATGGGAAAAATAAAGAGTGTGTTGTGCCCACTGGCTGATTTGCTGCAAACAACTTAATGCTCAATTACCTGAAAAGAATAAGTATTTGTTAGAGAAATACATTGTGTTTGCTGTATATCACACGGGTTTGGTCACTTAACAATAGAAGTCCTATTAAATGATGCAGATAACTAGTGTCAGTGTGACACACAGAAATCCAACCACAGAGACACCAGAGAAAATGGAAAAATACCAATGACAAGTCAGCAAATGATTGCAGATAACCCTTGTACTTAGCAGATTTTCAGACCTGTTTTTACCCTGGCAGAGCGTCTTGCCTTGACCCATCACAGCATGTCTTTTGCTGTGAAGTCAAAACATCAGTACCACGTCTGTGTGATAGGGACATGATTCTGCACCCCTAGCTAGTTCTGTAATCTTGTAGAGATTGCCATTTGTGAGTGTCCCAGTTACTCCTGGGATTTCTCCTTCACCAGCTGGCTCACCGTGAGGACAGAAAAGCACGATGCCGTGTAAGAGGAAGGAAGCCCCAGAATGGCTCTCTGTTATATTCTGCAGGGTTTTGTTGCACATCAGCACAACTGTAGCAGGGCAGAGCTGCTCAAGATCCCTCTTACCTATTACTTCACATGGTGGAGGCTCAGCTGGCTGCAGCTGAGCATGGACTAATGGCCTTTATTCTGTTTCTCAGGGATGTGTTCAGCCTTAGCTGAATTCAGTGCTTATGCAGCGAGTGTAAACTAACCAGATTAAAATGAGGCATATCCGGCAGTTACTAGAGATGGAAAAGAATCTGTGACATGTTTCTTAGTGACTGTGTGGCACTGTGTGTTTGCTTGCTGCACTTCGCTGAGGAGGAGATTTCAAAGTGATGATTGAGCCTTTTCATTGACCTGCCTTGTTGAGAGACCTTAGTAATGCTCAAAAATGCAGGCTTGGGCCTTGACAGCTGCTCATGAACAAATCTGTGGTGTAGAATAGATTTAGAGGAAATTATTTATGTACTTGCTGTTTCTGTCTGTCTCATATCAACGCTATTCATTATGTGTTGTTATTCACAGTGTTAGTATCTGTCAGTAAATACCAAACCACAGTTTTCTGTATTGCATTTACGTTCATTGCTTACAGTGCGCACTTGCGTGTCTGCACTGCTCTACATGTTATATGTGTCTAGGTATCATGGGTGCTGTCATCCTGTTTTCTCTCAAGTTAGATGCATTAAACTCTTTCCAGTAGTGATATAAATTGTTCATAATTTTGGTATGGATGAAATGTATTTTGTGGATTTAAATATTTTCATATTAAGTATGCTTTATATGTGCTTACAGTTGATTATATAGCACATAATTCTCTCTCTCTCTTTTTTTTTTAATAGGCAACACATTTCCAGCAATGGACAAATTTTTTATTTGTCTTTCAATTTATTCTTTCCTGCTTGTTGGGGTAAGGACACGGGGGAATCAAGCAGGATGTTTTCATGACTGTTTCAAATTGCAAATCTCAAATGTAAGACTCACTAATAAGTTATGTTAAAGTTCAAAGAAAATGGGTTTTCGCCAGGTTTATGTTTTGACTTTTAATTATTTCTAATGGTGTAAATAATCGTTCAGTGCTATCTGTAGTTTTGACCTCGCAGTACAGTGCTGAACAACATGACATTTAGCTTTGTGCTTTCTGTACTGTCTCTTCTGTCTGTCTCTTCTGATAATCTAACTTTTTTGCAGTTAATAGCATGTAAGTCCTTGAGTATAGGGACTGTTTCAGTGTGTTTATCCTTTAAAGCAGCCGGAAAAATGCGAGAGACTTAAAAGTAATGAAACAGTGCTTTGTTCCTGTTGAAATTGCAGTGTCAAAGGAAGAATGAGTTGCATTCTGTTCTTCTCTTCCGCATGTCGCAACCAAGGGGTCAAACAAACTTCAAAAACTGACATATAAAAAGCACAGAGAAAAGGGATGACTCTGCTAGAGCTCAAGAGGCACATTTTAACATATATTTTGAATATTCTCTATGTGCACATCATTAACTTAAAATAGAGATTCACAGAAATTCTTTTTTTAGGGTTTGAAACAGGTGGGATTATAGATCCCAGGAAAATACTGATCCAGAAAATGTTGAACATCTCAAAGCATTGCTAAACTTCTGAGCTCCCTGGGAGAAATTTATAAAATTTTCTCCTTTATTTAGGTTTCTCTTGATGTATTCTACTGTCCTGTGCAGTCATTACAACTCCGCGCTCACAACAACAGTAGTTGGTGCCATCAAGGTGAGTTATGGAGTAGAAGAGGGAAATAAAAATGCTCAGATAGACAGGGAAGATCATTGGCTCAGCAGTGATCTTGATTATACTTTGAGATGGAAACTCAAAATGAGGGCTAATACTCAGACAGTGCTTGTGCCAAACAAGGTCACACCACAAAGTGACCCTATTCTCTTGCATTGAAGGTCAGGTATGCTCTAGAAAGCATTCTTAGTATGGATCTATTTTTATTTCTCCTACAAGAGAAACGTAAACCACTTTAATTAAAAGATGTACATTTAGCCACATTTCATCAGGTACTATCCCCTGCCTCTGTTTATTAGGTTGTTGTGTGTTAGTCAAGATGCCCTGATGCAAATCCAGGTGAACTGACAGGGACTAACCTGCTTTTACTTCGGGCTAAACTCATTTCCCTTGCGGCCGATACACAGGGCTTTGATAGGTACAGAATAATGACTGAGCTGAAGTACGGAGTGTGCTCTATGGTTAA
>VZTA01020375.1:936-11599 GCA_013398855.1 Mohoua ochrocephala
AAAAGGAAAAGCTTCCTGGATATTTTTCATTTCAGCAAGAGCCTAAGGAAGCCCTCAGCAGCAGGAGATTGGAATAACTGCAAGGCTGGTTTCTTGAGCAAAGGGAGCAGGGTGTGCTCCTCAAAGCCAGACCTTCACCCACAGCACCCAGAAGGTAGAAAAACAAGGATACAACAAAGCCTTAAGTGGGGAATGGGTTAACAAGGGTTTTACAAGGAAAGAACAAGGTCTGGAAAACATGACCTGGAAGGTGAGAGACGAAGGAAATAGGGAGGCAGCTGAGGCCTTCTGGAAAGGGGGGAAAAAAAGGGAGGGAAAAAAGGCAGGGGGGGAGGGGGAAGGGAGGGGGAAAAAAGGAAAAGGGAAGCAAGGTCGGGATTAAATTCTAACTCAGCTGGGACTGAGTTTAAATGTAATAGAAGGAAATTGCAGCAAGAGAAGATTTCTTTATAGCAGCAAAGTACTGGGATAAATTCACTGTAGAAACTGAGAAATCTTTATTAGCAGCAGCTCTCTGCAAAGAAGTCAGGCATCCATTCCTCATGGCAAAGCCAGGCACAGGGAATTGGGCCAGACAACCTCTCCAGGTCGATCTCAGTCCTATTTTCCAAAAATTGCACAAAAATATAATTGTGCATTAACACAGCAAAGTCTTCTTTTCAGCTTATCAGGCTTTGAGATGCTTCAGATTGAGATGCAAACCCAGCTCCTACCACTTTGTTCTGCTCGGACTCTCCCCCTTTCCCCAGCCCAATCTCTTGAGCAACCAACAGCTCATAAGGAGCTGGCCAAGCCAGGGGGTTTTTTTCACAGCTTGTTTCAGGCAGAGGGAAGGAGGAAAAAAAAGGAGGACAAAAAGGAGGCTGTCCTGGAAAGTGCAGCCTGGCAACCTCCAGACAATAAAACACAAAGCACACAGACTGCCTTGCAAGTGGGAGGCTCTCCACGGGGCTGGTGGGGAGTAGCTCTTTTTATACGTCTCAAAACAGCCTCATCCCTGGTGCAGACTGTTTTCCTCCACAAAATCCATAGGCCGCACAATCTATTATTCTCTCCTCATGCTCTGCCTTTGAGGAGGTTCATAAAGGAAACGGGAGGGAACAGGACAGGTGACTCGAACTGACCAAAGGGATATTCCATAGCCATACCGAGTATATAAGCTGGAGGGAGTTACCCAGAAGGGCAGCTGATATGGGTTCGGGAAGGGGGGGTCTGGCATTGGTCAGTGGGTGTTGAGTAATTGCATCACTTGTTTTTTTTCTATTACTATTAACCAATATTATTGTATTTTACTTTATTTTCAATTATCAAATTGTTCTTATCTCAACATACAAGTTTTACTTCAATTCTCCTCCCCGTTCCACTAGGGTGGAGGGGGAAGAGGGCAGGGGTTGAGTGAGCAACTGTGTGACGTTTTGTCTCCAGCTGGTCTTAAAACCACAACACATTCCTAAACCATGACACTCCCCTTTACAGAGATCTCCTCTTCCTAGTCTCCCTCCTCGCAGCTTCTTATAAAGGCATGTATACTGCTGGAATGGTCTCTCTGTCCACAGAGCCAAAAGCCAGTGACGTTGTTCAGTTACAGAAGAACTGAAACATGAAGAACAAAACACACATCTGCAGCTTAGACAAAAAGCCCCACATCATGCTATCATTACACTGTTACAAATGTCATCACTGCATCTTAGCTGGGAAATGTTGCAGCAGCAGCAGCAATGACAGCTAAGTAAGTTTTCTTTAATGCCAATTAAATAATAAATTAAACTCCACTCACAAATATTCAGGATTATTATTGAGAATGTACTGTGCACATGCCCTTCTCTTTTATGTTCATCAAGAAGATTCCGTACAGTGTGTACAGCAGCTTGCTGCAACACTGCTGACAGCTACAACTTCTTGGTGATTTCTTTCATACACCAGAGGCACTGAGAAAACTCTTCACATTCCTAAGAACTAAAAATAGGGGTGGTTTTCTGTATACCAGATGATAATAAAAAAGCCATTTTACATGTGAATGACCCACAAAACTGCAGGAGACGAAGGACTTTTAACAGGTGCAGGACAGATTCAAAACAGACTTGGGAAAAAAACTGCCTTCCTCAGTCCAAAGGGACAGCAAAGCTCACATCTGCTCACAAAAATCCTCTGGAGAGTGGAGCAATGTTTGTGTGGAAAGATGATTGGGGGTAAAATCAGAGGAAACTGAGAAGTTACATTCATCTCCTAACAGGAGTTAAAACGGGACAGAAATTTGAGGGTAAAATACAGCTGCTATTCTGAGGATGGAACTTGGTTGGCATGCCCCATGATGATTCCCCATGCAACCATAAGCACCTGCTAAGGGGGTGGAGTGGAGTGGAGACACCACGACCAAGCTCTGCCGAAATCCTTGCAGGGGCAGCAACTTAATGGTACTTTGAAGTCGATAAACTGCACAGCAGTTGTCAGCCAAGGGAGAGAGGAGATGTCTTGCTGCCAAGCCAGCAACTGTGGCAAAATCGCTCTCCTTGGATGAACGTGGTTCATTATAGCCTAATTGTAATATTAACGCACACCTCCATCCCAAAGTTACCTGCCCCCAAGGTACGACCACCTCTCACTGGGCACGAGCTCTGTATTTTTTTTGACAGTATCTTTAAAAGTGAAGTGGGAGAATTTTACACCAATCAGTAGCCAAAGGTAGGCATGACTAGAGTCACTCAAGCTTCACCTAAATGTAAAGAAATAGTATAAAAGTAAGCCAAGAATGGACGAGAAGTTAGGGAAGGCTCCATCATAACTGCTGGGATCGGTCAATGGGCTAAACCTGTCTTCTCCCCCACAGGGACACCTGTTGGGTTAGAAATGCACTCTGCCTGCTGAATATTTTTATTGGAGACTACAGCTTGTCTGTATATTGCTTTGAATAAGTTCTTACAGTCAAATACCATCACCGACAGATACCATCACCGATAATCCCTGAACCTTAACCTGTCACAATTTTATATTAATAAAGAGTGTAATTCTAAAAACTCTTAGTGTGACTCCTTCATGGATGCTAGCAGTTGCCAGCAGCAGGTAACATACTCAAACAGGAAGTCCCACTGAGGGGTCATAAAGTGGGAAGACCTGCTCAGGGGTCTCCCTTCTATTGCTTTTATATTTCCCTTATATTTCCCTGAACGTCAGTCAAACTTCCCTCCAATCCAGCAGGACTGCTCAGCGAAGGGTCCTTGTAACGGGACGCTGACAGGCTGGTCAGGCACAAGGGTCGCAGCTTTCCTGGGGCACTGACAGACAAATTAAATACTAAGTGTCAAGGAAATCTTCCCTTTTCATGTGACAGTTTGCCAACCACCAGGCTGTGATGCCTTGCAGAAGCTCTAAGACTGCAGACAGGCACATGCCAGTGGGACCTGGAGCACGAGCCTACCTAGAAAAATGTCGGTGACTACTCTAAACATGATCACTCGCTCTCTCATGCTCCAATGACAGTACTTAGTAAATCTCCCTTGACTTCAGTGAAAGGCAAGACACTTTGTTCAGAATACTGTTGTGGTGGGTTGACCCTGGCTTGATGCCAGGTGCCCAGCAAAGCCTCTCTATCAATCAGTTCCCTCCTCGGCTGGATAAAATACAACAAAAGCTCATGAGCTGAGATAAGGACAGGGAGACATCACTCGCCGATTACCATCACAGGGAAAAAAGGGAGAAATTAATTGAATTTATTACCGATCAAAATCAGAGTAGGATAATGAGAAGTAAAACAAATCTTTAAAACATCTTCCCCCCCATCCCTTTCTCCTTTCCAGGATTAACTTTATTCCCAGTTCTCTCCCTCCTCCCCACCAGCAGTGCAGGAAGATGAGAACGGAGGTTACGGTCAGTTCATGCCACTGCTTCCCCCTCAGGAAGAGGAGTCCTTGCGCTGCTGCAGCATGAGGTCCCTCCTACAGGAGACAGTTCTCCGTGAACTTCTCCAATATGAGTCCTTCTCATGGGCTGTGGTTCTTCATGAGCTGCTCCTGTGTGAGGTGCCTTCCTTGGGGTCAGTCCTTCAGGAACTGCTCTAAAGTGGGTCCCCTATGGGGTCACAAGTCCTACCAGGAAACCTGCTCTTCTCTCCACAGGCCCACAGGTCCTTCCAGGACCTGCTCCAACATGGGGCTCTTCCACAGTCTGCAGGTGGACTTCCGCTTCTCTCCTGAGGACCTCCGTGCACTCCAGGACGACAACCTGCTTCATTATGGGCTACATCACGGGCTGCAGGGAAATCTCAGCTCCAGTACCTGAAACACCTCCTACCCCTCCTTCTTAGCTGACTTTGGTGTCTGCAGAGCTGTTTCTCTCACATATTCTCAGTCCTCACTTCTCTGGCTGCAATTGCTTCTGCCCAATAACTTTTCCTTCTTAAATATGTTATCCCAGAGGTGTTACTACCATGGCTGAAGGTCTCAGCCTTGGCCAGTGGCATCCTGGAGCCGGCTGGCATTGTCTCTGCCAGACATGGGGGAAGCTTCCAGCAGCTTCTCAAAAAAGCCACTCTTGGAGCCTCCCTGCTATCAAAACCTTGCCATGCAAACCAATACACATATGAACTTCACAGAAGCCTGAATATAAGCAAGAATAAGTCCAATCTAAAGTTTTGTTACAGGTCTGCAAGTTCTTCCTCCTGCACAGGAAAAACATGCCAGCTATGGCATAGGCACTCCGTTGAACTTCTCCTGCATTCTTCTTTCCTTCTGGTTCTCTCCCCAGATTCAAAAGAGCTTCTGATCATGACCTTATCTAATGAACAGTGAACAAGACACAGTTTGCTGAGTTTCTCTCCATGCTGCATCACTCCTCCCATCGTGTACAAAATCAGAGTCACTTATGGCAGCACTATCTAGAGTATCAGCTTCACTCCAGCATTCACATGAACAGCACAATTCCCAAGTCACCTCGGTGAGTTGTTTCTTTCAGTTAGATTGTCTCCTCAAGAACAAAAAGAAAGACCAATAAAGGACGTGTGAGGGCAATAATATTAGGATCATCTTCAAATACTTCATTTATCATAGAGTCACAGAATGGTTTGGGTAGGAAGGGACCTCAAAGATCATCTTGTTTCGGCCCCACGCCATGGGGCTAGATCAGATTATTCCAAGCCTTGTTCAGTGTGGCCTTGAACATTCCCAGAGACTCAGTTGTATGAGAGGAGAACAAGTAGGACAATGAGTATATAAAAGATTTGATCTCTCAAGTAATTCTTCTGCTTTGGGAAACTGAGTAGCATATTTTCTCGGGTTACAGAAGCTGCTCCAAACTGTTGACTTGTTTGCTAGAGTTCCTTGATCACAGAAAGCTCAAACAGCTGCAGCTGGGGACAGATTTGTCACCATCAGACTGGTTTTTCTTTCAGTTCTTGTGGTCTTATGACTAAAGCTGCTTCTGTAGAGACTACCAAATCCAAGCACATCTGCTATGGACAACCATGCTGGTGTTTATGAACCAATACCATGACAAGAACAGTGCAAGTTACATTCTTTCGATAGTTCTCTACACTAATAACAGTTTGAAACTCTTCTTTTGTATGTCAGAATATTTCCTCCGCACTCCACTACCCAGTTCTGCTAGTGCTCTTCACAAACTTGGCGTTACTTTTAGTCCATTTCAAAGTGACAGTCTGGGACACAGAATAAAAAGGAAATTTGTGCCCTGAAAGTTGGCCTTTAAATTTTAGAAAGAGAAGTCAAATACTGCCACCCAGATCCAGTTTTTCTGAACCTGCCCTGCATTTATGTGGCTAAGCTTCAGTATTTGTACAGGAACATGCACTCAGATACACAAATATAGCAGTGTCTTTCTGTTCCTACTTCCATATTCATGTTTATGGAAATTTTGGTTTTTTTAAAAAACATGCTGTCTCTCCTTCCTCGTGTTTCTACACCCTTCTGTCTATTGGCACAGCATTTTCTCCCAGCTCGATTTATACACTATGCCGACGGTTGTTTATCATGGTCACAATGTGTGACAGGTCCAAACTTTTCATCATGACCTCCATGAACTCCTCATCTTTCCTTGCTCCCTCCACAAATTCATCCAGAGAAAGTTCACCTGTGTCAGACACAAACAAAAGGCATCAGAATTCACATCTGACAGGGAAAGGAATACAGTAATCTAACTTGAGAGACCGCTTACTATATAGGCACTGTTCTAAAGACCTCATAGAGTCTTCTTAAGCTTTTATGAAACATCCCCAGTATCCAGACAACACCAGCTTCCTTTTTTTTTCCCCATACAAGGGAAGGGGTACATAAGAAAGAACGATACAAGTAGGTGGCTAAGGAGTGGGATCATAGCATCATTTTTGGCTCAACCTGTCATAGTACTTACCTGCCCTATGCTTGCTGGTTTTCAAGGATAAAAGAACTGACGGAGGCTGTGACAGGCAGAAACAGATTTTTCTGACCTAGGCCAAAAAGCCCTTGTGCAGGGAAGCAGCTCAGCAGAGTTATTCTGGAAAGTAATGAGCACCTGAAGTAGCAAGGAAAGAGATACCTCTCGGGGACATACAGGGACCACAGTGACATTGACCAACTTTTGACCGAGCACTTCATATTCTTGCTGTACTGCCTGCAGCAAACCCAGTGAAGAAACTCTGAACTTCAACATTTAATTCCAGTTCTTCCTTTCCACGCTGAAATACTTAAGAGCAGCTGGGGCCATTTGTTAATTTTTCCCACTTCTAACTGGCATGAGCTACACAGCAACATACAAAAAGGAAAATAAAACACCACTCAAAAACCCCAATACCAAACTCATGTGGACAGAACAAAGCTGACTCAGTAGAGGGAACAAGTCCTGTCACACTGATTATGTATAATGCCAAGAGAAAAATCCTTTTTGGTCCATGGAGAATGCATTACTGGCTGAGAATGCAAATAGAAAGAAAATATGAAATGAAGAGGCCTAAAGTTCAGTCGAGAAAGGAAGAAATGGATGTTACTCTGTAGAACAGACACTGTCTGAGCTGGATGACAAAGGCAGGAACCTTACCGTCGCCGTTTACGTCAATCCTGTCAAAGACTCGGTTGGTGAACTCTTCTGCACTAGTTTCATGCTCACCACCATTAATAGCTCGAATAGCCTAAAATAAAAGAGCAAGAATAAGAAGCTGCCTAATGACTCCCAGATTGATTCCACAGGTCAGCATAGATTCAGAATAAGACAGTCATGCTTGGTACCTTCCCCATACAAATGAACGAGCATCATAGGAAAACAAAGCACAAATCATCAGGCCTTATGGATGGCACTGAAGGGTGCAAAGGGAGCGTGGCTCTGGAGCATGGAAGGAGCAGCAAAACCCAGAGGATTGGCCTAACTCTGGTTAGGTACAGTTTAGGTGCTGCAGAAACGGCAAAATCAGAATCCACCTATTTGATCCACTTTGGCCCACTTTGTGACCCTGTGGTCCACCAAGCCTCAGAAACGCTGTCAAACACCCTCCGCACTTGACATTATGAAATTCTTTTGTCATATGCTGTGGTAATTTATTTCTATTCTTACTTTCGCAATTTCCATTTGTATACTGCTTCCTGTGTGTCTGGCTTCTCCCTAAAGCTCACTGGAAATTCATTTTCATCTTGAGAAACTTTAAGCATTGTCCACTTTTGTTTGCTACAATTCTTCTTATCCATAACTACATAGTGCAGGGTTCTATTTTCTTTCAATGCTAATTATTTCCTTTGTTTAAGGATGTCGATGAAATATGTGATTCCAGAGCCTTTTTACTGATTCTAAGACTATTCATTTTCCAGTTTTTACCCTTTGGTATTTGGTAATTTTCTTCATTCTTTTTCAAATGCTATTTTACTAAAACTAAGTATCACCTCAGCAACTTCCTAAGGTTACCAAAAAAGACACTGAACTACACCCACAAAATTCAACGGGCAATACATTTCTTGCCACCAGTTGTTGCCCACAGGACTTGTTTCTCAAGAGCTCTGTGTTAACTATTGCTATCTGTTGCTTCACCGTAATGTCTGAGCATTTCTATTTCAAGCTACTAGGAGGAGGCTGTATGTTACTACAGTTACTGATTTTGGTCAGGTCTCTTTGATACCCAGCTCTAAAATTCTTATCCAGATGAGAATGCATTATTAACATCTTATTTGTGCTTTATCAAATCAATTTTATGACATTTCATATTCAAAAATGTAATTTATTTAGGGTCACTGAATCTTTCCTGCATCTTGGTAATTTCCCATTATCTGCAGCATAATTCATTCTGAGATATTTATAGTGATCCTCATGTCCGTAATTCCAACCCCATCCACAATAGCTATTTGCATACAAACTTTTCCATTCTCAATCATTCTTCTTCAGGCTATTTGCCAGAGTCAGAAATGTTTTATTAAGTTGACATTTAGGAGCTGATTCTAAAAAGCGAACTGGGAGTAGCTCTCCAACTTCTCATGGGGAAAAGGACATATGAAGGACACATTGCAGAGACAGCAACTGACAGACACAGAATCTGAAACCTTGGAAAGTACAATTTAGGTCACAGGCAGCTAAAACAATTTTACGGTTAGCTATGCTGTAACATAAGCTGTGGTGATAAAGAAGAGTCTAAGTCTGCTTATTGCATTATATGGTGGTGGGGAATTCTGCTCAGAGAAGGAATGATGTTAAAGGTCTCATCCATGATCATCCATATGGGAAACAACAAAAGTCTTACTTGTGTGATTTGTCTTTAAGGAAAGAGGCAAGGACACAAACCCCTGGAGATTCACCTTAATGATGTTGAGCAGTTCATGTCGATCAATACAGCCATTGCCATCTACATCATAGAGCTTGAAATACCACCGCAATTTCTGCTCCATCTTCCCTCGGAGAACGAGGCTGAGGGCAGCCACATATTCCATAAAGTCAATATATCCATCCTGTGGGGGGGAAAAAAAGTTGCGACTGGAATAAACTGAGGGAGTTACTGCTCTGGAGTTGTTTCACCTTATTGCTCTTTAGATTCACAACTGAAAGAGAAAGGCCAACAAATGGCACAGAGATCTGGACTTAGGAAAAATCTTTAGTGCACAGACGCATGTTATTTCTCTGGCCACTAAATACCTGGGTTCCTAAAGTTATGATCTATTACATGTCTAGGCTCCCCTCTGCTCACCCCCTGCAGTGAGGGAACCTGCCATTCCTCGACAGTGTGAACAAATCCCCGTCTGTGCACCAAAGCTGCCTTTGGCCTGCTGGGAGAGAATATTGAGCCTAGCCTATGGTCCGCAAGTTTTCTGTACTAGTGTGCTCTGCCTTTGTGGGAAACTATGCTATTCCACTAAGCCACAGATCTCTTCTCCATTTTGTGGAAAATAAAGTGACTGGGGATTTTTTTCTAAAATACATAGAGCGTGATTTGACCACTGGAAAAATGTTCAGTATTTAGGTTTTTAATATTTCATTTCTTGAATCTACAAAGAAACTCAAAAAGCTCATGTTTCTTCTGCAAGAAAAATGCCAGATAGTAAAGGTTCATCAGCCCTAGACTTAACGCTGACTAAAATTTGAAGCGGTTAAAAACAAATTACATATAAAACACATATCCAGGTCAAAGATTCTGAATAACTACTTAAAGAAATTACAGAGAAAAAAATATGAAACTTTCAATTATTAAGGTGTTTAAACAGTCAGATGCCTTTATGAAATGGATGTAAATAAACATCTGTAAAAGGTGAACGTAGGTGAACTAGCAGAGCACTGCTGTTTTACAGCAAGGATCACAACATTTCAAATATTCATTCAGGGTGAGAAGAAGGGCATGACAGGCTGAGAGAGTTATGGCTGGTCAGCCTGGAGAACAGGGAGACCTCGGAACCTCTTCCATTACCTAAATGGGGCTTACAAGGAGGCTGGAGAGATGCTTTGGATGAGAGCATGTAGTGATAGGACACAGGAAAAACGGCCTTAAGCTGAAGCTGGGCAGGTTTAGGTTAGGTGTTAGGAAAGAATTTCTGACTGTGAGGGTGGGGAGGCCCTGGCACAGGGTGCCCAGAGCAGCTGTGGCTGCCCCTGGATCCCTGGCAGTGTCCAAGGCCAGGTTGGACGGGGCTTGGAGCACCCTGTGACAGTGGAAGGTGTCCTTGCCCATGACAGGGATGGCACTGGGTGGTCGTTAAGAGTCTCTTCCACCCAGACCGTTCCATGCCTCTATGACTCTGTGCTGCCCCTCCCTGCCATGCCCAGCACACAGAACCAGCCCCTCTGCGACAGCAGCCCTGGGCTGGGGCACTGAGCACCACGAAGGCTGTGGGTGCTGGAAGTGACACCTCGGTTCTGGCTGCTGCCACCTGCACTGGCACCGATGGCTTTTCTGTGGCTGCTCGTCCTGCTGGCCCTGGCTGGGCCCGTGGGGGGCAACTGGGACACCTGCAGGTGAGTGGTCCCACTTAAGGGGTTCCCTGTAGGGGCCTCGCATGTTCCCCACACCTGCACCACAGTGTTCCAGCCTCAATCCCTGGAGGAGAAGCCTCAGTCCCTGGCCAGTGCCCAGCTACTGGCACAACCTGTCTGCGGGCTGCAGCAGAACGGGGGGGACAGATGCACCCCTCAGGGGTCCCTGGTCCTCCTGCCACTCAGCGCCGGGCAGGAAGGGATGATGGGGGCCGTCAGCCTGAGCAGCAGCAGCCACCGAGCA
>VZTA01020376.1:0-50464 GCA_013398855.1 Mohoua ochrocephala
GAATACATGTTTCAATAGAAAGCTCTCAAAAAGGGTCTATATTAGAGGAACCCATCTAACTCAGCCTAGTCTGACAACATGGAAAAAAATTTTACAGACTTTCAGAAAAACAAATTTTTCAGTAGAGTTGCCTAACTTTATGAGAAGTCTAAAGGAATGCAGCAACAGCGTGCCTTTTTGTGCTGCAGCAGAATTATTGTCCTGTTCCAGTATTTCAAATCCTTGGCATAAAACTTACCCAAATTTGCAAGAATTTCATAACATATGTCAGCTGCAAATCATGGTGGCAAACTAGTTTCAGGTGTTATTGTCCTAAAATGAGGCACTTAAAATGTCAACACAAAGGTTTAAAGAAACATTTTATGATATCGATGGTAGACTGAAATATGCCTGTAATTTCGAACTGTAACTGTGAATCAGCATTAGTCCTAATACTTCCTGTGAAATTCTTTGCAAATTATAGGCAAAAGAGGTATTTTTACGTTTAAATAAACACAATAATTTATGTTTAGAATGATACTTCTCCAAGGAATCAGAAAGAAGCATTTATAAGAGATAAAGGCACATGTTTTCCCTCCCTGGCCATGTCTAGGTATCCATTCGTCATTCAGGGCCATGACTCTACCTTCATTAATCAGTTCAGTTGATAGAATGTCCTACAAAAACCTGAGGAGCTTCAGTTCCATTCCTTACACATAAGACTTTTCTAGCATGGCAACGCTCTAAACCCCCTCTCTTGAACCCATTCCCCTGTTTTTGGCACTGGTGCTAAAGAGAAGTGAGCAGTAGGTGGCAAGTATGGCTGTATATTTCTTTTACCTATTTGTTTTGCTGACCAAATCTCCTTGATTCGCTGTTGCTATAATTTCTGTTTAGCCAGCCAGTGACAGAGCTGCATAGAGAGAGCCTGAGGAGGGAAGTCAGATCCAGGCACTACTCCCACGCTATTAAAAATAGTTCCAAATGCAAATTCTGGCTAGTAGGCTGGTAACACAGCAAGTAATTTCAGAGGCACCTGGGCTTTACTTTGTGCTTCAGTAAATATTTTAGTATTTCATATTAAGTATTCATTGAGTCAGGAACTGTAACCTTCCATTCTTTTCTTGTCTGAATTGTTCCAGTGCAATTAGGGATGAGGAGACATTAGGGAATGAAGGAAAAAACAAATTTAGAAGCTTCTTTTTTTTTTCTTTTAATATCAGCACACTAGCAATTAGCATACCTCCCCTTACCAAAAGGTTAACTCACTCAAATACACATACCAATTAAATTAGAAGCCAATTATATGATTTTAAATCTCTTTCAGAAACTGTAAATAGTTCTTAATTAAATCATGGCAACATAAACCTTCCATCTTCATAAGAAACACAGGAGCTATGTGGTATCTGCTTTCAGCACAGTCAATGTTTGCCTTTATAATTTAATACGATAGCATTTCTCACATTTGGGGTTTTTCACCCCATTGCATGTGGCCACGAACTTGGTCTGAATTGTATTGAAGTTGCAATCCAAACTTGTTTCAGCTGAATGGTGGGGTCTATACTCTGTGCTGTGTGTGTTTGGAAGGAGTATGGCAAGGCTGGGAATTACTTGATTAGAGCAGAACTGCCAGTGCCTCTTGGGGTGACTCAGTCTGCCGATAATTGATTTAGATCTACTTTCTACTTGAATCCAGAGAAGGAATCCTTTTAACTTGCTTTCCATCTGTTTCTAGCGACAGAATACATGTCGTGACATGGAAGACTGATTGCGTTCCCAGAGTGGCAGACTAACCTCCTTTTGGATATGAAATGCTCATAAGAATTTTAACCCAACCCTTTCTCCTTGAGTCAGCTTGGAAAAGTGCTGCCTAATCGTACTGGAAGGAAGGAGGGAGGAAGGAGACTCTCTTGCCACTGACACACCCATGCAAGTCATAAAGTTTTCTTTCTCTCCAGTATACTAACTGTTTCCAGATTCCTGATGTCTCTTCAAAGAGTCTAATTACGCATTAATTCAGTGTCATAAAAGCATGCAAGGCAAAATATGGAGTGGACAATAGTATATTTATTTTAAAAAGAGCAACATTTTGCACAAGTGAGTCACTGCTTCAGTACCAAATCTATAGCATGTCTAGTGGGGCATTAGCATACTTTTATCCAATGTGTTTCTCATTAGACTGGGTTTTTGAAGACAGTGGTAAAATGCCTACTGATGTCTGTGTTAAAAGGAAAGTGGTGGGAAGAGAAGTGGGATAATTAGATTTTGTCTATACTTATGATTGCTGTTTTCAGCTCCTTTAAACCTTTTCAAAAATTTACTTTCCAGTTTTCTCTCCATCTCCAGCAGTAAATGACTAATCTTTAAGCGTCATACTTCCTCAAACAGGCCATGTTTTCATGTTGAAGTGCAACTGCAATATCCAAAAAGGGGGAAAAGAAATAACACTTGATTGTCATGGAATTGGAAGCTACAGACTGTGAAACTCATACATAGGCCAACTCAGATTATAATACTACAGGATTGTTTGTTCTGTGCAGTGTCTTAGTTCCTCTAGGCTCAGTACCTGTACTTTAAAATGGGAAAGATACTTTTCTTATTACTTTTACTATGTGCATGCCTAATGAGGGATCATTTTCTATTTTAGTATTAACAATGAACAGTAACGTTGGCAAAATTCTGCATTCCAAACTCACACATAATAGTTCTGCATGACTAGCAACTGAATATATGTTTTAGCAATTCCTAGTTATACTTTTGAGCTTCTATCTGAAAAAATCATTAGATTAGAGACTCACCTGATGGAATAAAGTACATTTCCGTTTTTGAAAATCCGCAACAACTTATTATCTGTTGTAACTTCATGAAAGTTGGCACCTTTTTCATTAGCAAAGAACAAATCAGGTTTCCAAATTGAATCCAGCATGGATGGATCTAAATCTAAAGAGTCATCTGGATATTCACTGTATGCGAGGCGTGGATCATTCCAATTCTGACGGAGAAAGATGTTCACTCGATAATCCTGAATAAAAGAGAAAACAAGCAAAGCTTTATCAAGCATAGGGATTTAGCTTTTATTTCATTTCTTAGCCATGTAATCCCCTGCCCATCTGTGGATGACAAAAGAATTACTTAGCTGAATGCCAGAATGATACTTCTTTATATTAGTGGGGACACAATGGATAAGAATAAAGATGCATTTCAGGGCAATTGAAAAAATCCTAAGATAAGGAAATCCAACCTCCATGTACAGTTCATATAATTCCACATAACTCTACCCCTATCACAAATTTGTCTTGAAATTGAAATGAGAAGCATAGAAAGAGTTTTATGGCATGACCTTTTTCTTCTCAACTCCTGGCAGGGGCATTCCCACTTCCCTTTCTCTGCCAGTGAGAGTCTGTCCCACCGTAAGGGAAGTTAAATTATTTCTTTTTTTCTCTCTCTAATCCTTACACGTTTTAGACCCACCACGTAGGCTTCCTGTGCCTCAGCTCCCTATTGGACATTGTGTGAGCAATAACTTTCCATACAGCAGTCTAAGGAGGGCACATGTTCCTCCTCTATTCAAATAGAGTAAACACCATATAAGTCTTTATGATAAATTAGATTAGTTACAAGTGGAGTCACCTTAATTTCTACAGAAAGTCCTGTCTTAATCAAGAATGCTTTTGTAGAAAAGATGAGTGAGTTCTTCAAACTCCTGGAAGTCATTTTGGAGCTGCTCATACCTTCTGTCAGAGATATATTTATGGCTCCACACTTTCTTATAACTTTACCACTCTGAAAATATTTGGTTTTAAATAAAGGTGAATATTAGCTTCTCATTATATTGCATTTGGAACTGAGACGGAGCATAAGGGCATAGGAACTATCGTTTTATTGGTTATAATAAGATTTTCCTCATTATTTGAATTGCATTAATGAAAAGGTAAAAATAAAATAGAGAAAAAGATAGATTAGCTGCAGGGGGAAAATGGGAACTGGTTGTCAGACCTAACATGACACTTCTGAATGCAACAAAAGTAAACAACATCACTTGTTTACGGTTAAAAAAGACGACGAAAATTAATTTTAACAAGAAAACTTTTTGAGTGAGAATGGGAAATGAAGTGCATAGAGATGAGCAATGCCATTTAGCCAAAAACTATGGATACTAGTTATTATTGGTTAGACTAAATAGTTAAAACCCCATTGGTGTAGAAATTGTGGGTACTGTTAAAAATCCATCATTTTATCAATATTGCTCTTGGGAAATTCGGAACATGAAGCCATGTAGTTGGAATAATCATGCCAACAGACATAATAAAGGACAACAGGAACCTCAATATGCAACATTTACTCATGAGAAACAGTTTTTCCATATCTTCAGCATCTCGCTGTTTTGGTCAATTTAATTACTCAGCTTGAATAAGGGTAGCCAAATATGCTAAAAACATGCTTACCAAGTATTGCAAATCGAAAATATTGCAAATGATATAGAGAAAGTCCCAATAAAGAATTTTATGTTCATATAAGCTTAAAAATTTTTAAGACAAAGAAAGTAAGTGGAAAACTACACCTGAAAAATGAAACCAATTCAGATTACTCTTTCCAGCAGACAGGAAAAAGGCTCTCTGACCTAATGGAAGCATGCAACATTAAATGCATTCTATTTGTTAATCAACTGCTTTATTTAAAGAAAGAGATTGCTAATTAATTTGTTACACACACACATACAAACACACCTCAACCCCTTTCAGGAAAGGATTGAAAGACATTTTCTTTTTCATCATGAGTAGTGACAGCCTTGAAAGCCATAAAAATTTCTTATGAGAACCTGTTGGTATTTTTTATGATTAGCACCATGATGTGATGAAACCAGAGCCAGGGATTTGTACTTTACAGATATAGAAACAAGCCCGTGTTTCTCTGTGTGTTTCTAAAGTAAGACAAAAGTCTTAGACAAGCTTGTGCCTCAGTGCTCATAGAACTATAGTTGTAGTGTCTTCTAGTAAGAGGGAATAGTAACCCCTGAAATATCCGTATTTCTTTGCATGACATCCCAAATACCATGTAGTACCAGTTTCCATTCCAAATTGCTGTATAAAATCAAAAGGACAGGAAGAAGAAGGATGTGGGAGCCATGATGGCTCCACTGCCTTTCCCAGCATGGGCAATCCTTGCAGTGAAGGAAACATTAGCTCTAAACCTGGGGCACTGGGGTAGGAGCACTACAGCTCTCAGGACTTTGCACTTCAGCCCAATCCAAGCTTTATATTTTAAATTATATAACCTGAGGGATGTCTATTTACTTTTCTCAGTAGAATATAAAGAGTTTATGGATGGATTTAATTGTAGAGTAAAGGTCGTCTCACACGTGTGAGACAGAACAGGTGAAAAATGCATAGCAGGAAGTCAAAATGGAAAAGGAAAATAGAGGATGACAAATGATGGAATCCTCTCAAGATCCTATTAAGTTATTCTGTATGTCAGTATGAGTAAAGTTTATTTGTTTAAATTGTTTCCAGCTTTTAAGATGAAAAAAGTCCTGGTTAAACTTCTCACTGAAGCAACTGGAGCTGTTTTTCATTGTTCTCTCCCTTGAAAAGTCTGACTTAAATTGGCACTCATTATTCCCCCCAAAAAATCCAAATCTATCAAAGGAAAGAAATATATTTGATTGCTATTTTATGAAGGACAAGTATTCATCATCTCAGTTTATAATGACACATTATGAGCACAAGGCTTAACTGCTTTAAACAAGTAGGATTGTTTGATGCAAACACAGACATCAAAATCAAACTGCCTGAATTGATTTGTTTTCCTACAAGAGGCTCTGTATTCTCATGTGCTATTTGCCTGAAAGGATAACTCCTAATTCAAATAACTGTGACAGAAAGGTTCCTTGAGGGGAGGGAGAAATCATCATTTAAGTTGTGGTGACTTTCACAGCCTCATCTGTAACCTCGAGGCTGCCATTGTCTGAACAGCTGCTGTACCCTGGTTCTACAGAACGGGAGTGCGACATGGGTCTGGCACTTGCTTCACCATACTTCAAAACCTCAGCCATGCTGTAAACTTGCTCAGAGGGTCAGGATACTGTTCATCTGCTTCATAAGGCTCAATAAAATAAAAATTAGAGGTCAGGTACTTGCTCTTTGCTGTCCACGCCAAGGCTGAGGCCACTATGGACCCCAGTACTAACATTTTCATTAGTAATTTCCAGCACATGGTGAAATCTGGAACTCCTACTAAATATTTTGATTTCTACTTCATTATACTTGATAGAGCTATATTACCATAACATACAGAATGTAGCTTTATGGAGATTTTTGCACAAATCCTCAAGATACTAATTTCCTAATTCTCACTATTTCTTTAATGCATTTTTCATATGCACTGCATGCGGAATCCTTCTACATCTGAGAGATTCCAAAATATGCCCCTCATTTCAACATTGAATATCATGTGCTCTCATAATTTTTGTATGCTGTTGTTTGAACCAAGTCTTCAGAATTTCATGCATAAATGACAGAACTCTCTCTGTTGCCATTCCAAATATTATTATAATTTTGCCTAATATATACTTCTAAGTGAAATCTAGACTTGTCTTTTCTATAATGTAGTCAAATGATTCTTCCTTCACTTGTTTTAACTCAATGTAAAATTTTAACATGGAAATCTTACAGACTTTGAAGGAACCCTGTTAAGAGTAAACATAAGACACTGTAACAAATATTGTTCTTGTGGAAAATTTTTTCTTCATCTGTTAACTATGACACTTTTAATGAAAGCTCATTTTCACTGCTGTACAAGAAAAGCTCATATGTTGCAGAACACATTAATAGTTTTAATTTTTACTGCCTAGATTTTCTGAAGTTACTCTCTCAGTCTCTGAAAAACATGCAACTTGACATGCTTTTTATTGCTGCCTTGATTGGTATAATTAGACAGGATGGCCTGTGGCATAATAGTACTTTGTGGTAATAACATCTTNTTTGTGTAAATTAGTGGTATTTTCGAGTTTCCCTTTACATAGCTGAAAATTTCAGAATGGACCAAAAGCTATTCAGCTAATGATTTCGATATGCCTTTGACGAAACTTCTCTAGTATAGAAATTCAAATATTTAAATTTAAGTTAGCCACTCAAATTGTCAAGTCATTTTCCATACAGGTTACCAATGCCATTGCAAAATCAAAGTAGGAGAAGAACCTTGAAATTCACAGTCGCATTTGAGAAATGCAAATATAGTTTTTGTGTTCTGATGGATTCCCTTGTATTTCTTCATGCTTAATAGCTGGAATTCCATCATTACTGAGATTACTTATGGTGCAGCCTTAACTGTTCAAAAGAATATGTAAAAGAAGGTGCAAGGAAGGATGATACAGGACTGGACAGGGTAGTCAGTTCTGTGAGAGTAGACATGAAAAGCTGGATTTCTTTAAATCGATAATGCAAAGGACTTGTGTTATGGCTTAATTTATGACTTGATTGCCTTCGGTAAGTATATCAATGGGGAGGGAGAAAACATTTTAAATCTAAGGACAAGAATATCCCTCCTTAACTGTCAACAAATTTAGACTGAACTGAAATGGTTCATCTTTTTTCTTATGCTAACAAACACTGGCGGTACTTTCATTGGTCTTATTTATTATTGCAAAAAAGGGGATTATTTATTTTTATTACATCTTTGCACTATTACTGGAGTACTCTGTACAGTTCTGGTTTTCCCAGCATAAAAGGACATGGAACTGTTTGGGCAAGTCCAGAGGAGGGCCACAAAATTGGTAGGAGGACTGGAGCACCTCTGCTACAAAGACAGGGTGAGAAAGTTGGGACTGTTCAGCCTGGAGAAGAGAAGGTTGAATGAAGAAATTTTTTACTGTGAGAGTGGCGATACACTGGAACAGGGAGGTTCTGAAAGCTGCAACCACATCTGTGATCAAGGCGAGGCTGGATAAGGCCTTGACCAAGCCGGTCTAGTGGGAGGTGTCCCTGCCCATGGCACGGCGAATCGGGACTAGATGATGTTTAAGATCCATTCCAACCCCTTAAAAGTCTATGATTCTATGATTACAGGTCTGAACTGCAGCAAGGACAGTGCATGTATCTATTCTGTTTGGCAGTTCAATTAATGAGTGAAAACCAATTGCAACGAGCTCCGTGCTCCACTATTAACTGTAACTCATTAATCTGTCAAAGATTTGCCATAGCAGCTAAAGAGAAATTAACTGTGATTTAAATCAATTGCTTAGTACTTAGCTTTAATTGACACATTAAATCTGTGTCTGAGTACCAAGATTTGACTAATGCCAAACATCCCTGAAAACATGCTTTTCTGTACTGAAGAGCTGTAGGGCATTCATTACAAGAAGCAATGTAGATGCGCTGTTGATTATGATAAAGAGTTTGTCTATGGCACAGAGAATCCTTCTTGGTGATCTGTTGCTGGGTATTTCCATAGGTGGAATCTCTCTTTCCAGAACTGATTTTGGCAGTGGGTAAAACGAAGGATGTCCTTATTGTTCTGACTCTGGAATTACAGAATCCATAGAGAGGCTGAGAGCAACTGCAGTACTGTACTTCTCTCTCAGTAAGAAGTAACTTTGTGAATTTTCCAGAACCACATGATCCCTCCCTCAGACATCAAAGTCTTCATGGATGTGCCTTAGGAGAAAGTCTTCTTGCAATTTTTTTTCTAATACTCTGATTCCTGCGATTTCGTTGTAAAAGGAAAAGAATTCAGTTCCATGCACAAACACACGGAGAACTTTCCTGTCTGTTCCTGCCTGAAGTTAGCTGGCTAAACACTTTGTGGGTGATTAGGATCTCTAGATTTCAGCTCTTGAAGGCTGAGGATGAGCAGTAAGGCCTGTTCAGTTCCTGGATAAAAGCTCTAATCCTAGTCTAGTTTGAAAATTGTGGGTGCTCCTGCTCCCTCCATGAAGTAGGACAGCCCAGATGCTTGGGAGGTTCAGGTGAGGACTAACTTGCCTCTGATCTCTGGAAGATTTAAGAAATTATTTGAGTTATTCAGAAAAGATTGTTGATGGATTTGGATGAACTGCTCCTCTGAGTAGTAGATTTTAAGGTGCGCATTAATGTTTTTAATATTTCTGCATGGCTTTTTTTCTAAGTTAATTTTTGGGGGTAGTTTGGTTTTGTTTGTTTCTCATGCATTTCAGAACTACTAGATATCCCGATGGGTGTACTGTGAATGGTTTGGTTAAAGCTTTATTTCAGTTTTGCCTAATTCCTGTCAGCGTTTGACTCCAATAACTATCCATCAATACTCATACTGAAGTCAATAGAACTAGAACTCACTTGGCCAAGATCTGGCTAAAGGTAGTACTTCAACATTGCTACCTGTACTGTCAGACCTCTCAGAGTTCCTTACACAATTAAAATTCAGAGTTCAGCAAATAAATTTACACACTACTTCTGCACCAGGTGCTCTTCCTGGGTGTGTCACCTGCTTTCATACCCTTGAATTCTGAAGTGGTACGGCTTTTGTCAGCATTCTGGCTGGCACAGATGAATGCTTCTTGCTTTATTTTCTTCTGGGATGAGTAATACCTCATTTGCCATCACTACAAATAATGGAGGATGAGAAATGTTCTGCAACTACTACAGTTCTATCTTTGCCTTAGAGAGAGTATTGGGTCATTTACAGGATGCTTATTAGCACAGAGCTACCAGTCTTTGTCATTCAACCCACAGCTAAAAGAAGAATATAGTCAGCAGCTTCTGAGAGAACTCCTTGATTTTTGCCTTACTTACTCCCTTGTCTTTTTTACAAAACATTCAAAATCAGTTGAATTCAACAATGTGCTACAATATCTACTTATTTTCCATATGTTTTAGGGCTAAAACATTGCAAATGGACAGGTTTAGTTTATTTTAGCATTGAGTTATTTTGTTGAGGTTATTACCAGTAGCAATACTGGATTTTAGTCTCTCTGCTCACATATAATCATCAGAAGTCAAAGGTAGTTAATATCTAGGATGCTTATTCTTAAAAAGATTAATTATAGTACTGACATACTGTATAATAATGTTTGTCATAGCTCCTATTGCATGTCATAGAATATTTATTAATTAAAGATTGAATATACTACTTCTGTGTTTAATGGAAGCTGTGTGTTTCCAAGTCCTAATGCATTACGCTAAAATCACATTTTGCGACTTGTTCAGTGTAATTGCTTTTTTTAAGCTTTAGCTCAGGGGCTTTTAAAATGTTTGCACTTTCAAGCAGTAGTATAAGGGATTAGATGAAAAAGGACATGACAATTACATGAACAAACAACATAAACTAAGCCTCTGTTTTCATTTGGTCCTTGCCATGTTCTCCGTTGACAAAAGATTCTGGTTTTTTTTCTGCAAACAAATGATGTGTCCCTGAAGAAGTTTCTGCTCCAACAGCAGAAGGTACTTCTTGCTAAGAGAAAAGTTGAGTTTTTCTGAGATTATTCATTTTTTCACACGAATTTTTGGTGCTAGATATTCCATTTTGTTATTAATGAATTTTATGTTTGCACTTAGAATATGACCGGTTTCAACGAGTGACTGAATGGGCTAATTTTATAAATCTTTACTGAAAACATGTATTTGAAATCATCCTCTGTTTCATCTCCTCAGGGAAATATAACCAAATTAGATCAAGTACAGTTTTGGGAATTTCATATTAAATTACCCTACTGCCTTCCTTGTGTGGGTAGACAAATATGACATTGTCTAGAAGAGGGTAAATAAGGTAAAATATAAGGAAAAGCTAAATTAGGTCAAGTCCAGAAGCAGGGCCTGCTAACTCCTGTAGTCCAAACACCTGCTAAAGTGGGTTACGAGAAGGAATAAATTTTTAACATTAGACAAACTTGATCAGATATGAGTTGACCTTAAATTTATTGATATGCATGAAATGCACCAAGAGGTCTATCAGGAAAATCATGTGTTTTAGTGGTTTTACAACGATGCCATGGCAACACATAAAATTTTATGTGTACTTGAACTGTACCAGTATTGAGGAAAAAGGGAACAACTTGTTTGTCTACCCAAACACATCATCTAGTGGCATTTGAAAAGCCCTAAGATATTCCATCTTTTGGCTCCTGGTTTAAAAAGATGCACATCTCCAGCAATCCTGTGGTATGTCCACCTTCCTAGATAACTCAGGGACTCTCAGGGATTATTGAGGCCACACTAAATGCACTCGGGCAACTAAATAAAACTTTAACAGACACAAACTGCATTCAGTATCGATTTGTTAACCTGTTCCTTTCATGAAGAAGTTGCCTTTGTGAACAAGTACACGTGAGTCCAGATGAGCAGTAAGGGAGAAAGAAGAAATGTCAAGTTTATGGGCTTCCACTAGCTCCATGATGAAAGGGGTAGAAGTAAAGGTTACTCATTGAAAAGCCAATCCTAACCTTATTTTAAAAGGCCTCAAATACTGTAGTTTGTAATACTACAGTAATACCAGAACAGTAGTCACAGGCACAAATCTTAAACATTTTCCCTACGTTTTGCTAATCTGGGAAACAGTCTTGTTACCCTGTAAGGTCTAGTACAAATATTTAAAAATTGAAGTAAAACTATCCAAAATTAATGAAATAATCAACCAGGGTAAAATATAAATATATACATGGAAAACTGTTGTTATATTTGTATATAGTACATATTTTATACATATAATACATATTAACAAGACATGAAAATTAATATATTCAGTTTTCTGAAACTGTAGAGCAGCCACATTCACAAAAATAAAGAAAAATATATTGCAAACAAGGGAACTAATAATGGCTGACTAGAAACATCAAATTTTCAGTATTTTATCCCTTCAATCCTACCAGGAGTTAAGTAGCTAAACCCTCATTCAATTTAAATCTTTTAAAAGAAGATAGAGGAACGAAAAAGAAGATTGTAAGAGATCCCGCATATTGTAGCTTATAATGTTTGTAGATGGAAAGCAGACTAGAAATCTTCTTTAACTAATCCTGTTATGCCAATAAATTAGCTTGCATATGTTCCTATACATTTATGTTTTGAAAATCCATTAAGTGAAAAAGAAACCTAGTGAGTGAAAGATCAGGCAATGTAAAGACTGCTTATCTTTTACAGCAAGGGAATAAATTCAGATTCCCCAGGAATGCTTTTGAAGATTATTGTTTTATCATCAAAAACAGGTAAAGAAGAAATAGTGAATACCTACTTTTTCTCAGTTATATGTGTTCAAGACACTTGGTTTTAATTCACCTTCAATATATTCATGGTTGTGATAAAGTTTTAGGTCAGTATCTTTCACACTGCCTGGATTTCCAACGAGAAATGCCTTGAGGAGGTGGCTGCCTGTTTCTTTTTTTTTTTCTGGGAAAGAAAGATAGGGGATTAAATTTGCTCCTAGGCAAAATTAAATTTTAAGCCTAGAGGCTGGCAAGTTGGGACCTTTCCGAACTGTGGAGAAGGCTGCAGCTTGTTTGAGCTGAGGTAAAGTTAATTTACTTCACAGTGGCTGGTACTGGGCAACGTTTTGATTTGTGCCAAACACAGGTTGATAACACAGAGGTGTTTTTCTGTTATTGCTGAGCAATGCTTTAACAGAGCCAAAGAAGTTTTTGCTTTTCCAACTGCCATGCAGGTGAAGAGATTGGGCGTGCATGGAAAATTGGGAAGAGACAGAGCTGGGACAGCTACCACCCACTGACCAAGGGGATATACCCTACCATGTGGCATCATGCTCAGTCTCTTTTGGGGGGGTAGGAAGGGGTAGGAGGGCAAGAAGGAGGAGGGGCATGTTTAAGTGATGGTGTTTGTCCTCCCAAGTAACTGNACTGGCCAAGGGGATATACCATACCATGTGGCATCATGCTCAGTCTCTACTGGGGGGGTAGGAAGGGGTAGGAGGGCAAGAAGGAGGAGGGGCATGTTTAAGTGATGGTGTTTGTCCTCCCAAGTAACTGCAACGTGCAACGGGGCCCTGCTTTCCTGGGAATGGCTGAACACCTGCCTGCCCATGGGAAGCAGTGAATGAATTCCTTGTTTTGCTTTGCTTCTGTGCACAGCTTTTGCTTTCCCTATTAAACTGTCTTTATCTCAGCCCACAAGTTCTCTGGCTTTTACCCTTCCATTTCTCTCCCTGATCCCACTGGTGGGGGAAGGAGCGAGCAGCTGTGTGGTACTCGTTCGCTGGCTGGGGTTAAATCATGACAAGAGGGATTTTTGTTGGCTTTGCAGTGCTTTTCGGCCTTGGATGAAATAGTTGAGAAATTCAAAGCATCTGCAAGCTGGGGCAGTAGAGGCAGAGGAGCAGAGAAGCCTGTGAGTTGGGATTACCTGCAATTTGGAGAGAGGGAGGAAGGTGTCAATCTGTAGATCTCTGTCTAGAGACACCTGTCTGATGAATCTAAACAGCAGAGCAGCAATTCGTAGCATGGTTAACTAGATGAAGGGACAAATGGAAGTGCTTAGGAGTGAGAGGAGACAGAACCCAACTTCTGCGCTGAAGGAGATGGCAGCTGCTGATGCTGAGGTCCGCATAATAAATCTGAGATTCTGAAGCCATAAGGCTTATTTTGTGCAGATGAAGAAATCAAACTATCTGAGACATACTGAGTTTTACTATTGTGTAAATTGGTATTAGGATCGAGAAGGATTTAGGGAAAAAAAAAAAAGAGGTCTGACACTTGATATAATGGCAGTAGTGACATAGGGAGTGGCATGTCAGTAAAAAATGCATATCAGACCACACCTTGCTGTGATCATATTGACTTTTAAAGAAAATGAAAGCCTGATTCACAGACTCATAATACTTCTTGTTCTGCTAGCTGTTAATGGCCATACTTGAGAGCATGCTGTGTATTGTCTATGGAAAAGGAAAAATACTATGTAAAAACCAGATTCTTACAAGCTCTTTTGATAAATTGTATAATTTTACTGTTTAATTTTAAAGTATTATAAAATGGTTTCAACTTTTTAAAAAATGTATTATTTAAGATATATCTTTGCACTGTGGGTATGATGTATAAAAAGTCTGAGTGTACAGCTCTTTCCTGCTGAGTGATTACCTTGGCTACTGTAATTAAAAATGCACACCCGGAGTATGCACACCCAGAGTGCATGAAGTACCAAGTATTCAGAATAGAATGAACACATGAGAGGAGAATGGAGTTTTTAAATGATGCTAAAATAACTGAAACTTATTCAAGGCAAGAATTTCAAGGTTACGTAGAATGTTGGTACTGGGAACTTTTCCAGTGAATATTTACTGGACTCAAGAACAGAAATAAGGAACAAAGGTGACAATCTGAAAATCCCCTATTTTCTTAATTCAGGTTCATTCAACAACTATTCTGAAGTCCACTGTAGTTTTTGTTTCTGTAAACAGAGTTAGCAAATTGAAGGTTCATGCAAAACTGAGGGAGACAGGCTACAGTCTTACAGTGATAGATGGGGATTTAGGGACTTAACTCCTATTAGTGTTAATGGGAGTTAAGGACAAAATCCACATATATCATGACGAGATTAATTTCCATTGCTTAAATACACATCATGAGACATCTACACTAAAGATATTTTTAAAAGTATTACTTTTGATCTAGTCCTTTAACTTTTTTTTAATAATGCCTGTACACTGGTATCTGTGTTCTTATAATTTTAGGAAACATCACAAGTGTTACATAACCATAACCTCAAGGGAGTTCATCTTGCATGATTGCAACAAAATAAGAAACTTCATAAACAGCATACCGCATATGATGTGAACAGAGCTATCTAGTGATGCCACAATCTTATTTTCACAGATACTCAGATTGCCTACAATAGTGGCTGAGTAGAACTCAGCTTGCAAATTAGTTATTTTCACAGTTTTTCTGGATAATGCTGCAACTGTTACAGCAGGATACAGATTTTTAGGAACAGCCTACTGGATAATGGCCTTTAAATAGATTGAAAAGACTAATACGGTAATGCGGAAAAAAGTAAGAATATGCCGGAAGGGATGGGAATAATGCCACATTATTTCATAGTGCAGTGCTGTACAAGTAATGGTTTTCCCTTTAAGTGAACAAGAGTGTTCAGAGGAAGAGAAGTCAATGTAAGAAAACAATAGATAAGGGGAAATAAGAGGTGTGAACTGTTCCCCGGCTTTGCTAGAACATTGGATGACTGTAGGTAAACAAAGGATGTAAAAATTTAACTAAAGGCTAAGTCTCCCTTGGAATGAAAAGATAAAGATTCTGGAAGAACCTTTGCTAATGTTGTAAAGAAACCATTTGGGTTTTGGGAAGCATTAGAGCAGGTGATGAGTAGTATTTAAAGCAGCATTATATGCAGTAGCGAGGGCTTGAGCTGATGGTGTAGGAGGTCACCTCAGGTCTTCTGTAGCTAATAATTGCAGCAAGTGGCTATGGGGAAGTAGGAAGCTTTGTGTCTATAAACTCAGCTGTTCAGCTTTCTGTATTGTACAAAGTGTTTTGCAAATTCTTTCAGAATGCTTGTTAAAATGGACCAGAAAGAAGGATACATTTGTATGTCTGGATGAGCTGATGATAACACCTGTCCTGGTAACTTATTTATCTAGTTTAGACAAACCAGAACAATTACTTCTAGCTCAGAGTACTAAGGCAACTGTAGGTCTGGATTCAGCCTTTTCTTCAAATGAGGTAAAAAATATTTGGAGCTAGGTTTCCCTTAATGTAAACAAGATTTAAGAAAATGTCACCCAGCACACAAGCCATAAAGCTACTACTGCTACCGGTCCCCTAGACCTAGAAACAATCTCTGACTAATGGGTTATAAAATGTTTTCAGAACTTGTTTATGCCTGAAGTTGGTATAGATAGCTGTATACCTGATTTCACATTTCTTCCAGGACCAGGAAGTCAAAGCATAAAATACTGCATGCATTTGGTAGTAGCATGGAGAGATTTTTTGGATGCCCAGCTCGAATGAGTAGCTACAGTCACTCAGCTTTCACTGGGCCTGACGTACTGGAATGTTTTCCATGTTTTGTGTGACAGCGGGGACAATAAACTGTTGGTTGTGTTTCAGGAAGAATTTTGGAGATGTTACTTAACATTCGACACTTTGTTGTTGCTGTTTTTCATGAATGGAAAACATTTGTTTGTGGATTTATATATTGGCAAAGAGTACCAAAGTGTTTAAGCTTCATGTCTTAGTCTTTTGTGAAACTGAATGACAAAAACCTGCTAAAATTCAGCAAGTGAAGGCTATCATTGTTGGCTTTTTAAAAAATCTGCAATTCTCTTCAACTAATTTGATCGGTGGGTACGAGACTGCACCTTCACGCACCAGCACAATATGATCAGCATGGAGTATTGTGCCTTAAAATGAGAAAACGTGTTGTCATCTCCACCTGCGTCTTTCCTACATGAGCTCAGAGTGCCTGCCTTCTGCATGTGCCATAGTCTAGAAACACTGCTCTTGCATGTTGGAAAACTTGAGAGAATACCTTTTGTCTTCTGGCAATAAGTAATAAAACTTATATTTGGAAATCTTGACAGCACCACAAAGGTCTGAAATCAGTCATAAGTTATCTGTTTGGATGGCAATTTAGATCCAGATGATGTGTTTATATCACTAGGGAATGTCAAATGGAACCTGTTAAATGGTCATTATTTTTGTTTTATTCTCCAAATAGCATAAAGATATCATTGAATTTCAGCTCCAAGTTCTAGAAAACACTAGAGAATTTTACTGTGACTCAGTTAAACCAAGCCTTGCTGAGGTAAATACACAAAATATTCCGATTCATCTTCCAAAAAATCTGGAAACAAAGTATGGGTCACAACCACACAAAGGAATCCAGATCACAAATCAAAACAAACGAAATGTGAATTTTAGTGCTTCATTGTGGAAACTTTTTGGTATATTATGTTTCTAAATTCTGCATTAAAGGCAGTTTCACAAAATGACCACACCTTTATTTTGTTTATGCCCATTACCTGGCTGCTGTCAGTGAAAACTGTCAGTTTGAGCTTCTGCTTTACCGTAGATACTAGTTATTGTATTTTCAGAACTATGACTCGTTCCTGCACGGAATATAGTCCTTTTCAATTCTTGGTTCATTTTTAAATTTCCATCAATACTGCAAATGTACACTAACAACTGAGTCAGATCCTCTGCCAGAGTTCTTTCATCTAAAGCTATTGAAAATGTCCAAAACTTTTTAAAGGAGTTTTTCATTATTACAGTATCACTTACTCTAAACTTCACAATTAGTTCCGAGATGCTGACTGCATAAAATAATTTATAATTTCCTTTTATAAAGGAAGCTTCAATTTTTCATAAATCATTGAAAGGATATCTAGAAAGGTCTAGAACCCAAAACTTTGCTATTTTTTCTTTTTTTCTTTTCCTCAGACATACGCACTCTGTTATTAGGTAAATTTGACTATAGGGCTTTCAGAAGAATTTGGCCTCAGGATGCTATCAAAAATAAACTTGAGACTTAGTCTTGATTTGGTTTGTTGGTATTTTACAGCTAGAAACAAGAAAGGTTAACCTAATACTTAATAAGACAAGATTATTTGTTCATTTTTTATGGATGTGTCTATTCATAGTTTATATTTCTGGGTTTTGGTATATCCATGTTGAATGAACTGGCTTTTAAACAGGAAATATGTGGAAACCACCCTTGTAACTGAGCCTTTTATTAAAATAGCATAAACACACTCGATTAACCAAGGAATAAACGCTACTGCTCCCTAATCACTCACTGGAGAGCTGCTTCTGAAAATAATTTACAACCCACTGGCTTGAGGGGCCAGGAAAAGAAGTCTGCTACCAGCTTCTGCAAAGGCCATCAACTCCAGCAAAGGCAAAGCTTCTGGTGAGTCTTAAAAATCAATTTAATCAGCCATTTTTTGCTAGTCCAAACCAAACATAACAGTCTGAACTCTTTTCTTCAGTGCGGAGCTCATCTTCTGCCCAGACTCTGGAAATTTGGTTCTGGAATTCTCCAAACCAAGCGGTCTATTTTTTTTTTCTGAATCATTTATAAATCATCAGAGGAATCTCAAAGGAAAAATTTATATTTCCTTTACTTTTTCAGAATCATAAAAGGAGTCTAAAAGGCTGGACTTATTTTCTGAGAAAAAATTCAAGTAGAGATGTCAGGGAAGAATACAGGAATATTCACATTTTATAACTTAGGAAAAGTTATAGAATAGAGCAATCATTTTCATAAGCTTCTCAGAGGCCAGTAGATAAACAGAGTGATATTTGTCCTCACTTCTGACTTGTGTAAGGATGATCTTCAGTGTTAGTAGGAAAAGAGATTTCCCTAGAATTGGAAATTCAGCTATTGGCACTTGATAACCATCGTGTGTTTTCATCTGTACCAGCCTCTTCTATGTGTAGCATCGCTCAGCCTATCCATCTGCTGCACTACCACAGTTTATCAGCAAATCAGATACTTGGCTCTCACGTTTCTATGCACGGCTTCAAATGGATCTCATTCTTAACAGGTACCTGAAAACACCTCCTCAACACCTGTTAGTGACGTGCAATACAAAGCACCACCCTTGAGCCGCTGTTGCAAGCGGTTGGTGCCGTGTCACACCTTGCAGCTTGGTGAGACATCAGGGACATGGCTGTGCTACCTTTGCCTTGCATTTTCTTGTCCCTCTCTACTTCATTATGCTGTTGTAATAACAGCGTTTTACCTGGTATATTCCACCACACAGTACCTGAATTCCAAGATTCCCTTCTAAAAAGTTATCCTAGACTAAAAGTTTCAGAGCAGAAGTGAAAAAAAAAAAGTTTTCTATTGCTACTTGGAAAACCAATGAGTATAGGAATTACTTTTTAAATTTGAAAAAAAAATGATGCTATTTGTTTGCTAATTTGTATCTTGCATATGTCGTAATGTGGTTTTCCAAGCATACCATAGAGTTGCATCCCATGGAGTTTCCTTATAAAATGGAACAGATGCTGTATCTTGGGAGGGTGATATGATCTCTCTGCTTAGAATGCAGTTTCAGCAGCAGGATTTGCCTGGATTAGTCTGGACATGTAACAAACTGGACAGCTGTAGACCCACTAGAATTTGTAAAACCTCTGTCTACTCCTGACTCTGTGACCCAGGATCAGGGTGCCAGAGGGCACTGTATGAAAAATAAAGGATGTTATATAATCTGCCTTCCAAACTTGCACAAGAACAATCAATTTTTCTGTGTCTTGACAGAAGGGAGCTGATTGTCAAACAGAGAAAAAAAATAAGATTTTTTTTCAATTCTGAAACTGTAAAGTGGCCATTATTGCGAGGCCTTACGTTCAGTCATCTGAGATACAAAGCATAGGTGTTTCTTCAGTATTAACACATTGCTAGATATACTGGACAGATTTTTTCAGTGCATTTTCAGTAAAGAAAGGCATGTACTTCCTTGTATTTGAGACAATAGACTAAGTGATTAATTTGAGGAAAAATGTTTGGTGAAACTCTTCAGCACCGAGGTTTGTAATGTGTACAAGTGAACACTTCCAAGCACTGTTGAAAGATAGCCTAGAACAGGTACACTAGAACAAAATCAGAAATGCTTATTGAAGAAAGATGAAGCTAAAGAAATTAAAGAGCTGTGGCTTATGAAAGGAGAGTAATTATGGTGGCTTAAAAATGGTTTGGTGTGGTTTAAAAACACATTTTATTAGTAAATGCAAGATAATCTTATTAGTGGGGGGGTGTACAGAAAGATCAATATCATGCTTCCCATCAACATTCACTTCTTTTCAGACTGAATCAAGAAATACCCCTGAGCAAAAACTTGGTAAGGCCAAATAAGAGACATATGATTTTCAAGGTGTTAATTGTCTGCACTGTTGTTATTTGCCATCACATCTCTCTGTGAGCATCCCCTTCAATGCACTTTGAGCACATGAATTATGCTAAGCGTATTAACCCTCACTGAGTAAAAATTGCTGCAAATCTGCATTAAGGTCAGTGTTGTACCTGACCTTTAAAACTCAGAAAACCTTGACAAGTTTATCAATCCCATTTCCTAGAATAAAAGGAGACATTTTGGTATGGCCTACTATGTATCCAATAGCCTAATTGTTTTGTGTATTCAGTATTCTGACTTTGAACATTTGCAGCTGAAAATGTTGGCACTGAGATTATTCTGACCCTGTATGACTGAATAATCTGTTCTTNNNTTTTTTTTTTTTGTTGGAAATGGCCAACAATATATATGACACTGCTCTTACTGATCACAAAATCTTTTAGCCTTAGGAGATACAGTGAGAATACAAGCTGAGCACAGTTTGAGCTAGAAAAAAACTCTTTCAGGAGCTTTTCAGGATATTGTGATAAAAGCTGAAATTCAAGTTCCACTGCACCAGTAAGGAAAGTATTTTCTTTCCTGTAGGATATGGTTCCCATATTGCCAATATATATTTAACTGACATGACCAAGGAATCCAACTGATTTGTCAGATTTTTAAGGTTATGCGTGCTTACTATTTATCTCGAATGAAAAGCTTCACATGTTAATTTGCATTAAATATGTTATGTTAATTTCACATCGTGAAATAGTAATTTCATTCTGCCTTTCCACAATTTTTTAATCTTTTATTTTTCCAGATTTCTAAGTCCTTATGTGAGAAAAAGAATGAATGAATGAATGAATGAATGAATGAAAGAAAGAAAGAAAAAGAAAGAAAAAGAAAGAAAGAAACCAGTTTACAGTTGACAAGCTGTAAGCCAAATCATGCTATTTTTTTGGTTTGTCTGCCCTCCTGAGCGTTCAGACCAGGTGTGGATGAGTTTAAGAGAAGGTGCTTGCCCAAGAGACACGCGCTGCTGTTCCCATTGCACACTGCCACCCTCCTCGTCCTTACTGAGAGCTGTTCAGCCCAGCGATGTGAAGTTGGCACCGGGCTGCTTTGCAAGCGAAGCGGGCTTTTTTAACCCCTTGTTTTTCTGCCTGTTTACTCTGTTATGCACAGCCGAGGCAGCAGAGGGAGCTCAAAGATTTTGGTCATCAGCAAGAGACCCGGGGAGGCCCGGACAGAGACGGACATTGCCAAGGGCAATTGCAGCGGCAGCGAAGGAGAGGGCTCGATGTATTCGGACTCCTTTAAAGCTCGCAGGTTATATGGGTATCCCATTAGCAGCTGGTACTTTTAAATACAAAGTACCAGTGGCCAGGTTTTATTTTGAACTTGTTGCTTATTTAACCTGTTCCATTTACAGTTTTGAAAAAGTGGTATTTATTAAGAATATAAAAATCCTTTTTGAGTCTAAAAATTTGCTCTAATGAGTTGTTCTATGCTTAAAGATTTTTAACAGATATTAAGACATAGGTATCTGAATTTTAAGGACTACAGTAAATTCAATTGATAAAATAGTGAAAATTGAAGAAATACAGAGCCTGCAGTAAATTGACTTTTGTTAAACCATGCAGAAATTCAGTTTGTGAAATTATGCAAGATGGTTTTCATTGTCATTTAAAGACAGAAAGATTTCCATGTTTTTTAGAAGTTCACCATCAGTGTTGGGGAGAAGTAAAGCTAATAAACCACACAACTGAAAGTGCTATCTAGACAAAAGCATTTGTTATTCTGCAAAGAAAGATTTGAGTCTCTGAGAGGTCATCAGCTGCTGACAATAAGTGGAACTCTGTTTTCAACTATATCAGTGAATACATTATTAACAGAACACAAGCATCATGACGGTCAAGGTTGTGCATAAGCGTCCAGTTTTTGAATGCATAAAAACAAGAGAATTAAAAACCTTGTGGTTCTGACCAGGTTTGGTGTTTTCTATAACATACTACACTGCCTGGAATTATTTGTTACCGACCAGGTCGTTGTCTATCTTGACTGTTTCAATTTGCTTTCGAGGTAACACACAGCAGAATGTAGTTTCATTATAAAATAGAAATACTGTACTAACTTACCAAGTTGCACTGAAAGGAAATGTTTGTAATTCTCTGGTTTTGGAGAGAAAATATACTTGAGATATGAACTCGGTCATCCTCTTCTCAAACTCAGCACAATTTTTGTAAGTGTTAACAACTCCAGTTTTATATATATCCTTTATATAGCAATTGAGTGGCTGGGTCTTTGCGCTTTACTGACCTTGCGGTCTGTCTTCTCTTTTGGACCAGATTCACTCATCCAGACATTAGAAAGTAGCTGTGGAACACTATTTTAATCATGTGGGTATTGCTTAATCCTCTGATTGAACCTGAATAAATCTCTCTGGATGCCATGTCAATCTGTTTGGGATTTGCAATCTGGAAAGGCCCCCAAATACAAATTAAAGTAATTTTCTATCTGAAAAAAAATCATCTACCTCTCTCAGTAATATCTACTACTATGTTCCAAGGCAGGTAAAGAACAGGCATTTGTTAATACCACTTGGAGATAGGGGCCATAAATATTTGACTATATGAATTTTTCTTATTATTTTCCTAACTACAGGTCCTTGGTTACATTAGGGGTTTTTGGTAGTTTTTTTGTTTGTTTGGGTTGGGTTTTTTTACTGTATCAATTATCTTTACCCTGTATTCTGTCATTCCAAGTACATATACTGACCCCTAAAATTGTTAGGATTTCAGAGTATTTACTATATTTAGATCTTACAAACTCCCACAGTTGTTCTGTCATCTCTCTGTATTTTAATCCTCTCTGCCCCAAAATTACTATGTAATTGTTTTCAAGGAGGTATTTTTTCCTTTCTTCAAGAAATGCGAAACACTTGTAGAGAGAAGGAATGCCAATATCTCTCCTCACTAAATTTTAGTGATTATATCTGTGCTCCACATTACTAGCATGTGTCTCACCTTTCAGTGAGATTGTCCTGGGGGTTTTTGTCAGTTGATGGTTCAATATCTAGTTTTGCTACCTTTAGACTCTGACCTCTTCTCCTTATTTTGTTAAAATCCCATCTTTTTGTACTGTATCATCCGCCTTTCTCTAGTAGAGAAATTTTAAAAATATGTACAAAAGCATGCAATCCACTTCTATTTACTCCAAATTTTATGTACCAATTCAAACTTTTAGTCATTCTATTATTTCAGTGCAATAGCTCTATGGAAGAAGGACTTTAAAAATAAAGTCTACATCTCTGTACACACTGTATATGAAGAAATTATAAAATATTGTTTAAAAGTGACTTAATGAATTGGCATTTTTGAGGTTAGAAAGGTAGAAACTAATTGTAGAAACACTGTAGAAACAAATTTCTATCTAATAATTATTTCATTGCAACTGTCAAATAAAACTTATGGAGAAATAAAAAACAAAACCCTTCAACCCTTGGCTTTACTGTCACTTGTGTGTGATCATATTACAATGAAATTTTTGTTGGAAAAGAATCAGTTGCCAAATTAGACATTCTGACTTTCTATTCTCAGAAGTGGATTTCCTTCTTTGCTTAGTTCCAGGTGAAGAGAAGCCCTAGCTATCTGTAGAGCTCATGGAACATATTTAACTTGAACTTCAAACATTGACTAAGTTAAAATATCTTACCATGGTTGTCTCTGCAATGGATCCAAAGCTGTTTATAAATATGTTGCACGTGACATTAACTGGAGGACCTGCAAAAGAGAAAGAAAACACCAGTCCCTGTTCCAGAATTAATGTTTATTGATTGATTATTCAATATAAGCCATTCAGAAACAATATTTACTGACTGTGGAAGAAATAATGCTACATTCACAACTTATTTAATACACAATTAGATTGAATGGTTTCTAATAATTTTCCTTTTGATTTTTCTCAAAGGTACACTACTTATCTGGCCAGGTTGAGCAATTAAAAAAAACGCAGCTACGAAGTTCAGTGTAAACCTGCAGAAATGCTTCTATATCAAAAAGAAAAAAAAACAACATCCCATTTGAAATATCTAGTAAAAGTACTTTATGTGTATTTCAGTGAGAATGCATGTCACTTCTTACAACAACTGGGGGAAAAGTGACTTTCTTCACTCAAGGCAGCTTCTACCTTCAATGTTATCTGTCATCACTGGGAAAAGAAATGCATTATTGCTGCTCTTATCTCTGCTGCTTAGAGGGAAATCATTTAGATTCTATTCCCATTTCTCTTAAATTCACAAAATGTTTAAGAGTCCATTTATAACTGAATTCTTTGTTACCATGGGTCCTCAGTCAACTGTGGTTTTGTCTTATCTTGCATTTTGAAGTATCAGTAGTGGCAGAGCACTCGTTATGATAACTGAACAATGAATTGTCTCTTCATGGAAAAGGGTTTAAATTATTTTCTAGAAGTCTCTTAAAAAATGTCATTGTGGAAAAGCATGCTAATTTTTCCATTATTCCTTATCAATTTCATTCAGTGTCCAATCAAAATAAGGTTTTTGCATCATAAGGTCTTTTTGTTACCTTCCTACAACTCAATATTCTTATATCAATAAACCAGTTCAGCATTGGAGAACCTGGATTCTTTTTGCAGCTGTAAGCAGTCTAACAATGAGAGAACCGCATCTGGAATCTGAGGAGTGGTCTTATAAACCTTTATGTAATATCTCCTCTTTTAGGATCACTGAAGAAAGAAACTGCTCTGCCACTACTGGTGGTTTGCAACTAGCAAAATCTAACATGACCAATAAATTTCACATTAAACACCTGAAGAATCAGAACATCCATTAAAAATTCTGCCAATGTGACAGAACTTGGAACATCCAGCTTGCTTTCCTGACAGCAAAAATTGTTTTGAAGTGCTGTACAGCAATTGCGACAAAACACTTCTAGACGTGCTTCAGTCTTTGCAATACACAAGACTACACCTATGGAGCAGAATTCTCAGGTAAGGAGGTAGCACTTGCAGCCACTTTGGTACTCAGTTAATTATTCAGAGTTGTTGAGCATATCTCAGTACTTCTGAGAATTCAGTAAAAGCTTTACATGCCCAACTCCTGAAAAGGATCAAGGGAAAAAGGAAAAGCAGGGATTATGAACGAAGGCAGAGTCACTAAAAACTGTCAGGGAGAAAACTGTGCTTCTTGCCCATGTTAGTTAATTTGCTTGCAAGGAAGCTTTTCTTTCAAACACTTCCATGTTGTAGTACCTGCCATCATTTCAAATTCGATGTGATATTTTCTTGTTTAAAATAGTACTATGCTTTAAAGTATAAGTTTGCTATATCCACATAGTTGCCTTTATTAAGAAAAAGCTCTAAATCACTAAAGTGCTGATGCCTAATTTCAAATTACAATAAAATAGTTAATAGTAAAAAGGAACACAAAAGTGGAAGCTAAAAGTAGCTTGCAAATGTTTTAGAGTTAACTCAAAGATACTGTGCTGAGAGTAAAAATAAAATTCCCAAAACGTGGTCAAAAAGAATCATGAATGAGAAGCTGTAAAAGCTGAAAGTCATATTCAAACCCAGGAATTCAGGCAAGTTGAACATAGGTTAAAGAGAAGCAGAAAAGAAATAGAGCTAAAATTCACTAGAGACAGAAAAGCTAACAATGATCGCTATCTACAAGGCGTTAAAAATAGAATCCTGCCAAGATCTGAAAGCTGAAAGAAGATGATTAAGGTAAAAAAGTATCCATGAAAGTGAAGAAGGTCAGACCAGAAAAACCAAATGAAGTCTTTGTGGAGCATTTGTCTCCAATTGCTGGCTGTGTCAAATACTAGAGCCATTCTGCTGGAATTTTGTGTGAGGACTGCAGAAGACATTTAAGACTAAATGAACGGGAACACACTGACAGGCTGAGGTGATATAAATCCAGACATTATAAAAATCTTTGCAAAATTGTGGAAATACAATTCGCTGTGAGTCAGCTATCACCTGTGTCAGTTTTGTAATCAGTGGAAATGTGTAACACGGCCAGCAAGTACAACTTGAACTAAAAAACCCCCCAGACTTCAGGTGTGATGGTGGATGACATGAACATGAACTTTATCCCTGTAAACCTTACCTCTGTACCAGACAAACTAGTAGAAATAATGACAATCTTTATAATTAAGATATGTAGATTAATATTATATATAAATACATCATGTAGATTAATATATTTATAAATTAGGGAGAAAGATGTCAAAAAGTCAAAAAGGATCAAAAATTCTGTGACAAGTTGCCACACAAAACCAGGTTAAGTAGAACAGGACCCTTCACACTGGAAGAGGTATACAGTAGGGAGTAATCTGTAAGTATACAATTTTGTAAAGATCAAAAGGAAGTAATACTTCTCCATTTCTCAGTATGTCACATGGCAATAAAATCAGTAAAATAATCACCAAATTTAAAGCAAACAAAAAAATTATACTCTTTATTATTCCAAACCACAAAGGTTTTATTGCCAGAAAATAATGAAAAGGCCAAAAATATAAACAGCTTCCAGAAGGGATCAGGAAAACATATGTAACTAAATTATTTTTTTTTTCAATTAAGTCTTGGCTTTCAAAGTTTCTAAACTAACGATTGCTGAAAAATGTTTGCCAATAGCAAGGCAAGTAACACTTTGCATTTTCCTATGTAAATGCCCTAATTTTTACCTTAATATTTAATTTTTTCACACCTAGGTCACATAATTGTGTTCGAATTTGAAAGGCAATGAAGTATTTTCCATATTTGCAGGAATGGATGTGGTCTGCAATGTGGACACTGAGTAAGAGAAGCACCTTGCTATAGGTCTGATGTACCATAAAAAAAAAAAAAAAAAATTGCAACTGGAACGAAGCTTTGACAATAATTCTCAATTTCCTGTTGTATTCCATAGCTGAATAAATACCATGTCCTCTCTATTATATTTGTTGAACAAGAACTGATATACAGAATTCCATATCCAAAAGCAGAGCACATAGACAAAAAATATATCATTTTGTCTTCTTGACCAAGATTAATTATGACTAAAATTGGTAGTTTAAAATCTTGTCTGCATAGGAATTTTACTGGAACAAAAAATGATTTAAAATGAATGTCCAAGTTACCTTATTAGTACTCATCCTCTTTCTTTAAAACCATCACCAGTTTAAAACCTCAAAAAGGCATTAAGCCCCAGCACTTGTTCTAGGAGCAATAAAACTAACCAAATAGTGGCAAAGTCACTTAAGGAGATACTTATTCTTAGTGGTAGGTCTGAATCATTCCGGGCAGATCTGTTCAAACCGCATAGTTGTCCAGAAGATTTAGAATGTGCACTTTTTGAAAAGGAACAACGTCAAATTAGGTTTTTGTCTCTTTAAGTTTCAATAGTTACAAAACAAGGCTCTAAATCCTTTGAATTATACTTTCGAGAAGTACTGCATTGAATTTCGTAATCTCTAAACCATCTGCCTGTTCTTCACTGTAGCCCCATCAGAAGATTGTGATTGGATGCTGTCCATGACAAACCATAAAATTCAATCCCCAAACCATATAGAGATGTGTTTGAAATTCCAGCGCAAGTTTATAATTTCCTGAGAAATATCGGCATCACTAACTTCAAAGAAACAAAGCATTTCCAGCTGCAGTAAATCCTGGGCAATAAGTTTATATATACACAACCAACTGTTTATGGTTTGCTGATGAGGAAGTAATCTGACAAATCTCTTACATGGTCCTTAGGAATCAAACTGGGAAAATTCTGGTGAAACCAGCACATGGATGTGGCTTTAGAGTCAAAACCACTTAAGTTTCTGGAACTTGGAGATGTCAAAAAACTATAACATTTCTCGCTGAATAAGAATTAAGATGGAAAGGCAGTGACAGATGACTTAGAGGAGAAAGCACTGCCAGCTTGAAGGAAAATTTTTGTAGTAAACATGGAGTAAAGCCTTATAGTGAAATGTTAGAGCTAAGGGAATCTCTTGGGCTCGAGAAGATAGGCATAGGAGAAAGCAGCTAAGGCAAAGTAAGAATAATATAATTTTTTAATCACAATAGGTTTATTCTTTCAAAACATTATTTATATTCTGGATAATTTAAAGACTGGTAACTTGTTTAAAGATTCAGTAATAGAGTTAAATAGGTTTCCACTATAATACTGGAACTCCTTGTTTTCAAAAAAAAGAATAATCAAATTTACCTAAACTTCCCAGACTGAAAAAGTTAGAATGAATGGCATCTGTCTGTATGATACTTTGCATATTCATATAAAAATATGTTTTATGTAATCGTTCATTAAATACTCTAAGATGCCTGAGTCTGGATAATATGTTTCATGTTAAGACCCTCAGAAGATGTAATCATTCCACTTGCAAACTTTGCTGTTTCAGTCTTCTTTGAATCTGCTTTGTCTTGATCGAATCTCCTTTGTGATAAGTGCATAAAAGGCACGTGGCAAGAGACAATTCCTGGTATTTAGAATTTGCTATTTCAGTGGAAAACTGGGAACAGGAAAAAGAACAGGAGGAAGGATGGTCCTTTTGGCATTTCAAGGCACAAATGGGGCCCAGGAGTGAGGAATATAAATTTGGTGGTAGAATTGGTAACTAAAATAAGCTGTCTTGAGTTTGATGGTCATGTCATTAACGCACTCTTCAGAACCAGACATATATGAAGATTTGGCCGATCTTTCACAGAACTTGCTCTCCGGAGTGCTTCATGCTATGACAACCCAAGGCAAGAATCTGAATCCATCAGTAAGCATTTCAGGAAAGAAAAGAAACCAACAAACCGTATTAGACACCCCAAATCTAATCATAAGCTATATTTAAGAAAGGCCTGCAACTGGGCAGCTGTGAAAGTGGCAGGGGCAGAGTGCATTTGTACAGAAATGAACTGCCATACATACAAAAGACAGGCAAGAGAAGGCACTTTTCTTTTTTCAGTGAATGTACTTCTTAGTTTTCACATTTGTTTCAGAAGTTGCATTTGTTGAGCAGTAATACTGACATACTGAAAACCTGAGAGTTTAGTTTTGAAATTACCTTTGAAATTTGGTCTGATCCTCGCATCATAGCCTGACATCCTACCCATCAGCTTATCCAGGAAATCGGATGGCGACATTGGCATGCTACGAGATCTTGCACTGTCCGTTTCCTTTGTGGCTACCAAGCTAACAGAAAGGAAAAACAAACAAAGAAACAAACAAACAAAAAAATTGTTAGAATTTTTGTTAGCGAAACTTTGATTTTATTTAGTCAATCATAGTTCGTTTTTGTAGGAACAGGAAAACAGGAAAGCTAAGACAGTCTTTCAAGCTAGTTAATGCTTCAAAAATAGTAGTAGAAAAGAAATTGAAACAGTAAGTTCTTTCTATAGCTGTCACTTAATATGTAAATTTTCTTCTGCTATGCTACAGAGTTATAGGTTACTTCTTCCTTAGAACTTCTGAAAATTATTAACACTTTCAGTCAGCAGTAATCGATATCATTATCACAGAGTTAAATAATGTCATCTACAGAAATTGCTGTGTACGTGGAATGTCATATTTTGGCGTCTATTCTGAGACTGATCTTTTTTAACTGGGTGTGCTGTGATAGAAGCCTGGATCAGAAAACAAAAAAAAAAATACTAAGGGTCTTGTTTAGAGTAGCACTACCATCACCAATTTTTGGTTTATGTTGACATGTAACCATAATAAAACAGATGAGTCTCTTGGCAGGTGGTATTCTTTAACATTGTCTTAGAGTTTCATTTTCTGTTAAAACAAAGGTGACTGCTATAGTGGGGAAAAAAACCAAACAAACCTTAACGACTTACTGAAGAAACTATTTTAGGACAAACTTTTCTACTCAGGGCCACATGACAAAAGCCTATAGCTTCCTCTTCATATGCATGCAAAACTCCCACTGACACTAAATTTTGTTCTGCACATGCTGAGAAAGCAGAGTAGTGGCGCTGTGATCAGCCATGGGACCCAAAGAACAAGTCTTTGTTGTTGTGGAACAACTCTTACTTGAGTGCTGTCTAACACACTGGAAAAAACAATACAGTCAGAAAATATATCAATTTTGAGTAACATTGTGACATACAGTGCAACTGAAACCATTTGTGACTTTTGGAGGCTCAAAAAGGACAAAGAGCTTAGCATGTTTGTGCTGAATTCAAGTCAAAAATCTGTTATAGAAGGACTTAAATCTCTTTTGCTTAACCAATTCATTGTCTCCATGTCAATTCACTCTTTTAGAACTGCTTAAATATGCTTTTGTTTAGATGTAAACACAGGGAATAATGTAAAGCCTTTAGGAATTTTCTGACTCATAAGAAACCCATGCTAAATTTTGCTTCTTAACAACGGATGGCATATCAAAATGGAAAAATTCCATACAGGTATGTATGTAGGCAGAGGCCATGTGGAGTGCAGACAGAGAATGTAATTTCTTTCTTTTCAAGACTCTGTTACTCAGCTCATTAAAAGTTACACTTTTATAGAAACTTCCATTAAGAAGTTCTGCTAAAGTTTTTGTCTTCAAGTTTGAAATTTGTATTTATTTTCTTAAATAAAAAAAATATTTCATATTAGTCCCTGAGAGTTACAAATTTGGGCATACATAGAATATGAACATAGAAGCCTCTAGAAGGCTATGGTTTGCTCACATTTTGATTAAAAATGGAAATGAAGTCTTTTAATTGGAATATTGAACCAGAAAGTTAAATTTGATCTTTGAGTTTATTTGCTTAGCTAATGTTTATTCTATTCTATGTGTAGGTTGATTTGTATATTCTTAAATTGTTCATAAATTGTTAAATTGTTGGCTATTTCTAAATAGTTTTGAATATTTTGGTATCTCTTTCAGTAAAGATGTTTCTTTACTTTCCTTCAATAGCTAACCTAGTTCTTTATTTCTTCCCATAGCTGCAGAATGTATTTCCCTTTCTGAGTAAGTAAGTATTCTATATATTCTTTTTATAGTTCAGTTTGAAATTATCCTATTGCTATAATTTTCATTATCAATCATTCTGAACGAATCTGATTCATCACATTATTACAACTTGTAGCCATTTATGTTTCTGTAAAACATCACAAATGTTTATAAAGCAAATAAAATACAAGAGTCAAATTACCCTTTGCTGGGTATTATCTACTTGGGAGGCAGGAGAATCAAGTTACTGTGTGTATACACTTAGTATGCACACCTAAATGCTTAGATTTCTTTCTAGTAGTCTTCTATAAGGAATTTATATTTCTGTTCTGCAGGTATATAAAATTTCTATACTACAGGATATACAATCCTATATTTTTATTCTTAATACACATAAATTATCCAGAACACAAAGATAGAAAGCTTTGAATTAGCATTGTTAGCTTGAATATAGTTTTCTGGGAAGGAAGAATTTGTTTGCTTGCCCTTTTTTCGCTTCACTGAACTTTTTGTAACTCTTTCCTAGTTGTACTTGTAGTTCTTGCTTTGCCATGGAATAAAGTACTTTGAAATTAAAGTAACTAATGCTGACTGGGAGAAATGGTAATTGCTGTGACTGTGGATTTTCTCAAAGTGACATTTACCTTTTCATATGATGGCATCATTAATATTTGCTTTCATTAGTCAATTATAAGTCCCAGAATATCTTGAATAATTTAATGCCTGCTTATGAAAAGAATACATTCAGCATAATTAATACCTTTTGTATAAACAAGTTTTATCTCAAAAGTCAGCTGTAATTTGTAACTAAATATTTCTTCAAGGAATGTTTTCCCTTTTACTAAGCTTGGGGTGTTATGAGTAAAAGCTGGTTGAGTTCTGCATAATTCTGCTCATTTGATTTAACTTTAATAGAAAATATGTATTTCAAGAACACTGTTGCACAAATAAAACTTTCATCAATCAAAGCTGACATGTGGAATACTTGTCTAGTTGAAAATGAGCAAAACTTGGTAAGGTAATAAAACCTGAGTAAAGCAGAGGATTTTAGGAAGGGATTTTCTATTTCCAGAGTAATATAAAAATTTACTCTGTGTGGTAAGGGCTCTTCAGTTTTATTGCACACTGTCTCTGAAAGCTAGGCCTCAGGCTAAGGGGTTAGAGACAGCTACACTCCTTTCATGATCCAAGAACTGAGCTCCTTTTAGTGTTAATAATGCACATGGCTTCGTCCTCGATACACAGCTATTGCATAAGTCCAGGAACGGCTTTGCGTGCCTCCAGAGGGAATTCATTCTGACCTGTCACAGTTCTTTAAAGAATTTGTACATGCATTTTCTAACAGGCAGAATTATAAGAATTTAATATCAGCAAGTATTTTAATATAAGCAAGGTACAATGGACTTGTGATTAGCATGAAGTCATTATGTGACTTTAAATTACTGAGAAAGAAAGCTGTGCACTTTTCCACAGGTAGAAGCTTCCCACTGCTGGAGTCTTTTATTGAAGAGAGATTAAAACCTCACAGTCTTCTGGTCTGTTCATTTTTTTTGAGGAAAAGTTATCAACAAGAATGCTCTCCCTGGTAGTGATTCCGAGTTCTGCCTGTGAGCTATTGGCAAATATCAATAACAGCTACAAGGATTTACACCATTTTCCAATTTCAGACTTAGAACAGTACTTGACTTCAATTTCCTGGATATGTCCCAAACATCTTTAAAATGTAAATTAAGCCTTCAAAAACAATTGAAAAGAAATTTTTTAACTGAAGTTGTAAACAAGAATCAAGAAAAAAATTGAAAATATCAAAAGATGCATTCAAAATTTATTTGTGACCAGATAAATTTACACCATCAAAAGTTAGGGTAAGAATTTTTGTTTCAAATAAGCTGCCACACAAAACCAGACAAGAACAGAAAATTAGAATCACAAGGACTGTAATTACTCCTGTCTTTGATCTATTCTGTCTATTAAATTACTTTTTCACCCAAAATCTGAGCACAGATGAGCTTTGCATCAATGCCTTGAAGACTGTCAAGTTGGAATTTCATACACTGAGATGGGAAAACATCCTAAATCACAGGTCTGTGACAGTACGTTACCTACCAAAAGTCATATTTGAATCAGAAACTGTTAGGTCAAGCTGAAGATATTTCAAGTGGGATATAAATGTTAGAGAGTAAGAAGCAGCCTGACACAGACACGATGCAGCTTCTCTAGATCAGCTACCGCATCCTAAATTTCAGACAAAAGCTACTTGTAAGAATGGTGTTCAGCAAAGCCATCGATAATCTGGAAAGAAAATGCAAAGCAACTGATGGTTTAAAACTAAGAAATGCAAAAAGAATTGACACAGACATAAATTCTGACGATGTGAAGAAAATAACATCTTTCTTAAAGTCAGTCCATTTAAGTAGAAGAGTTTAGAACAATTGGAGGAAGGATATTAAGAGATGTATGAACTGGGAATGTGGGCAGAGTTGGAGAAAGCAGTGAAGAAGGACTCAGAATTCATCAAACAACTCAGCACTGTTGTGGTAAAGTTCTCACTGCACTGCTGTGTTATGCAGTGGTGCGGAAAGATTGAAAGAGTGAGTAGAAGCATGAAGGTCACTTATTATTTTATACGATATTAATGAGACCAGTTCTGGGATGTTGCATCAAATTCCATGTCCGAGTTTTAAAAGGACATTAAAGCATTTGGAAAGGTACTGAACAAAGCCACTAAGCCATGACCTGAGAGTTAGGGAAATTTGCTTCAAGAAAGAGACTTTAAGAGCTTAATCTGCTTAGTTTATCAAAATAGAAGAGTGAAAAAAAAATAGCATGATTGAAGTGTATAACTATCTCAAGGGGGCAGAAATCTAAAGAAGAATGGCAGAAGAAAAACCAATGAGAGATAGACAAATTCAAATGGGAATTTGGACTCATAGTTTAATAATCACAGAAGATCAAACGGTACCAATCAAGACAATACAGCTTTCTGGAAGAAACAATTTAGCAAAATATAAGGTAATGTTTTTTATATATGGCTAGCTTGGTGAAAAGGAATGAGCTCTGATATGTAGAAAAGCCAGCTAAATTCAGATTAAACATTATAAATCTCATGCAGAAATCTTCAGACTGTCAAAAGGCACTTGATTGATTTGAGGAGCTTAAGGAAGGGAAGCAGTGGGAATAGTTCCAAGTGTGAAATGATGTCTTCTCAGGGTCCTTCCACACAGGGGCTGGGTTGCAGGCTTGCAGTTGCTGTAATGAGGTTTGCAAGTTACAGCTGTAATGTTGGCTCATCTTGCTCAATTCCTTTCACAGCTGGGTATTAGACTTACTAAGCAGTTGTGTGAGCATCAGCTCCTTGCACAGTAGGGACTTAAGCTCCAGAATGGAAACTACACTTGAGCTGCCCATAAACCAGAAGCAGCTTAAAAAATCAGAGGTTGACCACCATGAGGAAAAAGTGAGGTAAATGTTCTATCTACGACATGCACCTGCAAAGAGTAAAGAATTGTAAGCTAAACTGTAATGTTGTCATGAAAGCAAATGGATGTGAAGTAGTTAGGGATAAATTTAGATCAAAATGTAAAGACTTTCAGCCACTGAAACACTTCAGTTCAGGAATAGTTTAACACTTGGAGCTGAGATAGAAAAGCCCCGTGTGTTTCAAGATGGAGCTGGGCCTTAGGATGCTGTAACATGTATGACTGTGATTGCAGGTGATGGGACTCAGTTCTTTTTTAATCCTCTGCTGAGACTATGTTTGCATTATTATTGATTCTTTTATGTTTTTAAAATAACTGCTACTACAGAAGTCTGAAAAAAAATAAATATAGTTAACACAACTATACGGCCAAAGCACCCATATGTATAGCACTTAAATGGGAGATCTTATCCAGCAGCTGGCAATTTAGTTACCAAGATAAAGCATGGGTCATGAATCTGTGCTCCTGAAATGTCTATTTAAAGCAGGCATGTTTGTGAGAGAACATCTTTCTCTTCCTTTCCTCTAAAAGAAACTTGTTGAGGAAAACTCTTCAAAGGGAATTTACAATCTCCACAAATGTTTCCTTCTCTAAAACATTTAAGGCTGCAAAAATCAGATTGCTTTCCAATGTCTTTTTTTTTTTTTTTTTCTGAAGGAGTACTGTGTTCTACCTGTAAGTTGTCTCTATCTATCCCAACCTTCTGCACATTTTAACCAAAGCACAAACAAAGGAAAGAAACTTTACATATGAAAGTGCTTTATATAAGCTTTATTTTGAAAGCTATATTTTCAAAGGTAATTTCAGTCCTACTGCCTTTGAGATTTATCATTTTTGTACTGCAGAAAGTGCTGGTTTTTACTGATTTCCTTCATTTAAACATTCATCTTCAAGGTGGGTTATTAAAAACTTGCTTTCCGCATGTGGTTTCAGCCTTAAAAATATATATTTTTCTTCGAAAATATTGAAGAAAAGAAGTAATGGGCTACCCTCAGCATTTCTACAAGATTGTATCACTCCACAAGGGCTTAATAAGAACAGGATAGACAAAAGTGAAGGAAGAAATTACATCTTACACCATTTGCTGAGTCTTCTCGTTTTGTCGCTGCTACAGGTAGGTGATAAAGAAAGAATATGGTGTGTTGTAATTATACCTTCCACTGGAAGCTTCCTAGAGAGATGTTTACAAGTCTAATTTAGGACAGTCCACTAATTTATCCAAATTAGTCTGAGAGTAGTCTCCAGAGTCTCACAGACTTACTTTTGAATACAATTGATACAAATTATCTTTGAATTATATGCTAAGTTCATTTTCTCCCTTCCACAGGTAAACTACTGACGTATTTTTTCTTGAAAATCTTACATTAATGCCTTACTGTCACATTTGTCTTGGGGATATTTTTCATCTGATCATAAATTACTAATTTTGTCTCAAACAAAATCCCTTTTTGTCATTCAGAGAGGTAGAAGGTTTGCATTTCATCTTACAGTGCACACTACAGTGCTGCTACACGCATTGTGATGGTCCAGTAGGTCTTTCGTTTCATTATTTAACTTATTCTCTCAGACAGCAAGTGTGGCCAAACCCCTGAAGCAATTTTGATGTTGCCTTTGTGGTCTATTCTCTCTAGTTGATGTTTGAATGTTCTTAAAGCACTTCATATTAAAATGCTTCCCAGAGAAGCTCAAGGAAATTAATCACACCCTTAGAAGGAAAGCAAACACTTCAGCCAATATGCATTTAATTGCATCTCACAAACATTACTACGCAAAAGCATTTCAGTAAATTATTCTAGCGGTACTTATTCACTGGTTCACTAGCAATGGTTAGGTGAGTTAACCTCATGACTAGTCTCCTGTCTCCTTGATTCCATAGCTGTAAGCAATGGTGATAGAATTCATCAGGTTTTAAAACAAAAAGTACTCAGTGTAACCGTGTAATTAAAGAGATGTGCTAGGAAGGAGGTGATCCTCTAATTGGTGGTGTTGGATCGTCTGACGGTGTCTTGCATTTTGAAAATTTTAGCAATAAGATTTTGTGATATGAAGAAAGTCTTCAAACCCTCTTCTGAGCAATATAGACCTCCATACAATACATTTGGTAGAATTAATGGGGAGAGCAAGCTTTTAATTTGACGAGGTCAGAAGCATAGGATGGCTGTTTTTGTAATGGGAGTGTCTCTATCTGATCTACTCATTAAGTGGTGGTAGTAGTAGGACTTGTAGTAGGACTAACAAGATCAGAGTTTATAGTAAGCAGAATTTACACACATTATTCAAGACATGAACATAAACCTGACAAAAATACCTTTTTGACAGTAGAATGTTCCAGCATGTGACAGCTTAACATAAAAAACATGAAGTATTACAAGAATGATTACTGAAGGCCTCAAGCCCATCCAAATTAAAGTGTTTTCCTTGTTTGTACAAAAATAAATCCCTCTCATTTTGGAAAGACAAAAACTGCCTTCAGTTTTACACCAAAAAAAAAAAAATACATCAATGCAAAGCATAAACAATACCAATTTGTTTGATTTTTGGGGATAACACTAAGGTTTTTCAAAATTTGTGCCTAGTTTATCACTGAAGTGCATTTTTTCTGTTAAGTAGCATGACACAGATACTCTTTTGAGGTGTGATGTGTTGAAATTGGCTAACTGAGATAGCTGTGCCAGAAGAGAAATACAAGTCTCTGGGTTTTACTGCAGTAAAGAATTTTACATTTGGCAACCTTGAAGATTAGCAAATATTGTGGAGTGGGAGTTCAGAAGACAGGATAAATATTTTTTTAGGCAAATATTTTTTTAAAATTTCAATAAAATTTAAAACCAATCTCTTTACTGAAAATTAAAATGCTTCATAGAAAATAAGAGACAAATAGACTTTTCTGATTGGAGGCCATTCATCAACAATGTTTATTCATGAAAATCCAGGGCCATTCTGAAAAGCCAGGAGCTATGTCAGGGGGTCACAGCTGCATGGATCCAGTACTGAAAGTGACATAAAAAATCAACTGTCACTGCTGTTCCATTCTAGCTCACACAGAAATAGTTTCTTCTGAGAAACAAAACAAAACACAAAATTCATCTCCATCTCTGAATTATCCTTGGAAGACAAGCTCTTCACATTTGCATTATGAAGTCAAGGCACTGAACTCCTAGTTTAGATGCCTGAATTAAACGACGTTACCTTCTACCATTCAAGGTTAATACAAGGAGATAATTTCCTTCCAACTCCTTTGCATTCCAGCATGGAAATAACTCTATTTGAATAATGATTTATTGGTGAATAAATTAGTTTCATTCTGAGGGACCAAAAGAAAGTTTCCAATGGTGAAAGAATAGTGGAAGAGGGCGGCATGTAATAAAGTCAAAGATAGTAAAGGAAGGAGAAAGAATTAAGTTTGCAATGTGTTAACAAAGACTGAGATTGCAAGTGTTTTTCATTTTATTTCTGCTAAAACTGACAATAATGTGCTTCTTGCTAATTAAAGATGAAATCTCTTTTACTTGTAGGTCATAAAGTTGACAGTTCCTAGTGCAATGAAAATGCAGATTTTCATATCCTGCAATGTTTTAGATAATAATAGTTTTATCAGAACAGAGAAAACACGGAATTCTTAACTCATGTTGGCCAGAGAAAAGACTCTCATATCAACTAAGAGGAGCAGAAGCATTGTATCACCAACATTTTAAATAGGTATTTTCTAAGAAAAACCCTCAAGAAAATTTTAAATATTTTGTGTAAAATTTAGATTTTCTACTGATTTTTCACAGTTTTAGATTTTTCTAGCTGCCCTCTTATCCTCTTATCTTGACTAAGTGCGAATGGTCAGATTAATTTTTTGATATAATGCTGCAGAGATAAGTAGAGTTGCATCGGGACACATTTTCAGCCAAAGTAGCAATTTTTATGTGCAACAAACAAAAACTTTCAATTTTAAGTTCACTAATTATCCATTATTATTACTTTAGTGATTATAAATGAAAGCTACATGAAATATATAGGGGATTGCATTTCAATGCAACTATTAGAAAAATATTTTCTTTCGGATTTGAAAAAAAATTATTTTTCTGTTGCCACTACAGAATTAACATTAAATTTTAGTGCTCCTGTAGCTTAGGCAATGGTTACAAGCATTTCTTTATGATGTTCCTGATACCTTTATGGTGTCATATTTTTTTCTCTCTTATTAATATAGCTGAGAATTCCTCCAGCCCTGCAGTCTTTCTCTAGTCGTGTTTGTCATGGAAATAAAATAGCTTGTCAAAGTAAACACATATTTAACACATGTTAACATAAAGTACATAAAGTACGGACTACAGTTTCAAAAAACTTTGGATTGCTGTGGAATGTTTCAGCTTTTCTCTCTTTTCAGAGAGAAAAAAAGAGAATAATGTGATACTAAGTCTTCTGATTAAGTCTCTCTGACTTAATCATCATTCCAGTATATTATAGTCTAGATAACATTAAATTGATATAATTTTTTTTTTTTTGCTTTTGACTTGGTACATATATATATAAGCACAATGCTTTACCCCTTCCTTAAGAAAAAAAATCTCTTAGGGTAAAGGAAGAAAACTAATTTGTCAGCATTCTTCATAATCCTATAGGCAAGGCTTTCTATCTTAATTAAGATATGGATTCAACAAACTACAGGTTGTCTCTGTAATTTTGCTTTGTTGTATAAGACAAGTTTATTGTTGCCTGTTGCAGCCATGCAGCATGTGAATTAATATATTTTATGGATTAGGCCTCTGTTCTGAATATTTTCCATTGTTTTCCCAGAAGCACCTATTTAATAATCCTTTAGAAGACCTATTTAATAGTCTTTTAACCAGTTGAATAGACTATTTTTATAAGTGTTCTAAACTCAGGTCTTAGTTTCATGCCATTTTTTAACTTATTTGGCCTACTTTCGGGGGAGGAAAAAGCTAACTCAAAGAGGAGCAGAGAATATTTCGAACATTCAAATTCTGACAAATCTCTCACTCTCCCGAGGACCTACTGAATGATAACTTTAATTTTTAATTAAAAATAGTTAGATCTTCTCCAAATTCAATTAACTTTTGGTTTGGTTTGGTTTGGGTTTTTGTGATAGATAGTACTTGGCTATAAGTAATAGAATACTTTTTAAAATATTAGAGAATCTGTAAACCACTTATTTACACTAGTATGAACTTGCATTATTCTCTCACTATAAAGAGTAATTTGTGTATTCACTGAATAATGGAGAAAAGTTGTTGGCGTATAATGGATAGATTGCAAAATGACCAAGTAAAATAATTTCTTGGATATTCTATGTTATTATACCAGATATTCTTCTCTAAAGCTGTTGGAGTTGACTAATTACTGTTATTGTCATGGTTAATGCATGATTCCCCCAACCAACTGAACCTGCACAGGAACTGACTGGTGTCTTTCACCACCATCATGAATGGTAATGCAGCTGATGACAATGAGGCAACACAAGACTGAAATGCAAATTAATGCAAATGAGACTTTTGACCGTAAACTATTGTTTCTCAAGGCAATTCTTCCTAGATGTAGGAAGAACCTGTGAATTCTGCAAACAGAATCCTACAGATTATAGCTGCTTTGTTGATTCTGTATTTTGAACACATCTCAAGATGCCCTTAAAATTGTAGAGATGTGTATCACCGACTTTTCTAGTTCTAATGGATTTTCTACTGTTGTGGCAGTGCCCCATCAGCTTTGCATTTATTGGGTTGCTGTACCCTCAACAGTACAAACAGAAACAACGCCCACTGAAGTGTACATCTGTAGAAGAGACATCTTTCTTGTGTTCATAACTAATGGCCAATTACAATGTCATATGCATTCTGTTCCTTCTTTATCTTGTTTTGCTTTAAAAATCCACAATATGAGTTGTAAACCGTAACCAGAACTGAAAATGGTTTTTTTGCTGTGTTTCTTCTCAATTTTTACTATGCATAAAAATCTTCTCAGAAAATCTTACATTAGAATAAAATGATTGAGGTTTATCAAAACTAGATAAAAAACTGGTTTTGAATTAAAACCCCAGATTCGTGAAGACTGAACCACAATTCAATTAAACACTATTCTGTTTGCCTTAGGGAAGCACTGCTTGTATCAATCCTGTATCTTGAGTGAGCATGTCAGATGGCTGTTTAGAGGATTTGACTTTTTTTCTAAAATAAGTTTGATAAAAGTTCTGTTAGAGAAAAGCTGAATATAGCCTGAAAAGTCACTATATAAAGTTTTTTTTCCCAAAACACTTCTCATGAGATTGCTTATTTTGATTAGCCAGCTAATTAGAGTGTAGATCTGTGTTATTACTATTAATTTAGAATTTTCAATTAAGGCAAAATATTTCTAGTTGAAAAAATACTGTTTTCATGAAATGGAGTTTTATGGAAACATATATGTTTCAATGTTGTTTTATGAAAGGCTGGCAGGCTTGGGTGGAATATTGTTCAGTGTCCTTTCTATTTTGTCAGTCGCAATCAGTTTTCCAATGTCAATGGGAACTGGAGTCTCGGTTTCTAATTTTCAGACTCTGAGCATCTTCCCCACAAAATTAGCTGAGATTTTTCCTGCTTTCTGCAACTTAAACTTCTTTTTTATGCATTGAAAAGTGAGAAAATCTTTTCAGCTCTTTGGAATTTTTTGTGAGACAGGAATGGTGATGTTCAACCAGCCGTGTTAATTTACATGAGATACGTGGATTAAGTAATTTTTTTCCTTTTTATTAATTCTATCCAGGATCAACACTGTAATAAATCAGTACAAGACTTTTTTTAGCAAAAACAGAGTTGAGCTTCAGGGTGATGATGAGAGTGACAGAATTCATGCCATGTAATGACAGAACCCAGTATTCCTAATGCATGCACTGAAGCATATTCCTTACGGAATAAGTCAGAGAAAATAATGTGAAGGTTAGAAAAACAGTGCTGCTAGCCTTTCGTGCTTCCACCAAAATTATCCTGGTCCACTACACACATTCTCTTTCGCACACAGAAAGTAGTGTTTAAACTTCCCCTCAGATACATATACAGTCTTTGCTATTCTAGTCTTCATTATGCCAGCCTCCCCTTAATTATCATCCCAGTATTCTGAGCTTTGTGCGAAGAACTAGAAATAAGCTGAGGGAAGGAAGGGTCATGACCTGCGCTGATCCCCCACTGCCCTCGCAAATCCTCCACCAGCTGAGTGAGGGACTTCATGGGGTCCAGGTAGAGCCCCTCCCCCGGATCATCATGAAAGCATTGAGGACACTGCCCCCTTCCCAAACAGTGTTACAGGCTTTATCATGTGCAAGACACCTTTTCTCCTGAAGGAGTCATCCCTGTTGAAAAGGATGAAAAAGAGCATTCTGTTAACCATTGTGTAAGGAATCTGAACAAGTGCCTTTGTGCTCACATTTTAATTACGGATGAAAATTTGAGCACTCTTAAATCCAAAGATATGTGTAGAGAAACAACAGAAACAGGTAAAGAGATAGAGATATTTTGGGAGATCATTGGCAGAGTGATAGAATTTTGGGATAAGTTTTGGAGATAAAATTGGTAGAATTTTAACACATATATAGAGAAACTGGAAAATAGCATTTTTAATTCCAGTTCCCTACTCTATTGTACGTTTTGTGATCATAGATTACTGTCTCAAGTGGGGACATTTCATATTCATTTTGTGGGGTAAGAGCTTGCAATATTATGGTCAAAACAGTTGACTATCAATTTTTAGTGCACAAGAACTGAGGGAAACTACAAGCTATTTTATTCTACTTTAACTCTTGCAAATTAAGAGTTTAAGCAAACTCTGATAAATCAGGAAAAGGGAAAGGGAAAAGGGAAAGGGAAAGGGAAAAAGAAGGGAAGGGAAGGGAAGGGAAGGGAAGGGAAGGGAAGGGAAGGGAAGGGAAGGGAAGGGAAGGGAAGGGAAGGGAAGGGAAGGGAAGGGAAGGGAAGGGAAGGGAAGGGAAGGGAAGGGAAGGGAAGGGAAGGGAAGGGAAGGGAAGGGAAGGGAAGGGAAGGGAAGGGAAGGGAAGGGAAGGGAAGGGAAGGGAAGGGAAGGGAAGGGAAGGGAAGGGAAGGGAAGGGAAAGGATTCTTTCTAGCAGAATAAAGCAGTGAAAAAACCACTATGGATTTTTTTAAAAAGTCTTTTAGAGGATGTATTCCAGATATGATGCTGAAATCTGTCCGCTTTGAGTTTAGTTCTAATACTGCTGAGTCAGAGGTAATGGATCTGATCCAATAGCATCAGGGAAAAGATCCCACGAATGCACACCCCTTCACAGAAGTGCTATAGAGGTGCTTAGGCACAGAATTGACACTTGCCCTAGAACACAGGAGTTAGCCATAACTTGGCTTTGTGAAGTCAGTGCTTTAGTCATGATTGATTTCAAGGCGTTTATTTTTGCAGGCAATTTACCACTTTGTGACATTTATTTTATCTAATAGGGCACTCTTAGTCAGCATATATATTGCTCACAAACCTGGAAGTTTAGCTGGTCCCTGAAGATGGAGATGTCTTAGCCTACATATGCCCAGGGAATGGACTCTCCTGTGCATTACTGAATGTAATAAAGGACAGTGCTGTTTTGAACACTTTATGAAATTAAAAGACTTAGCAGGACAAAAACTCAGGATCTTTTTTAGTAATTGAGTCCCACTGTATCCCAGAACATTATAAACCAACTTTTCACAAAATAGTCCCACTAAGATGTCAAGTCATCATAGTTTCAAAAAAAAAAAAGAAAAGAAAAGAAAATCAACCTTTGAGAGCCATGCTGGTATAACTGTATTAGCTAGCTATTTCTGCCGAGTGGTTACTTGTGAAATTAAAATTAATTAATTTTTGGTAAAAATCATATAAAATTGTAAACAGTCAATTTTCTAGAAAGTTATCTGTGAAATTACATATTCTGGTACTTGTGGGTCCTCAGAGATGCTGTTTAGGATTACAATAGGTTCATATTTTACCTTTCAAAATTCAGAAAGAGAATGTATCTTATAAGGAACCGGAGACAAACTCTAGACATAGTGGAGTCTTAACGTAAACTGTACATAGTATATGAAGCCTTGAGCAATGGTGTGATGGGTAGCACAATCCAATGGTTTTTTTAGATTAAATGTGTTTCTGTATCTATTTTATATCAAAGAGGGAATGAAACAAAGAGCAAAATATTAGAACAGTAGGTTATGTAGTTATAACTACAGTTTGAATTTTAATTATAAAGAGGAAAAAAATGAGTTTGCTTTTTAAAATTTCATAGCTGTTTTGATTTTGCTTATGATACTCTTCCTAAATTAGTTTTAACTGTACGAATCCCATGCAGGTTAACAGCAATTAGCTCAACCTAAGTAACAGTCTGAGACAATTTAGTACTCCTGTGTTCTACTCTATTATTTCACTGAAAGAGCCTCGGGATAATCTGCTGCTTTGCTTTTCCCTATGACCATTGATTTGTATTAGTCAGTAGCCCCACTACTTGTGCAGCTCCACTATTTCAACAGCCCCATCACCGACCATGACTACGTTGGACCAGGGTGTTCTTGAAATTTTCTACCTTTTCTGTGGTCTCAAAGTGTTTCCCTTGGAAACTGCATTTTGCTAATGTTTCATGTCACCAGAAAGAAACTTTAGTAATAACAATATCGAAGAGGACTGATGTCCCTTAGGGAAGTTCCTACCTAGAAATAGCCCTGACTCTCCCTGCTGTCCCCACTCATTTTGTACATTAGTGGTCAGAGAAGTAACAGGGTGGTATGTGGTATAGAAAGATTGTATAAAAAATGATGGAGTGTGGAGTCATTGTCCCTGCAGATGTTTAATAAAAGACTGGACGTGGAACTTAGTGCCATGGTCTAGTTAAAATGGGAGTGTTCATTCATAGGTTGGACTTGATGATCTTAGAGGTTTTTTCCAACATAATTGATTCTGTTATTCTGTTCATTATGTAGAAAAGTCCAGTTAAGTGTAGATTGATTGCTATTACCCTGTTTGCTGTTATATTCAATAATGTGTATTGGAACAGTTCATTAGACACATAACTGGAAAAGTAATAATGAAATGCTTTCTTTTATACTTGTATAAATACATACCATCTATTTTCTTTACTTTTTTTTCTCATTCTTTTTTTTTTTATTCTCACTACTTACACTTCCATTGCCACATCATCTAAAGACATCAGCCAGAAAGGATAATATTGCCTCAGAAGCCATAAAAAATAATGGATTGTGCTGGAAAAAAAGTACAGGCTTTAAGATTCTCACCCTTTTCTCTTGACTTCACTGTGCAAAATATTCTGCTTCCTAATGCTCTTCTCATTCTTCTGTTTTGGTCCTTCATTCTTGTTAAACATAGTTTTTTGCTGTGTGCTTTCCTGCTCTCTGAGATGTTCCCTTTTTGCTGGTAGTTGATATCCTCAAAAAGGTGCCTTTTGCTTGACCTATTCATGATGCCTATGCATCAGTGAAAGTGATATCTTCTATTTCCTGTGTCCCTTTACTAATTCTTTCACCAAACATCATGAAAGTTAGTAGGAAAAGCAGTAAAGAGGACAAGAAGCAACACCACACACAAGGGCTCTTCATCATCCATTACTTGAGAAAAGCTGATTTGCAGGAATAATTCCCTATAGGTATTATTACATAATACTCAGTAAGGTCATTTGAAGCCTGTATTCTGAATCTGTTAAAATAAGAGGCTCTAATCTTGTAAAAATTTTCATTTTCTCTGATTGTCAGGGTTCCTAGGATGCCTGGACAAGACTAATCTGGTAGAGAAACTATTACATTTATTATCATACAGAAATACAGCACTTATCTCGCAGTATTACTTGCTTTCAGTTGTTATCATCAATTGGCTAGGAAGGAATTAGGAGAGGTTGAAAAGTAAGAAAATGTCACTAGCACTGTAAGAATTGAAAGATTAATGGGTTTAATTGAAATTTCTATGTTATTTAATTTTTTTACCGTTTATAGTACTATAAACACAAAAATATATACATAACCCTTTCCTGAAATTATAAAGATGGTATTCACTTAGAAAAATAACCAAGTTTTTATAGAAATAAAGAATGGATAGCTAAGGCCCTAATCAAATTTATACTCATGGAGAAACTCCTATTTGGTACAAAAGGATTTCAGTGTCTACAGTGGTATGGAAATACAAGAGAAATTGGTATAGCTGAAATACAAGAAAATTTGAATTACATATTCTTGGTCACAAAACCCCCTTCTGTCACTTTTGTCTGAGTTTTGGAAAGTACAGTGCTTCCCTAAAGGTACTGATGCTCTCCTCCTAGACTTTTAGAGGGATGCTTCATCACAGGAGTTTGACTGACTGGGCTCAGTGTGAGCTCTGGTAACGAAGCCTTGAAACAGAGCTGTTTGTATTTGTTTTATAGAACCCTCAGCAGGGGTTCATTGTCTTCTCTCAGGACTTGTTTTTGTTTCTTTTATTGGTGTTTGTTTATCTCTTTTTTTCACCCTCAGAAGTGCTGGGGAGATTCTCGTGGTCTCTGCATGAGAGTCTGCAAGCATACTTTCAACTAGTTTTGTACCTTCATAATTTTGATTGTGAGCCTGACCTGCTGACCTGACCTTTTGGCTTTGATCCTGGATATACCTCTTCATTACCAACTTTGTCCATCGATTTGGACTGTTTGAACTGCCCTTCTCTTGCACAAGTGCTGTGGGACTGACAACTTTTATGGCAGAATCCTGCTCCTTCCTGCCTCGCCGTGAGTCTGAACTCCCAACTCGCCTGCCCTTCCTTTGCTACTCCCTGAGACGTGCTAAGTACTTTTCATCAGACCCGGAGTCTGTCAACTGATTTATTCCACAGAAACTATCCTTCAAATTGAGTCTGGCCTGCTGAGGACAGGTATTGTGGCTCAGTGCTGTTATCTTGAATTAATAGATTTTCTTTTACACACTTTTATTCACATCTTGATTTTAACAGACACTTTTATTTCTTGAGTAGTATTGTAGGTCTAATTCTTAACATATTAATAAGCTACTGAAGCCTCATTAGAACACCTGAAAATCTTTATTTTCAAAGATGTCTGTGATGCTATGTCAGATTTAATAGTTTTAAGCTGTTGTATTTTTTCTCTTTCATTATTTGAAGGAACTAATACTGGCTTAAAGGATAATGACTTCTGCTTCTTGCAGCTATTCACCTGAAATCAATTTGCAAAGAAATGCAGGAACAATTTCAAAATCAGTTAACTGTGAACTCAGATATGCTCCAAAGTTAGGTTGCATGGAGGTTTTTTTCCACAAAAATCTGGTTTTTAAGAGCAAATATCTGTGTCTGTGATACTGTTTCCTCCAATGTAAGTCCAATGAAGTAGTGAAAAGAACAAGGAAAGAGGCAATAATCTAATTGTAGCATGATTCTTGGTCTATGCTAATATGGATAAATAAAGAAATACCACATGGGGAGGATCTATTTTGCATTTCCACAGTGCCCCCTACCTTTTCACCCTGTTCTTTCCCCACACACAGGTCTATATATAAAATAGATACACTACACCCTTTAAGGAAAAAGCAAATCCCTGGCAAGTCCCTGACGGTGTAGTTCTAATAGATCCGTGCTGGTGTCTATGAAAGTTCCTGAGCTGTTATAAAACTGTTTGACTCGCAAATCTGATCTTCGTGTTGACACTACAAATATGATCTTGCTTTCACCATGACCTCTTGGAATTCAGGCAAATCCAGAGGATTTTTTAAAACACTATTACTTTATTGAAAACTCAGAAGAATACTCAGTCTTAGACATTATTACAACTTCAAACCATGTATCAGAATTTTTTTCTTTCTTTGGTAGTAAATTACAGTTATTTTTAGGCTAAATGACATTATTTTCCCTAGATGTTGCCCTCTTTTTTTACATCTGCACCCTCTCAGTATCACACTCAGGCTCAGACTGACAGTCCTTAATAAGTAACATTTTTTAAATTTTGGGTCTGATAATAGCTTTTCTCTCCATCCTCAAATATATTGCATAAACCAGAGTGTTACGTGCTTTAACCATTGCTTTTCATGTTTAAAATATATTAATATATTATCAATCTATGACATAGTAGTACAAACATGCACAATATTATGAAAGACTACAGATAATCACAGAATCATTAAGGTTGGAAAAGACGTCAAGATCATGAAGTCCAACCTTTGACCGAACACCACCTTCGCAACTTGACCACAGCCCTAAGTGCCATGTTCAGTCATTTCTTGAACACCTCCAGGGATGGTGACTCCACCACCCCTCTGGGCAGCCCATTCCAGTGCTTGACTACCCTTTCCATGAAGAAATTCTTCCTGATATTCAATCTGAATCTTCCCTGGTGCAGCTTGAGGCCATTTCCCTTTGTCCTGTCTCTGGTTGCCTGGGAGAACAGGCTGACCCCCACCTGGCTACAGCCTCCTTTCAGGGAGCTGTGGAGAGCAATAAGGTGCCCCCTGAGCCTCCTTTTCTTCAGATTAAACAACCCCAGCTCCCTCAGCTGCTCCTCACAAGGCTTACTCTCTAGACCCTTTGACAGCTTCATTGCTTTTCTAATGTTTTTTTTTCCTACACTGTCTTTCGGAGATCAAATTAATAATTAGATCCTATAATGACCGATATACATCTTGTTTCAGTCATTGCAATTTGAAGGGTCTTTTGATGTGGAATGAAAAATGAATTATTTAACAAAAAATAAATCAGGTGAAGTTTCCTCTTGTGAAGCATGCATCTAGAGTCTTTGCTCATTAAAGTAGCAAGTCTAAATTTATACTGAAAAACATCCTTTTTCTATCTTCACAGGCATATGATTTAAACATTAATTTTAAACAGCCTCAGGGCTGTTGGACAAGTAATGAAGGATTTTCCAGTTAGTTTCATTCAGTTTTGTCACACAGCCTTCAGTTCATTAACGAAGAGCAGAAAAGTTTCAAAGTTGCACAATGTAAGAGAAGATAACATTATTTCTTCCAAAATGTGCGAGCAAGTAAGCCACTTAAGGTTTGACTGTTCCTAGAAATCCAAGCACATCCATCTTCTCATCAAGTGTTACATAGGTGCTAAGGCTGGACTCTGTGTCTAACAGAGAGGAAAAGCAGCATTCCACTATTCCCTGATCCCTTTGCTCCAATGGAAATCATTTCACAAGGCTTAAGTTGGAAAAGAAATAAAATTAACTGCTCCAGGAGAGTTGAGAATTTTACAGGTTTTAATTTTTTTTTCACTTTTTTTTTTTTCCATTTTAAAGCATGGAGAAGACTCCTATGTGTTTTGAACTGACTCAGGTTTCTCATGTATTATTGCTAGACCTAAAGTCACCAGCAGTTTCTATCTTGAGATTGATATGGAAGATATACATAGATTCTGAGCAGCTTTCTGAACTCTTTCTCCAACCATACAGTCCTTGTGCACAGTAACCATGTTCATTATCATAAAATTACTGTTTATGGGCAGAAAGCTGTTACAATACCACGATTATCTGGATGTTGAAGAAAATAGTCTGAATTTATGCTAAATAAGACACCTGTACACATTTGGAAACAATTAAATATTAGTCCAGATGTATGTGATGCAAAATACCTGTATGATTTTCATAACTGACTTTATAGCTTTTTCCCCTCTTGGAATAAATGTTTTTATATCATTAAAATAAAGGATGAACAATTCAACAGTAGGATTGCATTTGAATGTAATAATATGCAGAAGAAAAATAAGTTCTATAAGTACATTGAAATAGAATAATAGTAGCATAGTACTGCTTGCATTGCCTACACTACACAAGGGTTTGGTCACCTACACTGAGCATTAAACACACTGCAAAATTTAAAGTGTAACATACATGCATTGACTCTTTCCTCCCAGTGTCAATCTCACACCATGTGACCAAGTTTCTTAAAATCTCTTTCTTGTGGCACAATTGCAATAAAATTACATTATAAACTATTTCTGTTGCATGTGTTGATGCAAAGCATGTCATTTAATTAACTTCAAAAAGGAAAGATTTGCTATAAAACTGTGAGTACTTGTGAAGTGTGCCATCGTTGTGGGGCACTACACGCTGCTGATTTAACTTAGTGGTTATAAATACATGTATAATCTACAAACTCTCTTTTCAAATGTAAGTTTCCTTTTTTGTCTTTGTTAAGTAAGGATGTGATTCTCAAAATAGTTTGGCACTGTCATATGTCATAGTTTGTTTATTGTGATACGGAGCTAGAATGTTTGTTGATAACAAGCATGGCTAACTGCATTAGCAGTGAATATATGATGACACTGAAGTCTCTTTCTTTACATGTGTGATTTTTCTTTTAAAGCTTTCCCTCACAGAGGACTCAAGTTCATTTTCACACAGGTATCACCACACTTGCAGAGCTATGTATTAAAAGAATGCTTGCATTGATATAATAACTTTGCTTTACCTAGAAAGAGTGTGCTGGGCAGAAAGTAGAGAAAGCCATATGAACCTCAGTCTTCCACTCAGGTCATAATTTATGGATATGTTGCCATCTTTCATAACACAAATCTGAGACCGTCGGTTGTACAGCAAATGCTTTCTCTCTTAAGGGAACTTCTGTAGACCATATCCTCTCTTCACTCAGCTAGTGTTTTTCTGTTTCCATACAAGACTTCTGACCTAACGCAATCTGTGATTTTCCTTTTGCTGAAAAGAACTGACAGTAAAAAAGAAGTCCATATATTCCCAACTCAGATAATCTTCTGTAACTTTTATAGGTAGACACTTTGCACTTTAAGAATTTTCAATGTCATCAATCTTACAATTCCTGCTAAAAACAGTGATAAAATTCACAGATCTTATAGGGAAACTCTATCTGTGAGCAGGTGAAGGAAGCACACTATCTCCTGCCTGTAAAACGCAAAATCACATTCGGGACAGCGCAATGTTATGAAGCCGTTCAGGAAGCGTGGAGCTCACGCGTTTAGTTTCTGTGCCCACAGCCCGGCTGCCGAAGGTAGCCGGGCGTTCGTGGTGAGGAAAGGCGGTGACCGCGGTGGCTGTCCGCACCCGTCCCAGGCATTTCAGCTGCCCGAAACCCGGGAAGGGGGATACCTCTAGTTCCCCAAAGCAAGCAACTCACCTGAGCAGTACCGCAGCTTCCCACAGATAAAACCCCGAGACAGCCGCGCGGAGGTACCTAATCCGGGCCATGCTGCTCGGAGAGGCGGCGGAGCCCGCGAGCGGCGGTGTCGGAGGCATCGGAAGGGCTCCGCGGCGCGGCTCCCGGCGGGCGGGTGGGCAGCACCCAGCACCCTGGAGAGCTCCGGGGCTCCGCGCCCGCCGCCCGCC
>VZTA01020376.1:50754-121534 GCA_013398855.1 Mohoua ochrocephala
GGCGCGGGGCGGGACCGGGCGCGGCGGCTGCGGCGAGGGGGCGCCCTGGAGGGGCTGCCCCGGGAGGGGAGATGCCCCGCCGGAAAGCGGGGAGGGCTGCGCTGGGGCTGGCAGGTGATGTCTGTGCTCAGAACGGCCCCTGCCTGAGCGCCTTCCCTCCCGCGGGGAGAGGGGCGGCGGAGTAGATGCCTACACGCCGTAGCGACCGTTAGGAAAATCGGGGGAACTCACTGAACCTCGGGTCTCGGAAAGGATTGGGGAAAGAGGGGAGCTTCTGCTTAGCCTGTAGGTCTGGTGGTATGCTTTTTCTCACGAAATGGGTGAGGAGGGGTGAGAAACCCATCTCTGTATTTCAGTCTCTTCTTTGAAAGTACAGTGCTGATTGACACAGAAAAAGTATATCCTGTTCTATTTGACTTTTTCAGAAAAGTGAGATGATCTAATGCCGTAAGGTGGACTAAAAGGGAAACCCAAAGGGTTTGAAAGTTTGACTGGGAAGGAGAGTAGAGGGGATTATGAGATGAACAAGGGAAAGAACATCTGAAGAGGGAAAAACTGGAAAGTTACTCATAGGAGCAGGGAGGGACAGAGAATAAGGTTGCTAGTACACAGGTGGTGGTAGGAAAGGGACACGATTACATTTACTGTCAGAGAAACCAAACACCATTTCATGCAAACCAGGTGCTAGGGCTTTATGAGTTGACATTGAGAAATATTGTTTGAGAAATTCTTGTGGGAATATGTATGGTTTGTGCAAAAATTAAAATGAAGGATTTGTAGGAACAGCTGCACCTGGAGAAGGGCAAAAGGGAAAAATATGTATGAGATTGTAAAATAGGGGTGCTCTGTGAACCTAAAAGACAATGACCTTTGAACACTCACATCATGTCTGGGAGAGCCACTGGAAAGAGAAATCTGGGGGGAGCAGTTCAGGACAGAGCTCTACATTTGTGAGCATCATCTGACTGGGCCTGTCCCCCTCTTCTTGACTGCCCCAGTATGATCTGACGGCTTTTTTTTTTCCTGTAGCCACTAACACAAGTGTGATAGATGGCAGTCCCACTACTTGTGCAGCTCCAATGGTTGCACAGCCCACACAATTATCTCATGCCAGACTCTTATTAAAACTGTTAAAAAGCCATAGAAAACTTAAGTGCCAAAGATGGAAGCAGACGTGGAAAAAGGCAAAGGTTCAGCAAGATAAGGCACATGAAGCAAAGTAAAAGAAACTGAAATTTGAGGGAAGTATAATAAACTCATTACAGAAAAATGAAGATGTAAAGAGAGAGACTGAAATATAGAACAACTTTTAAAACAGAATGGAAAATAAAAGATTAAAAGGTCATCAAGTAGAGGAAATGCAGGAAAGAAATAAGAAATGGGGATTTTATGCATTCCTTGTACCCAAAGATAGGTGTGAGGTAGAAATAGGGTATTTCATTAGAAACCTTGAAAGCAATCACGTTCCACCTCCAAGTATATTGTCTTTTTTTTTTTTTTTTTAAATTTCAAATGTATCCCACATATGGCTTTTACCACAGTTCTTAACTTACATTGCCTATTTTCACAATATCCTTCTTTTTTTTTAGCTTTTCCTCAAGGTTGTTTGCAGCAGGTATTGCTAAATATTATTTAGCCTACCACACATTTTAGAGCCAGTTGGGATTTCTGTGCTATACCTATTAAGCGTATGACAAAGGATGCACTAGAATACCACTAACAAATTTTCCTCTTTTCCCTGAACTTTTAAAATTAGTAGTAGTTAGTTAGTAGAGCAGGGATACTCTAAGTTTCTAGGTCCACTTTGCAAAAAGTTGATCCTTTTTTTTTTCCTTTCTGTAGCCCTGGATGTCGACAATGATCTGAAAGAAACTTGTTGAATAAAACCCTCAACTGAAAACCCAATAACAAACTAAAGAATCCCTGTCTCTTTGCTCAGGGACAGTCTGTCAATGCAGGTGCTCCACAGAATCAGTGGAGTACTTTCTTTGTATATTTAGAGCAATTGATTCTTATCTTTCCCCTTAAAATAAGTATGCAGTGAGGCTGCTTCTCCAGGCACTATTTATCTTTGTGCATTAAGTACTTCAACACAAAATTGGTCTAACATTTAATTTATTTGCACTGAGGCAAGTGCATTTTTCCTATGGTGCTATTAGTTTAAACTACCATCACGAACTCTCCATGTCTCCAATACGAAGAGTTCTATTAATTATAAATGCAGGCTATATTTTAGATATGCAGAGTTCAAGCTCCTCAAAATCCTTGTGGGAAAAATATGTGCTTGCTTGTGCTTTAAGTAGTCAGTTTACTGTTGCATTATTTTATTCTGCTAAATAGGACTTTTGTTTTCAAGCTTTTGAAAATTTCTGTGGGTAGTGTTGAATATTAAAATATTCTCTTCTGAGCAAATTCAAACAACTCACCTTCATTTATAAAAGGTTCCAGTTCAACAAAACACTCAAGCATATACTGTTGGCTTCAAACTTTGATAAAACATTCCCTAATTGTTATAAATGCTTTAATTCACTATTGTTTTAATTGCCATCTTTTTAGTCTTTCCATATCATTACTGGTAGACTTACCTGCTTATTATACAAAGCTAAACAAATGGTTATGTCCCATCTTTAGAAGGTCATTATGGTATCTCTTGATACTTCTGGCAGTTACAGTGGATGGAAAGGTGAGACTTTTTGAACATCCATTTTAAAACCAGAATCCACAGAACTTCTGTCTCAAATATTATTGTTGTTTACTTATATATGCCTCATTTTATCCAGTCATCTGGATAAAAAAATCACATAGTATTGCTCATCATTCAAAATGTTATAGCTGGTTTGTGTGTACCATATGCATACACAAGTGAGCTGCACCGTTTACTTTCAGTAGTACTGAAAGAGGTTAATTGAAGTACATTCTTCATAAATGGAAAACATTAGTATGTTGCAATAAAGTTTTCACCAAAATATTCTAATGTCAATCTCTAATTCTCCTAATGAGAAGCAGGCTGGATAGCTGCTGCTATGTCTCTGGTCCAACCACGATTTAGGTATGAAAGTAAATCACTTGCATTTATGAGCTTGAGAGATGGTCACCAGGAGTAGCCTGTGAAGCAAAAATGCTTTAAGGTTACTGGAAGAAGATGTTCCTAATGCAGATCATAACAGTACTTTTTTTTTTTTTTTTGTTCCAAAAATGGGGATACTTGAAAAACTTTGTATATTTGGACAGCAAGAAATAAGATAGGTCAATATTATAGACTACCTCAGTTTATTAACACACAATTTATACAATTGAACGCAAGATAATGTAACTACTCCAAATTATTCACACAGAAGAACCAAAGTGCACATACGGATGGAAGGATTAGTTGATGTGCTTTTTGGTGTGATACTGTTATTCTGGAATATTAAGACAAACTAATCTTAGTTGTAGTCATGAGAAGTTATTATTATCATTTTCGTATGCCCAATCATAAACACACTATGGTTCAGTATGTTTAATCATTCTGTAAAAAGGCAGCTGACAAATTTGAAGGATTTCTGAAAAGAACTACAAGAATGTTAGTTTGGAATGCTTCTTTAATATAAGATTAAAGTTCATCTTGTAAAAAACTGAAAGGTCTTTAAACACCCGCATGAAGTAAAAGCAATTGTGAAGTGAAGGTAAAAATTATAGAGTTTAAAATAAATAGAGGTAGTAAATTGGCAAGACTGGACTGATAAAAGATGAATTCAGAATAGAAGAAGAATAATCCTACTCTGAAGTAATTAACTGATTGAGATATCTAAAGAGGGAGCAGAACGGATCACCTTTAAACTCTTTTGATCTAGGTCTGTTGTATGTTCTGGGTTTGGTCCAGAAGCCACTGGGTAAAATCTGATGATCTTTGAGATTCAGTTCAAATCAACGATGGCTCCGATGTTAAAACATGGGAATCTATAAACCCAAAATGTTTTATAATTATATATTCAACTACAAAGCTAGTGTTATTTACTTTCTTACAAGCACTAGATTGGCTTCCAAACTGACAGTTGAAAACCATGTATATCATAATGGCAAGGAATAAAGACCTCGTGTATGGAGTCCTTACCACACTTGTATTGCCAGTTCAAACATTCCAGCATTTTAAGAGGGTGTTGTGATGGGATATGACATCACTGTACTTTTAGATACCGGTTTTACTGAGACATGTTTGATTATGTTAATTAGTCTGGCTTTCTCAGTACACAGGATTCCCCAGGATGTAATTCATTCAAGTGTGAAACCCCAGAGGCTTTGACCTCTTACTAAACACAAAACTACAAATAGAATAAATGTTTTTCGATAAACACAGTCCTAAAATAGAAAGGCCAATTTTAAACTATGAGAGTAACTTCACTGAAAAGAAAATTGCAGTTGTTCAATATACCTCAACAAGCAAGAAAAGGCTTATAAATGTATTTCAGTCTCTGAAAACAAGGTACGATCTGTATGAAATAATTTGCCGGTCAGTTTTCTCTGTAAAAAATATAGGTGCTCACCACAAGGCTGAAACATAACATTCTGAAAATGTACTACCTCAAAAGCAAGTCTTGCCATAACTAAAATAAATAGACTTTTTAGTTTGGTTTCCTGAACTGTTGGCCATGGCATTTAATCTTGGGTTGCGTACAAAGAAATTGTTTCTTTGTTTCATGGTTAATTAAATTTTCAGTCTTTTAACAAACTGTGAAACACCAGATTGCATGTATTTTTCTTCAGATATTTTTTCTTCTCAAAGACATTCTTTCTTAAGCCTTAATTCTCTTAAGTCATATGGAGTTACCAAGTTTCAGTGGCAACTGTTTTATCTATCATGATCTTTAGATGTATGCTAATCTATATGAGACACCAATCTCTGGGGAGGTGGCTTATAGTAGTAGCAGAAATTAAAATGCTGTTAAATGGTCCATATTTTACTCTTAGTGTAAGATATCATTCAACGTTAAGAAGAGTTATTTCAGTAATATGTAAATGTTATTTCAGAGTATAAATATATCACGTGAAAAAAACCCCATAGTCTTGTAAATAACAGCTATATACATAAAAATGCCGCCAAGTTGTCTGATACCTAAATATAAAATTATTGTTAAATATTAGTCATTATGGTTACAAAAAGTGTCTGTATGTATTAACTTTATAGGAAGGCAACTAAGCAAGGATATAAGTACAGTATAAATTTGTACTCCAAAAGCAGTCATGACTAAAAGGAAATTTTGAGGTGTATCTGATCTTTTCACTGTGGTGTCTTAACTGCCTTGGAGCAAGATCTGATCTTCTTTTCAAATTAAAAAAAAAATTTAAATGCTTAAAATTTCTGTTAGAAAACAAGAGTCAATGGGAACTTAGTATTTTCCCTCTGTTTTATAAAAAAAGATCAGAACAAACAGTAGTCTATAAAGAGGGTAGAAATGCCCACGAACTATTGTGTGCACAGCTCCATCAAAAGCAGAAAGATTTAGAAGTTAATTTCATACTTTGTTATTAGCTCCATTTATTAATCAAGGGTTCAACCCATTTAACTCTGCTTAGCTCAGAGCAAGTGAGCTGTTCTGCTGCAGTCAGCGGCCTTGCGAGTGTTTCGCTGGCTCAAGCCTCAAGGGAGACCATTCCTGCTAGTTAGTGAGTGCTCCTTTTTTTCTTTTTTTTAAAATTTAATTACTCCATGTAATCATATCAGAACAATTCTTAAATATCCAGAGTAGCCTGTCATTTTCCCAGTGTGAAGCTTTCAGTTTCTTCCGTTTGCTTGAGTGGGTTTTTTTTTAATTCACCCATGGGATAGTTTTGTGTGCAAAAAAATAACAGAGAAGCAAATTGTACCTGTGCAAATTAACTCCCATGGATTTTTATGCTGGAAATATGGTTGCTGGCATGTGTAAAACATAGTATGGGTTAAGACCAATTTTTAATATAGTTGAAAATCTGTGGGTCTTGTGATGAGCAGAATTATTATAAAGACACCTCAATGCTTTATATTTTAGGCTGTGTTGTTTTTTGTACTTAAAGAAGGGGTTTAGATATGATATTTTTGAAATCTTTTGGGGCTGGACTACCTTTGTTTCTATTAGGGTATTTTACATTAAAATGTAAAAAAACCACCAAAACCCCAAACCAAACTACTTTCTAAAAGCACTTCTCAGTGGCCATGAACAGATGCAGCAAAGTCATAGTGACAGCAGGTGGATGTAAAAAGAAAGGAATTGAAGCTGGACACACAGATTTTCTTATCCTGCCATACTTTACAGCATTTTTCTTGTTCTTCTTGAGAGTGCACAGATTTTGCAGCATGTCCTGGAAGCTGAGAAACACAAGTATGAATTTAGGGAGAGGGGTGAGGCCAAAGTAAATACTAAAGACATAGAACAGTGGAAAATCTCGCACTGATTGTTCTCTCTCTTGCTGTTGTTTGTGCTCAGCTCCATTTCTACTGACTGCACACAATACATGTATCGTAAGGATAAAGAAAGGACATAAATCTAGTACGGATATTATGAGCTGTACAAATGTTCAATAACCCTTTGAATTCCTGTATGACTTAAATAGGTGGGATAATAATAAAGGGGATCCTTTATAATGATCTGTAAAGTGATTCCAAAATGTAAGACCTAGGCTAGCTTAGTTTGGTAGCTGGCTGTTTCTTTATAAACATTTTTACTCAAAGCTGGTTCTCAGAGTTGTGAATGAAAACCAAACTATTTTTGCCCACTTTTTCCTTAGTATATTTTCTTAAACACATTTTTTTATCTATTGACCTATTTCAGCTAATTAATTTACTGTAAAATGTATTCTTTTGGTGATAATCAATTACATTATATTGGTTTTATATGCATTACTTTTTATATGGAATGAGTGCTTGATAACAAATTGTGACTTGTTTATAAGGGCTTGGATGACTGGATCATTTGCATTGAGGTGTAATAATGACTACTAGTAGGAAAAAGGTAGAGATATTTATTGGACTTCAATTTCATAATTGAAATTCAACTGTACAACTAAAGCTGTGGAGTGCGTATAGATGTACTGTAACTTTTTGCCTAACAGTAGCTTGACAGTGGGAGAAGATGGCTTCAAAAATTGACCACTGGGTTTTTTTCGAAGTTGTGCTGCTCTCCACTCACTGTCCAGCTTCTATTTGTGCGTGGCAAATTGCTTTATGTGGGAAGGGGCTCTAGGAAAGCTTTGAGAGATGTAGTTTGAAACAGTTACTCCTGCTTTGTTGATTCACTTTAATGCAACTGTTTGGCCATCCTTTTAATGATTTTTTTTTTCTAGCCTCATTCTTCTGAAAAGGAGGAAGGGGTAGGTTGATCATGTGTTCATAACATAAAGGGGCATAATTTGAAAATATCGTGTAAGTCTTGAAAGCATAAACTTTCAGTAATGATAAAGCTGTGCCAGGCACTTTGCACCCAGAGAGTTCTTTAATATTAGAAAATGGGAACAATTGAAGTTCACCGACTTTTCAAGGTGACCAGTTTAAGTTATGTTTTAGGACAAGTCTGCTTGCCTTTTGAGGCCCACTTCTCTAGGACTGGCACATGCAGCCCGCAGGGCTGTTCTGGAGCATGTGTGCTTTTGAGAGAAATGCATATAGGACATACTTTTGAGAGTATTATACACTAGAGTGCACTACACTAGGTAGTGTGGCCAGAAGGACCAGGGCAGGGATTGTTCCCCTGCACTCCGCACTGGTGAGGCCACACCTCGAATCCTGTGTTCAGTTCTGGGTCCCTCACTGCTAGAAAGACATGGAGGTGCAGTCCACAAAAGGGCAGCAAAGCTGGTGAAGGTCGAGAGCACAAGTCTGATGAGGAGTGGTTGAAGGAGATGGGGGTGTTTAGTCTGGGGAAAAGGAGATTCAGGGGGACCTTCTCTCTTTCTATAACTATCCCACCAGTGGCAAGGTGGAGGTCAGTCTCTCCACCCAAGGAACAAGTGATAGGACAAGAGGAAATGGCTTCAAATTGTGTTAGGGGAGTTTTAGCTTGGATCTTGGAAAAAATTTCATCTCTGAAAGGGTTGTCAAGCATTGGAACAGGATGCTCAGTGAAGTGGTGGCGACACCATCCTTGGAGGTATTTAAAAGTCGTGTAGATGTGACACTTGAGGATGTGGTTTAGCGGTGCTCAGTACTGGCCTGTGGACAGATTCCTAAGGGTGATGATGCTACGACTCCAAATGATGCTATGAAATACTTAGAGTTTCAGCTTGGTTGAGCATGTATTTTATAATAACTTATAAAAGATTTGGGATTTAAGTTAAATTTGGTGCCCAAGTGATCATTTGTGTGTACTTACTGAATTCAAAATCCTCTTATCTACTGACAAGAAACTGTATAGCTGGATATGATTCAAAGTCTACTGCTGTCTTTGTAGAGCTGTGAAGATGATTGTCCTGACCTGATCTGTGAATCTGATATCTGTGTAATGCTGCCTTCAAGTATCCATATCCAGTAATTCATCTCTGGCTCCATCAGATATACCAGATAAACACTTCATGGTAATCCTTTAAGAGGAAGGGCAGAGGAAAATTATCGGACTAGTGCATTTAGCACATTACTGTCGAGTCTTGCAGAGAACAGCTTATGTTTTCTGAAGGTGGATTTTTTTTTTTAAAAGACAGAATATGTTAGTGTCACAGTGAAGAAATTATTTCAGTAATAGCTCTCTATCAGATATTGACTGCAAAGTAGCTCTTGTTAAATATATGTTGTTTCATCCCTTAAGATATGACTTCATACATATTCTTTCTGGTAGGAGTTTTAGCTGTTATAGGTTAGGCTGTCAACAAACAACACTACTTAACGTACTTTTTTGCATTTTATTTGACTCAAAAAAATCATAGATTTAAAGGTTACCTGCTGCTTCTATAACTTGTACATGCTGGAATGTAAAGTGTTAGAGAAACTGTTTTTCCTCTCCAAATGCTCTGTAATCAAAGGCTTTTGCCTCAAAGTTACTCATTGAATTTCCAGTGTATTCTTCATTGTTACAAAGTAGATGTTAATCTATATCTAGTAAATTTTGTTTTAAAATCTCTGTTCAACAGTCAGTATTTCCTACATTTATGTGCTGATCATGCACGTGATGCATCTCACCTTTAAAGCATCTACAACAAAGTGAATGTCATTGAACTGACTTGTAGCATTAAGTGAATAATAAAAGTCCGAAACAGCGAGCTTACTTTCATATTGGCTTATCTTTGCCAGCTTTCTGCTCCAGTATAGCAATTATTTTGTTCCTGGATGATCCAATTACAGAAATTCTGAGCTCTGTGCTCCTGGATGCTTCAACAGCAGGGGGTTAGAGTGATGACCAGACACTTAAAGGTGGCTGGAGTGACCATCCTACTCTGGATGTTGTCAAGTTGTAGGTGGGGGACAGACGTGACAGGCAGCTTGTACTACCTAGCTGTAGGTAGTGTTTTGTTTCTTTTCTGTTTCATTAACTGTTACATGGCCTGAATCAGATGTGTATTTGTGACTTGAGTGCACGTGCAGAAATACACTGCAGCATATGCTTAAATGTGACGCAGCATTAAGTTCCGTCTGAAACATGGTTCAAAAGAAATATTAAAGCCTCATCTTGAATTAGTGATTGAAAATGTTTATACCTTAATTATACCTTAATTTCAAGTATTTATTTTTTATTATCTCTGTTATGTTATCATTGAGTGGAGACAACGTTAAAATTTTGAAGTCCCTTTTTGGACATAATTACACATAAACTGAAAGACTCTTCAGAAGTATAAAGTGATAATAAATCATAAAATGTTCTATTTTAGTGAAGTATATGTTTCACATATTAAATGTAACATCCTTGGCTGCATTTTTAGTTCAATATAACATGAATTTTACTCTAGCTGTAGATATAAAGTTGATATGGAACTTAAGGATTTATTTCATTTATTAATAAAGAAAGCATATGAACTAAGATAAAGAATTTCAGAAAAGAGCAGGCACTACATGCAAAATTTATAGAAGTGCATTCCTTTCTTCACTTGTAATAAACTCATTAAACAATATACATTCACAGCAGAATTGAGATTTTTATTTCAAGGTTTTACTTAAACAAATATTTTCCCGATGTGAAGAAAGACAGTGCCCTCATACAGGTTTTACATTAGTAGATAAAACTATTTTGGGGGCTTAATGTCACCACTTGAAGAGGATAGCCACTGGGCAATGGAAGAGGTACTGTACTCAGAGACTCCCATTCACTTAGGTCATGCACGTGTTTGTGCACTCAGAAAATACCTGCTTTGCCCTTAAGTAGGTGCTTGCAAGGCACAGGCGCGTGAAGGACCCTGTGGTCCTGCCCCATGGAGAACAAAATGTGTCCTGCTCTGTAATTAAGCAGGTGTTTGTTCTTTTAGAGTGGTATTTTTGAGGGTGTTTTTACATGGCACAGTTACGGCAGTGAGACTCCATAGGCCACATTTTACTGTAGCTTTAATGATTTAGCTAATGAATTGGAAGCTAACAGTTTCTTAAAATTTCTAATTTTTGTAAATTTGTGGATGACAATATCCTTGAAGATGCTTTGAGACATGAAGATAAGGGAGTCAAAGGAAATGGAAATCTGTATTACTGCTCATGTTGCAGTACTTGTAGTGTCAAAAAGCCTAGTTACTTCAGAGGGAAAAAGCTTTCTACATCTACAAAACAGGAGAAGTGGAGTTCTGTGTGTGCTGGTGGGATGGCAAATTCCTGTGCATTTCATAGTTTTGGGCTTATTGAAGGCTGGCAATCATAGAGTTGTAGAATATTCTGCGTTGGAAGGGACCCATCAGGATCATCGAGTCCACCTCCTGTCCCTGCACAGGACACCCCAGGAGTCACACCATGTGCCCGAGAGCATTGGCTAAATGCTTCTTGAACTCTGTCAGGCTGGTGCTGTGACCACTTCCCTGGGGAGCCTGTTCCAGTGCCCAGCCACCCCCTGGGTGAAGAACTCTTTCCTAATATCCAACCTAAACCTCCCCTGACATGACTTCAGGACATTTCCTTGCATCCTGTCACTGGCCATGAGAGTGAAGAGACCAGTGCCTGCCCTTCTGTTTTCCCTGCTAAAGACTGCAATGAGGTCTCCCCTCAGTCTCCTCCTCTCCAGGCTGAACAGACCAAGTGACCTCATCTGCTTCTCATATGGCTTACTCTCAAGACCCTTCACCATCCTTGTTACCCTCCTTTGGGTGCTCTCTAATAGCTTAATATCTTTCTTATAATTATGGTGCCCCAAACTGTCCCCAGCACTCGAGGTGAGGCCGCCCCAGTGCAGAGCAGAGAGGGACAATCCCCTCCCTTGCCCGGCTGACGATGCTGTGCCTGGTGCTCCCCAGGACAGCGTTGGTCCTCCTGGCTGCCAGGGCACTGCTGACTCAGGTTCAACTTTCTGTCAGCCAAGACCCCCAGGTCCCCTTCCGTGGCACTGCTTTCCACCCTCTCATTCCATGTCCATTCATGTCCATCTCTACATCCTGGGCTGCCCCATCCCAGGTGCACAGTCCAGCACTTACCCTTGTTAGACTTCATATGGTTGGTGTTTCCCAGCCCTCTAATTTGTTGAGGTCTCTCTGCAGGGCCTCTCTGCCTTCAAAGGAGTTGACAACTCCTCCCAGTTTAGTATCATCAGCAAACTTCCTTAGTGTTCCTTTGAGTCCTGCATCCAAGTCATTAATGGAGAAGAGGTTTTGCTGAATTAAGAAGCTTCTTTCATCGGGAAATATCTTGGTTCTGCTTATATGTTAACTGCAATCTCACCTGGAGTATCAAGTTTCTTCATTCTGAATGATGTTTCTTGTGTATTTTTGCATCTTAGTCTTTTCCCGAGGAGAGGCAGGACTAGAAACAAGTCTATTTCAGTCATAGATGTAGACAAGAAAATTCAGATTCAACTGAAATCATAAAACTGTGGTGAAAGTGCATGTACTATTCATATGTATTTAATACTGAAGTTTCAGTTTCAACCCTGTACAACTCCAGAGATACCGGAAGAATTAATGAGGTCAATTTATCATCACTGTTTCAATTGTATATAAGTGGTATTTTTTCATTCATAATTCTCATTAAGGGTGCTTCTTTTTGAATTGTCATCAAACTATGTTTTAGGTTTTTTTAAAGAAACGGTCCTGTATGTCAGCTAAGGAGATGAGAGGCACAGATGGAAAATACGCCAGTTGTTTTGAGTGTGGGATTTTGAAACAGATGAGGCTCTGGTGGATCAAATTCAAATTCATTCATATTTCCTGATAGGGAGCTGTGGTCTATATGCAGAAATGATGTTGAAGAGTGATTCATCCTTTCAATCTGGAGACATAAATGTGCAGAATTCAAATAGTCTCTGGCTGATGAGTAATCCTATAGTGGATTTTTGTGACCTCTTCCTTGGAATAAAAGAAATTGGATGAAAAACTGCAATACAAATGTAAATAGCCTTGCATTGCAAATGTAGAGTGTCAGTTCAGCAATTAGGATATCTAACAATATGAGGCCCATTACCAAGGGAGCAGGAATGCAGTAATTGCAAAAAGCAAATTAAGCTGCTGTGCATTTTCTGGGCCTCAGTAGGGTTAGGATGCAGTCTTCAGGAGTACAGAGAAAAATTGATGCTGTCAACAGTTCTGTTCTTGTCTCTGTGGCACTGCTTCATACCACTTTTAGGAAAATAGAACTGTGTTTTTAATTCTCTGACAAACTGAAGAGTCTCTAAAGGTTTGGAGATTGTAATGTTTAATCTTGAGAATGTGTATAGTTATTTTCAAAATCTGTTCTATGGTATTGCTGTTTCTTTTTTTCTTTCCAAACTCTAAAATGGCAGTAAAAATTCCTCCTTATCTGCTTCTTGGCATAGCTGAATGCAGATGTGAGATCCATCCAGCTCATTGAGTACCACCTCAATGATGGATTTAAAGAAGAAATCCCATGTGTGAGGCATAGGATTTATAGGATTTTAAAGCAGACCTTATCTGCTGGAAATATTATTAATTTTTTCATGAGTATTGAGATACTTCTACTAGAGGAAGGTCCAAAATATTTTTGCAGTATAAAAACGTCTTCACAAAAATATCTCATTCACTGAAAGCTTTTAAGACATCCTTGTCAGCAGATAAGGCAACAAAACAAAACACATTTAGGAAAACAATGTCAGCTACCTCCACTTAGTTTGAACAGGATTCAGCAGCAATACTAACAGACAAATTTTGGCATAGTTCAGAAGCTCTGCTTGCACTAAAAAAACAAACTATGTCCTGCATTCATAAAAAATTAGTAATAAAAAATCTGTATAAAGCAAATCCAAGCTAATTCATATTGATTCTTGAAAGCATCCCAATTCTCCACTTCCTGAGGCAATAGTAATTGTTTGCTTGTTTCACAATCTGTTACAGTATCTCATAAAGATTAGCAGTGACTGGACTAAACTCGGGTGTCAGTGAAAAATAAGATAAAATATCGTATTTGAAATATCTGAGCCGCGTTTCTCAAGAATCCAGACTTCACCTATGGTGTTTATTTTTCTTTCAATATTATAAAGAGACTGACTATTTTTGTTATAATGACGTAGTCCATGCGGAGTGAGTAGGAAGGCTTTAGACATGTATCTAGACTTATCTTGGCAGTTAATGTTTTACTGTTATGTTTCATTTAAATGATTGTATTTAAAACTGAGATTAAGGAGTGTGCTTTGAAAAAAACTTCAATTCAATATAACCAGCGTGACCCTTCTTTCACAGTGCTCTTTCTTAAAGGTAGTATATTATGGACTATTATTTCAGAAAAATGTTTTCTCATTGTTATGCATGCCTTGATACCTGTGGGGATCTGCTTTGAATAAATGAAGGCTATTAGGTGAAACAAATGTAAAATGGAAAAATTATTGAGTTACCAGAGTTAATAACTAAGCTACCTCATGCCTATTGGCAGTAGTGAGATGTAATATCCTTTATCGTAAGGTTGCACATATAAAGGAATTTCTGAAGTTAAATACAGTGCAGGCATCTTTGAAAGCCAGTGGGCAGGAAACAAATTTCCCTGGGCAACCATGAGACATTTGGAGCCTGGCATTACAGTGAACCAGAATTTCTTTCCAGCTACAAGAAAGGCAAAATTCAGTTTTTTGAAACATTTTCTCTGAAAACGAGATATATGCAAGGAGCTTATCTCAACAGGCATTAGAATGCAGTAAGGAAGATGGCTTAGTGTACCCTAGTTTTCCTTTTTCAGCATAACAATCAGAAAAGTTTTAAAGACACAACTATTTTGTGTAAATGTGTCACAAACTGTGAATGTCTTTTTAAAATCTATCATTTATTGACTGAAGACAAATGGGAGGAATTTCAGACTGCTTTAAATATCTTATAAAATACTAGGATACTGGGAGCAGCCTCCTCAGGAAGGTGATCATCATCTGTCCTCATAACTGAAGATTTTTCAAGATGTAATTGGATATTGCTAAATAATTTCATCTAGGCTCCCTTTCCCATGTAAGGCTGGATCTATCAAGGTCCCTTCCAACCTGGGCTGTTCTTATTCCTATGGAATAGGTATGTTTTACAAGATTTGTGTTGTGTTGGACTGGGTCTCATTCTGACCATTTTCAGGTGTAGATGCTTGTCTGAGACTTCTGAAGGGTTTGTGTTTACTGCTGGGGCTAAAGGAATTTTTCCTTGTCTTAAGATAACAATTTTGAAGTATGACTTTTTCTTTTTTCACTGACAACTTGTCAAAGTCAACAGTAATTTATGACCAGTAGCGATTGATATGCCTTATCTGAGATCATTTGCTTTCCGGATAGTGAAACATACAACAAACTGCCCATTGGGAGCTGGATCTGTTTGTTTATGGAAAAGCTTGTACTATTACCCTTAACTGATTAGCTCTAAGACAGGGCCATTCTGCCAAGATAATGTTGTCTAGACCTTGCCAGGTCATAAAAAAACCTGAGATTTTAAAAAACTTTTCTTGTTTTGAAGTGCATACAGATAAAGCTTGAAAGTGGCATAAAAAACCAGCCTGTGAAATTTAAGAAAACACTCAAGAATGGACTCAGTTCAGCCTTCAGTGCCAGATTATTTTCCAGATATTTTTGTATCTTTTACTTTATGAAAATTAATTTATGCTGTGTTTTTCTGTCACCAAACTCTGAAGGACACTAAATAGACGTGAAACACTTGTCCCTGCATTTGCCAAGGTGAACTGACCAGGAAAAGGTCTTGCTTTTTTTGTAGTTTTTCTCATTTAAGGTGTTTTTCTCCAGTGGAAAACAGAAGTTGAATATGTAATGATTTCTTTTCAGCTTCCTGTTTTAGGAGGGATGTGTGTGTGTACACATATATATATATATTTCTATTAAACATGAAGATAGTACCACCTGGTCTGCTGAAGAAACATAACTATTTGTATATGTTTCTAATTAAATGTTCAGAGAGAAGAAATATGAATGGACTTTGCATAAATGTAGGCCAGGTTGCTTCTTAGCTCTACCTAGCATCCAGTTAAACAAGAGAAAAAAGTCTGATGGAAGATCTGAACAGCAGCCTAAAGCTGCTGAATGTGCTTTATTTAATCTGGGAAAACTTCTCTTTAGCAGGCTAGAGTTCTTTTCTTTGTTGATGCGCTCCCACTACTGAAATTTGTCAAAGTAACCAAAAATCCACCCGATTTACAAAACTTTCTTACCCGAGGAGGAAACAATGCTACAGTTTTTCATGGCTTATAAGATCTTGTGAAGAGAGTTCCCAGTTACATTGGGCTTTCAGTGGAGGGATAGAGGGAGGGAAATGCAAGCAACCCTAAATGTCCTCACTTTTTTTTTTTTCATGGATACTATAAATGAGTTTTAATGTATTATTTCACCAAGGCCTTGTGGAGGCTTCTTTCCAGCCTGTAAAAATTTATGTGTACTGACTCCCTGTGCGCTCAGGAGCTTGTGCATGTTGGAGATTGTGTTTATCTGTTGTTATTGCTAATTCTAACAGATCTGACATATGGTGTTGCACTTGAGATTACTGACACTGTGTTGCCTAACTGCCAATTTCCAAGTAGTATGTAACAGGGAAAGCTGTTAATGTGCTATGAATTTGTAAAATTCTTTCAAAAGGATGGGGTGTTAAGTGACTTCTCCGATGTGTTCAGCAGGATGCCTCATAAAGGGTGTTGGTTGAGCAGCATCTAAGCTGTCTGAGGAGAAACAGAAGCTTTGTAGCATTACCTCTGGATGAAGTCATAGCTTATCACTGACAGACAAATGGTGTCAGACTTCCAAAATGACCAAGACAGGCAGATCTTCACCTGCTGCAGGTGGTACTGCAGCTCCCAGTTCTGAGACTGTAACAGTGACAAGGCAAATTCTCATCTGGGTGGCTGAAATCTCTGCCTTCCTGCTTCCAGAATAGGAGAGCTACACTGCAGCCTTAGCAAAACACAACTAATTCCCAGGGCTGTGAAGCCTATTGAAAATAAGTTAGTGGGATTCAGCATTATTGGATCTAATTGTAACAGTTAAGTGTGCAGTGAAATATTGGGATGATTTGTAGCAATGTCCTTTGATTTCCTGTGTTTAAGCTTCCCATAAGAAAAAAATTTCTTTGCACTTTTTAATATAATACACAAAGATAGGTTTTAATTTGGCTGAACAAGCCAAATAGAATCTAGCTGACCACTACTTCAAGAATTAATATTATCATGCTGGTCACACAGTTCAGAGAGTCATAGAATGGTTTGGGTTGAAAAGGACCTTAAAGATCATCTCGTTCCACCTGACTTGCCCATGGGCAGGGACACTTTCCACTAGACCAGGTTGCTCAAATTCCCATCCAACCTGGCCTTGAACACTTCCAGAAGTGGGGCATCCACAGCTTCTCAGGGAAACCTGTTCCAGCGCCTCACCACCCTAGAGTGAAGGATTCCTTACAAGCTTGGAGTGGCTTGAATGGGTTCTCTACCAAACAAAAGCTGAATAAGTGTACCTTGGGGGTTGTGGTGGGGATGGAGGACACTTATTAGGCTGAAGGGAGGCGAGGGGATTTTTTGGTACTGTGGGGGGTTTTGTTTATTTGCACTGGGTTGGGGTTTTTTTGTTGGTTTTTTTTTTTTTTTTTTTTTTCTTTTTTCTCAAGAAAATAAAAATAATTTCAAGAAGGTTTTTTTTCTAAAACTGGTATAATTGATTTTATGTGATTAAGATTTATTTGCTCATGCTTTGAGGTATGTGCTTTAAACAGTTAAGAACAGGGTAATTTTGTAGAGATCAAAATATATATATATATCCATAAAAGAAAAAAATTATGGGAAAAAAGTATACATCAAGCTAGAAACACTAAAAACCTGATTCCCAGTGGTTTATTTCAATAGGGAAAAAAATCAGAAATCCAGGAATCTGGGGAATTATTTGATCACCTTAAAAACTTATCTTTGAATCTCAGAATCCCAGAAAGGTCCTCTGCAGGTTGTCAGGTCCATCTTCCCTGCTCAAGCAGTGTCACGTGGAGTAGGTTACATAGGACCAAATCCAGCTGGCTTTTGAGTATCTCCAAGGGTGAAGGCTGCACCCCTTCTCAGGTCAAAAAATGTAGCAAACAAATGCCTTTTAGGCACTCCTTGGCAGAACAGGTGCGGAAAGGCACACAGCTCCACTAGGAGATGACTTCTGTGAGTTGCATAGGATAACATTTCATTAAAGGTTCTACTTTCCCAGTAGCAACTTTGCTTAGAACTGAGAGAAGTCAGGATTTTTTGGTTTTCCAATGCTATTTCCATAACATGGATCTGCTTTACAGTTTATTTTAGAAGAATTGCCTGTGAGAGCACACCCTGTGTAGCATATCTGAGCAATGAAACAAGAGAGGATAAGCTGTGTCTCCAAGATGTAAACTGCCTCAATTTACCTTTCAATACACAAAAAATTGAGTTTGATGTGCAAGATATTATTTAAAAATTTTTAAAAGTCATTATTTGGTGTTTTCATTTACTCAATCTTAATGTAATCCACTTATACACAGTGGAATGACTGCTGAAAATATCAGACTGCTCTTAAGCCCTATTCTGCCCCCTCCTCCAGCGCATACTGAAAAATACATGGTGAAACATGTATAGATATATGTTTCATGATAGACACATCTAAAAAAAAAAAACAAACTAAAAAATTGAACATCAAACACTACTAAAGACTGAAATATTTACTTAGAAGACTGTCCAAAGAGGAGGACTGTCTCCAAGAGATAATTAATTTTTTTTTCTGACATTAACAAGTGAATGCTTTCTTTAAATTCATGAAGTTTTCTGTTGTAATGAGTAGATTTCCAAACAGATGTATTTAGCAAAAAAGTTACTTGCTAACCTTTAATCGTTATTCCATCCCCACAGACTTTTTTTGTTTAAATTTCTTTTTTCTTTTAAAGAATCCCGCTGGAAAACTGGTTTTATATATACAATAACTAACATACACATGCAAATATTTTCTTTAGTTTTATATTTTTTAATATGCACTGCATATTTTTTGTATTCATATTTTAAGCTGTCTTGCACATTCAGTAAAGTAAGAGATTTGCATAGTGTGGCATGAATCTTAAACATGTGATACTAAGATATTCTCTAATAATAAGCTATAATGACTCCAGTAGTTGCAAGCAACATTCTCTGTCATCTTGTGTAACCTTGTCTTTGAATGGAGTGAACAATTCAGGGTTTTTCCAGGTGTCATACCAATGCCAATACAGTTTCCCCAATGCTTGGCCATATATTGAAGATCTAAGCATAGTAACTTTAGTTTTAGAGCAAAAATATTGAATTGATGACCAGACCTATGTGTTAGAAAAGTGTGTGGCTCTGGGGTATAAGATAAAAACCTCAGCTGTGAATGCTTGACATCCTGTGGAAGTGGACAGACTCTTGACTACTGTGATGGCACTTGATGACCTTAGAGATCTTTTCCAATCTAAACAGTTCTGTGATTCTCTGTGGTGAGGTTGTTGGAGCAGATACATTTGTAGAATTTTCTTATGGCTCCCTGTTCTGGTTGAAGTTCATTTGTGGTGCAGATGGCTTTTTCGGCATTTGTAGCTTCACTGCTAGGAGAATGCCGTTGGAGGCAAAGTTTAAACAAAAAAAGAGGCATATATAGTGATTGCTTTCAGATATAAGAGGTCTGAAATACAGCCACAATCATTTTTGAACTTACTCTGCAAGTGTTATTCAGTATCTCAATAGCATTGCACTTTATACTGATCTGGGAGCAATTCAGTTAGGAAAAAGGAATGTGAATTATGTGTCTTCAAATATTTGCTTATATTATTCTATTAACGGTAAAACAAATACAAAACACCTGTGAAAGCTTCTGTCTGAGGAACATTTGAGGAGGAAGAATGACTTGACTGCTTTTTCAGTAAACCATCAGGTTCTCTATGAGGTAGTAAAGTGACATCTGCCAGGCTCTGCAGGTTCTGGGTATAATTCACTGTTGACTTAGTGAGCACAACATTGGGTCCAGTTGCCTTAGTGAGCACAGCATTGAATATGCACTATAGGAGCGTGTCAGCCCCCTTGTGGGTACCCATGTGTTCAGCTCTGAGCTAGATTGGGGTTGATATAACCATGGAGTTGTAGGAAATATAAATGTGCTTGATCCATTTAGTTTCAAGAGTTAGTGAATCCTTAAACTAGTGTCAATTATGCCATTTTTTCTTTAGGTTTTGGACTGTGATTGGTTATATTACCACCCAAATATCACCAAATGTGAGGAGGAGGGAATTGGACTTTATGGGTCCCTCCCAACTTGAGATATTCTATAAATTTATGAACTGAAGATGTAACTGTTCCTGATCAGACAATGAGAAGTCTCAAATTTGGGGATTTATAATTCTAGTCTTGTATGTGGTCTACTTTTGAACTGTAACATTAAAATTTTCATGATATTTGTTCTTAACAAGAAAGGTGCTTTGGTATATTAAAATTGAGAGAGGATTCAATAGTTTTAAGATCGAAATTGAAATGTCCAACAGTTTCTTGAAGATAAATGTATTTCAGAAACTTGTGCTCTTTGGTTTCAAAAGTAAGCTGTAGATATTTGTCTTTGACCAGTTAGTTTTGCAAAATCTTTTAAATAAAATGTTCCAGTATCAAAGAGTATGCTTTTGCATCTCTGTCTATCATCTATGCTAATTTTACAATAATCAGGCTTAGCTGCTAGTTCGACTCACATGCAAGACATATGAAAAGTAAGAGAAAAATGAAAGTCTCTATTCCCAAATTTAGCAGAGTTCTGAAAGAAAGTCTGTCTGATGCAATAGCTGTTTGGTTTTTTCTTTCCTCAAACATAAATGGGATAGCTTCTTTAGTGTTTGTAATATCTTAAGAAAATACTAAATACTTGAATATTCCTATATGGCTTTGTTTGATGCTTTATTCTTGCCTATTTTTCTTTAGTCTCTTTAGTGTGCTGGCATTTTCCCTACAACCTTCTGTCTACCCTACAGCACTTCTAGCAGCAGATCTGTTTTCATAAATCACTTTGAGAGAAGCCAACACTCATAAAGAAAATATATGTTGATTTTTGCGCAGTCCTGACATCTAACGGAAAGTTAAAATAAAGGCCACAATAAAATTCCACTGCAATTCATACCATGCTTGGTTTGTGTTCTGTGGGTATGCAGTTTTTCCTTTAGATTAGAATATCATTGTGATTTTAATGGGGTTTTTGTTTGTGAAATAAGATGGTAATGAAATGAAACACAACTAGGTTCCAGTCCTGAAATCCGTTCTTGCTTTTTCATAAAGGCAAAGCTTTCACTGATGTCAATGACAGTTTTGCCTGAATCAGAATTGCAGGATTGGGCTGATAGTGTCTGACTTAATGAATTTCAAAGAGGAAATTTCATTTCATGACCAGACAGATCATTTTGGAGTGTCTTTCACAGCCAGTGAAAATGCATCTTGTGACTATGTTTTTGTTTTCCTTTTGTTTTCATGCTTCTTTAAACCTTTTTTTTTTTTTCCCTGAGAGATTCCAGTCTAACAAATAAGCAGAGTGTTTTACTTGCAAGGAGAGTAATGAGATTAATGGAAGAGCATTTTAGAATCTTACTGAAGATGCAGGATTTTTTATTTTGATTTTGTTCTTTTTGGTTGTAGGACTGAAAAAGGTTTTGCTGCAACATTCTTTTCTCTTTCTGTAGAAGTTTGCTTTGCTGCTTGGTAACTGCAAGGCTTATTTAATTTGAAAAGACAAACCCCCACACACATTTGAGTCATCTTAAGATTGGTTAACAATCACAGATATTTAGCAAAGAGAAGGCTCAGAAGAAAGAAGAGGGAGTTTGAGTCCATAGTAAACAAGGGAAGAAGTGTGTGAGGAAGAGGGGGTTGATGATGGGTTTTTTCTTCCCCATTTGCTTTGACAATGGAACTTGCTACCTGTTCAGCCTAATATGCACTGCCTTTCAACTGATGGCATTTTTGGAGTAATAAATGCAACCAGTTCCAACCCAAAACAATGCCTGTGGGGGTTGATAAAAGGAAAGCACTTATTTTTAGTAGATCTGCTATGTAGAAATTATGATACTATGTATGGTTTAGGGATTTGTTTGGGTTTTTTAAGCCACAGACAATCTTTGTATATGAAGCTTTCTACCAAGCTTCACAAGAGACCCTAAACTGAGGTTGCCTATTGCTGAAGTGAGGTAACTCAGCCACAGGCTGTTTCATAGGTGATACTTCCTACTAGTGTGCAATCTATCACTGATTTTAGATTTGAACTGTAGTGACCAGCACTCCCTCTTGGCCACACACAAAATTATTTGAACAGCATCTGGAAAACAGATTTTTATTCTTTATTTAAACAGATGTAAATATTAATTTCCACCCCCCCACCTCACACACTTGCTTAATATGTGAATATTTTAAATGGTGCTGGATCAGAACTATGACGTCTTGCTTGCTGGACCTGGCCTTTGTAAATAGTAATTATTAGAAAACATGCATTAATAGTAATTTCACAGAAGTATGTTGTGAGGTGTTTAAATTTCTCTGTTTTACAAGCCATGTAAAGGGAGAGGTTTGTAACAGCAAACCTACTGAACTGAATTCTCTCTTCATGTCGGACTTCTTTTCTCACTTTTCCCCTTATATTTGAACCTTGTGAGGAAAAGGCAGGGCACTAAGGAGCTGAAACTGTATTTTCAAAAAGGCATAAATCTCATTTTTAGAAAGAGAAATAGGGAAGACCCAGGGGAATACAGGTCTCACCTCAGTGTCTGGCAAGATCATGAAGTGGATCTTCCTAGAAACTATGCTAAGGCACGTGAGAAATAAGGAGGTGATTGGTGAAAGCCAACATGACTTCTCTAAGGGCAAATCATGTCTGACAAATTTGGTGGCCTTCTATCATGGAAATAGCAGTGGTGGATAAGGGAAGGGCAACAGATGTCATCTATCTGGACTTGTGCAAAGCATTTGACACTGTCCCACACGCCATCCTTGCTCTAAACTGGGGAGACATGGATTTGTTGGACAGACCACTCAGTGGATAAGGAATTGGCTGGAGGGTTGTACTCAGACTTGCGGTCAATGGCTCAATGTCCAAGTGAAAAGCAGTGACAAGTGGCATTCCTCAGAGATACTGTGTGACTCAACGCAGGCAGGCAGCCAGAACAACCCCAAAGCCACGGCTGAAATGCCAAGAGTAAATTTATTTCATTGCCTCACTAACCAGAGGATCCCGAAACAACACCCGGGCAGAGACACACAAGCAGGAGACGAGGCACTGTCAGGCTCAGTCCATCCCAGCACACGGCGGGGCTGCTGTCTGGCCCCCTTTTATCAAAGGTCCACACACATATGGTTTATCACCAAGCTGTGATCTCCCTGAGCTTTTCATGAACTCTGAGCTTTGATCTCTCTCCCAAGACAGGGAGCTCAAGCACGTCCATGAGAGTGCCTCCAAGTCTCTGTAAGCACCTATGATATCTCTAGACAGAGATTCTACTTCTCAAAACACACAGAGGATAACAAGCAGTCGGCATAATATATGGTTTATATATGGGGTTTCCCATGCTCTTATTCTTCAGGCCTCAACATTCCCAGCTGCAAGGTCACTTGAGTGAATCTACCATCCTCCTCTCCACTCGTCCAGGTTTAACCCTTTCCTCACAACAAATGGGTGCTTTCTGACATCTCTGTTGGTGACATGGACAGTGGGACTGAGTGCACCCTCAACACATTTGCTGACCACATTGAGCTGTGTGGTGCCATCAGCATGTTGGAGGAAAGGGACGGCACCCAGAGGGACTTAAACAGGCTTGAGAGGTGGGTTTGTTTGGACCTCATAAAGTTCAACAAGGCCAAGTGCAAGATCCTGCATGTGGGTCAGGGCAATCCCAAGCACAAGTACAGGCTGGGCAGAGAATGGATCAAGACTAGCCCTGGGTAGAAAGACTTGGGGGGGGGGGGGTTTTTTTGATGAAAAATTCAATATGACTAGACAATGTGCACTTGCAGCCCAGAAGGCTAACCACATCCTGTGGCATGACAAAGAGTCATGTTCAAGGAAGGTGATTCTCCCCCTCTGTTCTTTCGGGCATCTGAATTTACTCATTTGTAAAAAAAATACAAATAATGTTATTGTGACTCCGGCTACCTGTGCATACCAAGGGAAAGATGCAAAGCACACTTTTTTCTTGCAGGCACATTAAAAATAGGAGGCTGGTATTAAGTGAACTAACATTCCAGGCTTCCAGTGTCAGTGGAATTTATGTTGGTTTAGCTGGAGGAAATAGTCCAATAAACTCACTTTGGCAGGGACTATTAATATTTTCCTGGTTTAATTCAGGATAAACCTCTGATGCAGTATATTTGTGAGTGAATCCTAGTACTAGTTGCAAGATTATGGCTCGAGTTCCCTTTGTACGAGGAATGGCTGGGGAGAAGGGGAGGTAAGAGAGATGGAAATGGACTTTAAAAGAAATTCAGAGTGATGGAAAATATACCTGTAAATGTAATGTGATTCCAGAACTCCCAGAGTTTTCAGAAATCTGTGAGTTCAATACACTCTGCGTTCAGTCTGGTGAGCTTAAATGTGATGCAAATTCTGCTCCTTGTTTGAAAACTGAACCCCCTCTGTGGAGGCAGCAGTGAAATATCTCATGTCATTAGTGGTTTTGCTTTGCAACACTTATTTCTAGGAAGCTGAAATCTTTTGCATTTCTGCTGTTAAACTATTCCAGGCTCTTGAGAATCGTTAAGTGCACAGTGACAAATAACTTACCCAATTCAAGTACATTAAGAACTTAATATATGAGTTCTTGAGTTAAGTTTTTTAGCAGCTATTTGTTTGGAATATGTTTTCATTACTCTGTAAGGGGTCTGTGGAAATCCTTTTTTATTGAATATGGTACTCAGTTAATGTTCTTCAGCAAATATTCACCTTATTCTGAGTGTTTTACATTGGAGTAATTTTTCATTTGCATGTTAATTTGCTCATAGTGGTCTTCGATACCCTTATTTGTCAATGTTGTAGGTATTTCTACTGCTAGTAGGTATGAACATCTGCTTTTGGTAAGAAAGGCAACAAAATCAACATGTTATCTTGTTTTCCCGAGATAATCCTGGTTAGATGTAGTTCTGTCAGATAGTGATTTGCCAAGACAAATTTCCAAAAATGAATCCAGACATTACAAAATAAATGCATCAGTATTGCTGAATACAAACATTTCTACTTTCAGAGTAATTTGAATACATGCTTTGGGAAGAAGTTAATTTTATGTTGATTAAAAGAGGACAGGTTATTGTGACCAAGTAGTTTGGATACTGGTGGGATTGGTGCTTATGCAGAAGGGAGCATGCATGGTTATATGCAATCATATACTTTTTTTTTTTTAGACTAAAACCGCCACAACAACTGAATATATAAGATCAATATCTTAGTATAAATGAGATGTTAGTTTATACCACTAACTCGATATGGAATTCTGTCAGCCCTACAATGAAATGTTTGTTACCAAGACACCAGTAATTAACTTTCACTTAGAATAAAATGCCTTTTATTTTCAAAATTTTTTTTTATAAATGATCATTTAAACACTTGCTGGTTTTGAATCAGGTTGAGTTTAAATAGAGATTTTACTTGTGATTTCATGGGTTTGGGAGGTGATAATGTGTGCTGTCCGCATGGGGTCTAGATCTAGACAAGGGTGGCATTACAGCTGAGTCAATGAGATGTCCCAAGGAGAGCCAAAGCATAAGGTATTGTGGAAGCAGCCAAGAAGTGAATCAGAAAATGATCCCACAGATAGAAAAGTTCATAGAACATTTAAACTTTCATGGTGTTTTGACATAATGAATGGAACTGAAAAGAGTTGAAAAGAGAATAATATCTATTTTTTAAATCTGGATGTAACATCTATTACTTTGAATTAAACATAATATATTTCTAAACAAATTAGTGAGGAATTTCAAAGATATTTGTTCCTGAAACCAAAGTTTGCTCTGCCAGTGGGTGTGTACAGGCAACTTCATTCATGCTGAAGCCCTTCAGGCTGTCATTGCTTGCAGCAGTGATCATGCAAGACTAACTCTTGTGGCTACCATATTCAATATTAGTAAGGCTGAGAGAACTTTGTCTTGCCAACTGCAATCTGACCTTTTGATGAGCACTTTTTGGTTGTGTTTGTTTGTTCTGGGTGTTATGTTTGGGTTTTTTCTCCCAAGTAAATGGTATTTATTGCAATGCAATTGTAGGTCTTGAACTTCATCAGGAAAATAAAATACAGAAATACAATTAATCACATATTTTCTCCTATTAAATATTAATAGAGCATTCAAAGTATTTATTAATAAGTGTTTATCTCAACAGAACCTTCAAGTATACTCTTTAAGAACTGAAAATACTATAAAAACAACTGGCAGATTTTTTTCCTAACTGTTACATGGTTTCAGGGTACCAGTAACTCCTTGTGGGAGCAATTTTGTGGCTAGAAATCTCATCACCCATTGCAAATTACTGGCCCTGAAGCAATTTATAAAATAAGGAAGTTATACCTTACAGTAAAGAGGAAAATTATGAATTTATTTGCATTTAATTTTATCCATATTTGCCAAAATAACCTAAAGTGGCTAACAGCAGCCCAGTGAACTTCTGTAGTATGGATTATTAAATGTAACGTGCATGCCAGCCTGATATTGTCATGTTCTGAGTTGTCTCTGTCTTGATTTGTTACAAGGCTAGGCCAAATCTCTTACTAAAAGATAAACTTTTACTAAATCACTCGTGTTTTACACAAAAAAACAGAAGATTTTTTTTTTGCCTGCTGTGTTCTACTTCAGGAAATTACATGTGGCCTCTGAACTACACCTTCTGAAGAGGACTTTTCAAGCTTGATCTTGCTCCTGACAAAGTTTTGGTATGATTCAGTTTTAAGACAGATATATTGCACCAAGATATTTCTGGTTTTGAGGCCTGAATATTAACGTGGTGTAGGCAGTCCTACAGCACTGTAAAGCTCTGTGCTGAGCAGCAGTGTCCTGCAAGTTATTAGGATTTTAAACTTCTGTTTCCAAGAGGCATTTTCATGCAGAATTTTTGAAGTGTTTTATATGCAAGGAAGAATTAAACATTCTGGCTAATAGTTTGGCTTATATTTGCTTTTATTAAATTTCAGGTAACATCTAATACATTTTGGAATAAATGCTGCATTAGGTGAATTTTTATTTAGCCAGTTTTGGTCCTGTGTCCTGGATGTAGCAGTGCAGAAATACATAAGATGCTGAAAATGATTGCTTTTCAGTTGTCTGCTTTCAGTAGAGTCCACTAGTCTAAAAGCTAGACTCAACAATAAATATATGCTTGGATCAGACACATTTATTGTTATAATCAGTCATGGCTTAATCACATCTTAATAGCTGATGTTAAATCTTTTGACACTTAGTGCTCTCAAATTTCAAAACTTTATTATGAAAAATAATACAACATCTATAGTAAAATGAGGTTTTAATGCACTTTTATGCTTACACAATCAATCCTTTCTCAGTCTTCTCAATGTTCAGTGACTAGTGAAGCATTTGAGAAGCTATCAGTTGGAAGTGTGAGCCTTTCAAGGCAGATGACTCATGAGTGGCTTAATAATAGACAAACAATTTCTGTGTATAGACTTTATGAGCAGGGAGGAAATAGTTTCCAAGATAATATTTCTGCCAATGTTATTATCTAGCAATTATGGCTCATTAAAAATGGCTCAAATTAAGCCTGGAAACAAACAAGAAAAGCCTTCTTTTCCCCAAGCAGTCAAACAAAAATGACTTGCATTGCTACTTAATGCTGGATACAATGGTAAGAATTTGTGATAACATGGCTAGATGAACATTTGGCTTTCTAGGCACCACTGGGTGTTGAAGACAGGAATGTATATGACAGAAATCAATCAGATACTTTCACTTACATACCTGATTCACAGATGTTCTCTGTCCCCTTCCTTAAGTAAGACTTCTCTCCTTTCTTCCCACTGCAAGATTCTGACCCTAAACCTTAAGGAACTGATAAGAAAGGGAGAATATAGCATTTCTGGAAATATTTTTCCAGATTATTTTTAGGACCCAGGTAATCTGTTATAAAAATTCATAGGCTCATATGTATAAAGTTTCATTTAATTCACTATACTCTGCCTTTGTTCTTAGCATAGAGTTGATAATAAATTCTTTCACTGTTTTCCAGTTAATCTCACCTAGCATCGTAAACACTGATAAATCATTAGCCACTCTTTTTTGTTACTAAAATTCACAAACTTGTTTGTGAAATTTTCACTTCAGATATATGCAAACTGTGTGTAGTTTCTATTGAGATATAAAAATCTTGAATTTATCTGTGCTTGAAAGATTTTAGTGCAATCACTTCAGAGCTTTGACTTGTAGTATTACATAAAATATAACAGCCCTTTACAATGCAGTTGCAGAATCTGTCATATTTTATTGCTACTTGTGCTACAATAATTCGGAATGATTCAGGTTTATTCACTGTTCTCCTGAGTGATATTAGATGTAATTGAAATGAATATGATACTCTGTACTGTTTGTGAATCCTCCACTGTGTTTTCAAATGACAATGTTGAAACTCTTTGTAAGCCTCTTGCTGTTTTCACCAAACACAAGAAGCTTAATTAGAGAGTTTAATGTTAAACACTCCAATACTCTGTTTGAGGCAGGAGGAGGATGTCTACTTTCAGTATGTTGGAAGTATAAGAGATGAGTTCCAGAAAGGATTTAGGGTCTGAAGTTCCTCTTCAGGTCAAGTTTTGACTTGAAAAATTCACCTGGTGATGTTGGCATCTATCAATAAAACTATCCTATGGTTTTCTAAAAATACCCAGAAAAACTTGATCTCTGCCGAGATGAGCAGGGAGTTGTGGGCTTTTTGGAATTGTTGTGGGTTTTTTGAGCTTTCTTTGGTTTTTAGTGATTGGAGTTTCCTCCACCTAAGTCTTTGTCTGGTGATTACAAACATCACTTGGGATATAGGAAATTAGTTCTGCCTTATTTCTGTTTGTGTTAACCTTTATTTGATGTCAGTCACTTAATTTTGTGTGAGACTAGCAGAAGCAAGTATGACAGCAGTAAGGGAAACATTAGGTTTTCAGGTGCACATGAGAAAGCCAGGATTTCTTCATCATTTCTGCCTGTCGACATTCTGGTTGCAGACATAGGTGACAGCTAGAAACTGGAGTATTACTACTGTGGGATGTGGAGGAATCATCTGACACTTCTCTCTCTCCCATCCTCATGACTTACTATTTATTGCATGAAATAAAGTTACTCTGAAAATGATAGACGTTTTGGATGTTGGGTGATGAAGGGAGAATACAAACGGAAATTTTTGATGGACTTGCATTGGCAATGGAAAACAAAAAAACACCAGAACACAAGAATTTGTTTGTGACTTAAGTGGATCTGTTTCTAGGTCTTTTAAAAAAAGTCTTTGTTTCCACCCAGGATAGAAAAACATTTTTGATTACAAAGCTGCCAACAAAGTCTTTTAAAAGTACATTTTTCAAAAGTAAAAATATAAGTATTAAGTAAACTTCATGTTTCTAGCATCAATTTACCTAAAGCATTTGCATCTAGTAGAAACTTGTATTACGAGCAATTATGTTAGTCATAAGAGTATCTCAAGGAAAAACTGAAATTTAACAATGTAATGTGTTATTTGTTATGGAATGATGCAGCAGTTTGACATCTTATGTCAAAAAAAGAAGAATTCAAAATCAGAGTGTTTTCTGTTAAGTGTAACGATGTATGAATTGAGTAATAGTGTGGAAATGGTGAAACTGGAAGGAAATGTAAAGTTTACACATACTACTTGAGTTTTCTTGTTACTTCAGTAGGTAATAAGGGGAAAGAGAAGCAGAGAAAAATTTGATTGAATTTATACTAGGTTTTATGCTGAAAATGTAATTATTTGGAAAATTAATAGTCTAGTGTAGTAATTAAAATGTTAAAATTTGTGTGAAGAACTAAAACCCTTTTTTCATGCTACAAGTTCTGCTCTGATTTTTGCATTCCTTTTTTGCAAGACAGCTACAAGTAGATAACTCCATGGAACTTGGTTCTCAGTTAATGAAAACTACAATGCAGCAAAAATAAAATATATTTTTTCTGTTCTGGCTTGTGGAGTAGGTTTCAGCATGAACACTTTGAGATTTCAAAATGAACTTCTTTTTAATCTTGTTCTTAGGGGTGGTGCTTGAAAGAAATTAGGTCTAATTTCCTAGCATAAAATTCATAAAAAAGATATCTTCAAGGAAAATATTACAATGCAGAACAAATGTGTATCTAATATCTGATGAAAAGTACGCATGTGCATATGGTATCTAAAAGTCAATATATATGTGAAATAGGAGAGGGAAAGGAATCTATATGGGTAAATAAGAGGTGTATTTTTGCTCTTGCCAATCCTTTTACCTGACAAGAATTCCTTGCAAGCTCTTCCCAAATTTCCTATTACTGAGAGTTCGGGACTTGCATGGCGGGCTGCTGTGCATCGTCTTGGATATAGGTTTATGGTGTTTCTTTTTACCATGTCTTTTCTCAGTCACCTTTTCTGATTCTGCTATGGAGTGTACCCTTTTGTGCTTATACCCTGAGAGAGGGATTATTTTAGGAATGAAACGACTATATGTGACAGCAATATTAGTAACCTGAAATAACACTTATGAGAGGTTCTGCATCCTGGCAGCATGTAAAGGATGAAGCAATATTAGGGGCTGGGTGCTCCAATACTTGCAGACTGTGCTACAGAGTTAAAACATGAACCTTTGCTCACAGGTAATACTAAACCCCAAATGTTGATTCTAGCTTAACTGAATTCCCTGGATTTTTTTTTTTTTTTTTTGGGTTGTTATTTTCAAATACCTCTATGTGTGTACTTGGAAACTTGATCTGATTTCCAGTTACTTGAGCTCAGAATCTTTTGAGCTGAGGGTGAGATCACAAGGTTAATGTCAGTGTGTACTAGGTAAGATTCTTCTAGAAGGCTTTGAATGGTGTGACCTCTTAAGATTAATGTTTCCACTCTCCTATTTCTGTGAAGATTTTTTTTTTCTCCAGACCTTCTCGGACAGTGATCTTCAGGTCTACAAATTTGTAAATAGAAGAATGTCTTAAATTAGTTTTTTAAACCTTCAATCTTTAACTTTACGTGCCTTTGACTTACGTGCCTGTGCTGGATGTGATAGCAGAACTGAAGAAATAGCTGAACAGACCTCAGAAGGATATCATGAACTTTGCAACTATACATATTGTTTGGCTGTTCAGGAAGAGAAGAGTTTGCTTTCTGCCCTGTCTTGGGCTTTTATCTTGCTCGCTCTGGGCTTTCAGTTGGCTCACTTCAGCTATGGTATTCTCTGGATGGTCACACTTGTTCTTTGTTTTTCCTTCCCACTGGTTTGAAGCTTCAGTTGGCATAGTCTGTCTCAGTAAATGTGAGAGAAAATAGTCTGAAGTATAGGTAAAAGCAAAGTAACAGTTTTAAAGACTTCAGTTATACATGTGATACAGTGAAAATCCATGGTCTGTATTAAAAAAAACCATGATCAGTACTCTTTCAATTTTGGATGTTTTACTTCTGAAGTGATCTTTTGTTTCATAAATCGTGTCTACACAAACTTTAAATAAAAATTAAAGCATCACTTAAGGGCAAGGATTTGAGTCTCTCCCTTCCTAGTCTAACTTATTTTCGTGGTTTTGAAGGCAAAGGAGCAGTAGGGTTTGTGCAAGTAACACTGCCTTGCCCTATCTGGGACATGTCTACAGCAAAGATGGCCCAGCATTCCCTGCCTTGCTGTTAGCTACTCTGGCTGTGAGACTGGGTTCCACAGTGCAAAACTAAAAGCAAAGTCTTTTTTTCCTTGTCTCTGTGAAATACTTGAGCACCTAAATTTTGCTGAATTTTGTTGACAGAGATATTATTGACAGATATTATTATACTACATTGTTTCTGTAACATGCCCTCAAATTCTATTATGCATTTGCAAATAGATTTTCTTCAGTATACTTTCAGAAATTTTCAATGAAAAATATGTATTCTAGAAAATGGACAAGAATTCTATCACATTATTTTCTAATAGAAAAAAACCCATGCTGGTATGACTGTTTACAAAGATGTGAAATTAAACAATGACTTTTTGTTTTCTGCAACACATTGACAATAAGGCACTGAAATACCAACATAAATGTAAAGAGTGCTCAGAATTATTGAGTAGAAAGGAGTGTGTACCTTCATCATACATCCACCTCATAAAGCCAAACTGCTGGCCCTTGTACTCTTAAAGATGAGTTTCAATCCAAGCTCACTCAAATATGCACCTTTTGCCAAAGTTAAATGCTGTTTTCATATAGTTGTGACATCCAAGACACGTGCAAACAGATCTCTTCCTCCTTTTCTCCTAAGTTATTTTAGTTTGTCTTTATTTCATAACTATTTTTTTCAGTGTTAGTGTTTTAGTAAAAAAAATTTGGAAGAGAATGTTTGAATACAAAAATTCCTTTTGATACCACACTTGCACAAAATGAGACTTTGCCTAAGGTGTTTCTCTGTCATTGTCAGTAACAGGATAAATACTTCATAAACTTCATTGCCTAGTATAATCTTACATTCAGCAAAGTAAATGTGTAATTATTCTTAATTCCTGGGGTATTCAGACATGAATTTTAATGCCACCAAACTGGAGATTTCACGTGTAAATATTGTTATAGTGAAATATGAGACTAGTTTTTTCCTTTTTTGCGCATTACTTTAGTAGAAGTGCCACACTTCATTGCTAGTTCACAGTTCTGCCTTAGTCATTAACATTGAAAAATTATATTCTCAAGGGAAAGAGAACTAATTTACATCCCAGGTTGTTTAGCCACAGTCATCTAGATCTCAAAATTCAAACCTGGATAGCTGTCTCTTGATTTTTTAATTTTTAATTTTTTTTAAACAAAAAGAAAGTCAAGGAGTGATGAACATATTTCAGAAATCAAAACATTGTCTTGATTCAATGGAAATCAATTATCTCTAATTCTGGAACCCTTCCTAATGGAAAGAAACCCACAAAACTCAGCTAAAAAATGTCAAGTAATAATTATTATGTTACTCTAATTGTACAGTAATCACATAATGGTCTGGGTAACATCTGATATTTTACTGAGGGGATAAATTATTTATGTTAACTTACAGACTTCCCCAAACAGGGAGTTTCTCATCCTTAGAAATGTCCTATACTTTTTTTTTCAGAGTTTTCCTGTTCAGTCACATTTTATGAGCCTGGAAAGTATTACACTGACAAGTCTTGGGCCCTGTGCTGTAAGATAGATTCAAGTAATGCAAGTTCTCAATCACAGAGGAAAGAAAGGCCATAGCACGTGTGTGGAGGGAACTTTTTCTCTTGCCACAGTTTAGAGTAATAGAGCATTGTATAGGCTCGTACAAATTAGCTATGGAATGTAGTTTTGCTTTCAAGTCTCTCTTGTGGTGGAAAATATGATCTGGGACAAGTAGGTCAGACAGGAAATCAATAATAAAGACCTGCGTCTGGCTAAGGTCAGACCCATCAGCAATGGTGGTGACATCTCTGGGATAACAGATAGAAGAAGAGGAGAAAAAAATCCCCAAACCACCCTGTGCAATTGCAGCCAGAAAGGGGAGTGAGAATGTGAGAGCGACAAGTTTGTAGACACCAAGGTCAATGAAGAAGGAGAGGGAGGAGGTGCCAGGTGCCTCAAGTACTGGAGCAGAGATTCCACTTCACCATGGCAAGGCAACTCTCCCCCTGTAGCCCATGGAGCTACACAGTGGAGGTCCACAGTGGAGCAGAGATCCACCCGCAGCCCCTGGAGTGCTCCACACTGGTAGATACCCAAAAAAAGTTTGTGACCTTGTGGGAAGCTGGTACTGGAGAAGGCTCCTGGCAGCACCAGTGGACACATGAAGAGAGTAAAGCCGATGCTGCAGCAGCTTTGCTGGCAGGACTTGTGACCTCACAGGGGACCCACACTGGAGTAGTTTGTGAAGAACTCCAGCCAGAGGGAAGGACTCACTTTAGAGAAGTTAGTGGAGGATTGTCTCCCATGAGAGGGACCTTACGCTGCAGCAGAGGAGGAGTGTGAGGAGTCTTTCTCCTGAGGAGGAAGAACCAGCAGAAACAACCTATGATGAACTGATGGCAACCCTCATTCCCTGCCCCCATGTACTGCTAGGATGATGGTACAGAAAACTGGGAGTGAAGTTGAGCCTTGGAAGAAGGGAGAAGTAGAGGGACGGTGCTTTTAAGATTAGGGTTTTATTTCTGATTATCCTATTTTGATTTGATTGGTAATAAATTAATTTTCCCAAAGTTGAGTCTGTTTTGTCTGCGACAAAATTGGTGGGTGATATCTTCCTAACGCTTATCTCAACTCAAGAGTCTTTCATTTTATTTTCTTTCCCCTGTTCATGTAAGGAGGGGAGTGACAGAGCGGTTTTGCTGGGCACCTGGTGTCCATCCAGGGTCAGCCCATTAAAGGACCTCAAAACCACCTTGTATTTTAAGTCTTAGAGGATTTTCTTTTAGGAAGTAGGAATGTTCTTTTTTCTTATTGTTTGTTTGTGACATTTAAATGGAAGAACGGAGACCCTGCCAAGATCATATGAAATACAGATTGTGAATGGCTGCTATTGGTTATAAGAGAAAAATCTGCAGTTGACCGTGCATATTTTACTGTGACTTTTTTGGTGGTATTTATACTTTTTAAAATAAATTAGTGTTCAAGTTAGAACAGCTGCTTTGTTGCACTTTAAATGGTTTTAGTCCTCTCTTGTAAGTACTTTAGAAGTGAATTTATAGTGGTAGGTCAATTTAAATATTTTATGTTGGCCTCTGATAATCTATTTATTTGTACCTCAGAATTCCTATAGGTTTTGTCTGACCTGCATTCAAATACAGTCTTGAACTGAATCTGTGGTATATGCAAATAAATATGACTTGAGCAGGATGATAGCTGTTACCTCAGCCTCCATTTCCAATGTCTTGATGTTTGTGTCCAAGAAAGAATTGCCTTCCTTCCAACAGTGTTGAGGTGACCATTTGAAGTGCTAAATTAACATATTTGAATTTTAGGTGTAAACGGTGTAATTGGTTTAATGTATTTTTTGGTTCTGCTTTGGTTAATTGAAGGTCTCTGCAAGTAATAGCATGTATTCTCTGCAGAGAATGTATGTGGAAGTGCTGTGCTTGCATATTCTCATCTCTATTACTTGCTTATTTTAAAATTAACTTGAGCTGGAAGAGATTCCTGCTTTCCACCAGTGGGCAGTGGTGAACTTCTGTTGCTTTGATTTTCTGGTGCTTTCCTGAGTTCTTGGACAGGAAACCATTAGGCTGCTTGTGATGGAAACCTGTCTGTTTAATCAAAAGTTTGTTAAAGTCAAATTTTCTTATTTCAGTAAGCTGACATTTTAGTGAATTCTTGGGCAAGAACTTTCCAATTGACTTTTACTCTAATATTTAAAGTAACGTACATTGCCAAAACAAAATTTCAGTTTACATAAACAACAAGACAAAAGGCTACTGGACAGAATATAAGATTTTTTTCTTTTATTAAAGACATATGATTTACTAAAGACATGTGATTTGATTGCAGTCACAAATTAAGAGACTGCACCCAAATATGCACAACTGAAATTAGTTCCCCTGCAGAACAGGAATTCTAGAAATTGATCTGATCTGTAAACCAAATTAAAAGTAGAAAAATTTTATCTTAAAAAAAGAAGAAATTCTCCATGTCCATCAATGATTTGGTCGTATTACTAGCATTGTTGACTTGGAGTGAAAATTGTTGCTATTTGTATTGGGAATGATATCATTCTGTATTTTCTGAGGAATTTTAGTTTTTTTAACGTATGTCAAAAGTCACATTTCAGAGTTGTACATGGATTAAAAAGTCTAGAATGGAGGATCTCTTACAGCAGTACAAAATGACTCAAGTACGTGTTAGAGTGAAGATGACTACTTGCATTATTTTCACCGAGAATGTATTTCTTAGGGGCTGGAGGTTAAGTGAGACACTGATATAAATATTCTTCTGTTTTCTATGTCTTGATGTTTTTATTTTACTTTTTTTTAAAAGATAAGTGGCTGTGTTTTAGCGTCTTTCACTGAATGTTTTAAGTTTTGGAAAGCAATAAGAATAAATTGGATAGTCCTTTTCTGTGATATAGCTCTTTTAACTAAAATCACAGTCAACTAATTCAGGAAACTTAGTGTGACAAAAAGACTGTGCCCCATCCTTGGAAGTCTTGAAAGTCAGTTTGAATGGGGCTTTGGGCCTGAAAGTGTCTCTGCCCCTGGCAGGAGTGTTGGAACTAGATGATCTTTAAGGTCCTTCCCAAGAAAAATAATTCTGTGAATCTATAATTGATTCTTTAGATGTTGAATCTAAACCAAATAAAAACTCTAGCCCTGTACCAGAATATCTTGGGAAGCAAAGCAATTATTTCTTTCCCCCAGAACTGTATCATACGAAGATCAGAAATAAGAGACTTAAATGATGGCCAGTTTTTTCTGTTAAACTCAGTTGTAGCTGTCATGTTTTCAGGATGTGTTCAAACACTTGACTCTTGGGTGTGAGTTGAAATGGCCTACAGGTTTAAATCTTTGCACTGAATAAATCAACTTTGTCCAGATTTATAAGGAATTGTCATAATTATCAGGCTGTCAGCCCTTTCAAGATTCATCTCTTCCAGTCTTGTTTGGTTGTTTGTCTGGGATTCTGCTCTAGCTTTCAGTACATTCTAGCCTTTCAGTAAATTCTTTAAAATTGGAAAACTCTGAAGAAAGAATTAAGTTCTAGACTCTGACATTTTTAAAGGAAAGAGTACCCTTAGACTCTGGACCTTTCCAATTTTGAGTTGTGAACTCTACCCCTTGTTCATTATCTCAGAAGACAGTCTTCCCTTCCTTATATTTTTTCCAGAAGGGAAAAATAAATTTATAATTGTGTTCTCTTTAAAGAAAATAAAAGAACATTTAAGTAAAATATTTTTCCAGCTGTATTGAAAATGTAGAGAAGAATTCTTTCGTCCACGATCCAGAACCAATTTTTTTTCCTATCAAGGATGAGAGAAGTTGACATTTTATCCCTTAATATCACAGAAAGCTCCGAGAAAGAAAAGGGTTGCTTTTATACAAAGGACAAAAAGAAGGAAAATGTTGCTGACTTGAATGCTATGGGGAGATTCAGAATGCGAGGGGAGCTTCAGAAGAACATTTGTGAGAAAATGATTTAGGTCTGCATCTGGTCAGAACTGGCACAGATGCAGAGCAGTGTGATCCTGACAAGTCGGTGGGGTAACGTGACCTGGAGAGAAGCCAAAGACCTCTGGTATTTGCATGAGTGCTCAGAGCCTCAGTGGAGCAGGGAAAGGACTCCTGCTCTGCTGACCAAGAAAGTCATGAACATTGCAAAGATTTGAGAGAGAAATCTGGGCTCTGTAGGCTATTCAGAACTCAACTAATTCACTATCAGTGGTGTTGTGCTGCATACACAAGCCACGTTTTCATTCCTCCCGTGTTTATAGCATTCAGGGCTGATTGCAAAATGTTACTTTTGCTTTTCCAAAGCGAGTAGCTCTGTCTTCCTAAAGTCAACATACCTGTGAGAAATGGAGAGGGTCCTCTATATCATGGCACCTGAGAGAAATAATCTCTGCTTATGCTCTTCCATTTGGTAGCAGTCTTACACAACAGATTTTCTATAAAATTTTAATTCATGAGGACTTTTGTTTTTACTCAGGATTTACCGAGCTTCACCCTCTCTAAAGAACTTACTATTTGTACACCTTTCTTCCCTCTGCTTTCCTGTCTCCTTCCCCCTCAAACCCAATATATTTAGCTCTTTGCTTGGACTTTGTGCACACTATTCCTCCTAGACCGCAGCAGCTCCTGGGCTTTTGAAAGAAATTAGCTCACAGCTCTTGTTCATATGGTCTGGTTGCAAAGAAGCATTGCTCTGAAGTGTCATACATTTATCTTCATATTACTGTGAGAGAATACATTTGTATTACCTTAGGCTAGTATAGTCTTTCTCTATAGCATTTCAAGTGGAAATAATGCCTTAAAATAGGTGGATGTGATAAAAGGAGCACTTCCTATCGTATGACAGCAGCTATTAAAAGAACATACTGTTACCTAACACATATTTCACTGTGCCTTTTGATGAAATAGGCCAGCCAAGCACCAACAAGGTATTGCTCTGACAGTCCCACAAAGATCTTCATCAAGGTGAGGTGACCGTGATGTTGATAGTCCTAACCTGATGTTTGATAATGAGATATCTCATTTGCATTCAGAAGAGGTCAGATTAAAAGCTCTGTCTCATCTATTTACAGTGTAAGAACTGCTAATTTTTACTGCTCATTTCAATAAAAAGTTTAAGATTTTAAGCATTAACAAAGGGAGCTCTATTACAGTAACAAAAGGAATTCAATTTGGCTTCTGTTTTAATAATCTGGAAATGAAATGAAAAAGAACTTTCTTGCATCCTGGTTAGGACCACCAGCAAGGAGTTAAATAAAAATACTAATGATGGATTGTAGATGTAAACAGGACAATCACAGTCTAACAAATAGTCAAGGCAAGCTCGAGTGTGTTTTGAATTGTGTGTTTGTAATTCCTAGTGTAGCTGGGTGAAAGATACCTTACAGGGACAAGAGTTCAATAAATATTACAGTGTTTGAAGGAGAGAATCACTTTTTTTCCCCTGCAATTCCTGGGGCATAGGACCCCATTCCTAGGAAGGTATCCGACTCAGGTGGGAATGGGGTTACGCAGTGGGTTTTTGTGTGGTACAAAATTGGTAAGGCTGCAGTTTACAAAGAAACCGAGATTTTTATCTGGTGATGCTGGTGCCTTGCTGGTCAATATTCAGTTACCACCTCCTATGTGGGTAGATTAGATTTTGACTTTTTTTTCTAATCAGGTACAAAAGCAGTCTCTATATTTGGGCAAAGATTAAAATCATAGCTTTAGTTATATTGGAGTCTACAGTTGAAGAGATTTGTGGTAGTAAAAAGGTTTGTAAATTGTCACTAGGGGAGGAGAATAGCTTTGACAGATAAAAGCTGTGGCGTTGAGTTTGGTGGGGAGGAAATTGTGTGGTGTTATGTTTTGTTTTTTTAATGAAAGTTTGCTGGCTGTGAACATGCTTACCATCACACTAAGAAGATTGATCCCCTAATCAAAATAGATTGATCGCCTAATCAAAATACCTAGCAACACTAATCAGTTTACCCTTTCTTAAAAACCTGCACAAAAATGCCGTTAATGAATGTTTTTTTCACTCTTGTATGTCCACTTTATGTAGCCCATAATTTCATAGTATTTCTTTTTAAAGCAGAAGTATTTCTTTTTATTAGCAGAAGAGCTAATATCACTAGAAAGGCTTTTTTTACAAAAAAAAAAAAAAAAAATGTGCTCAGGAATTCTACAGACTCCAATTGCTGCTAGTTTAAATGAAATCTAACATCATTTGTTTTCCTTGGTACTCATTGCTTTTGAATGTTGTCACAGGAATTTTGGTTTCATATTACACTTAGCTACTTTGGATTGTCCTTCTGATAAAGCTTTATAAGAAATACTCTTGAAGCTAAGAAGATTAAAAAGTCCAATTTATTACTTCAATTGTTAATTTCACAGCTCAGTGATTATTTCAAAATATACACTGGTTGACTGAGCTACAGCTGTGGCCAAATATTGATTTTTTGGGGGAGGTTTTGTTTTTTTCATGCAAAGAATTACTTCACCTAATTCTCTATGATTGTATTTTTATAATTAATAAAGCAGTAAAATTTTCTACTCAGTCGGAAAGGTGACATGGAAGTCTGAGTTAAAGTATTTTTATTGTTACTAAGGAGATAGTGAAAGCAATTTTCCTTTTATAAAATATCTACATTTAGTCCCTGATTGCAATAATTCCTTCCTGGAACTAAGACATCAAAAGTTCTTTCCGTATGCCCATTTAACTCAATAGAGACATTCAGTTTAAAAAGATTGTTGTCCTTGTTAGTTAACAACAGCTTGTTGCTGCTCTCTTGAGCCTCCAGTTACTGCCTCGATTCAACAAAGCCTGTTGGCAGCTCCCTGTCTTTTAAGCACAACACAGAATATTTCTGACCTCAGCAGGAGCAATGTACAATGTGCCCATTCTGATGTCTGACCAATGTGTTGTGCTCGTGGAAACATTTTGTAGAAACCAAGAAGTCTGAAGGGCCAAAACCATAGATCGAGTCTGTGGTAAAATACCCTGTCAGTCCATGGATGTTTCAAAATCTATATAACGCAGTTATCACACATGGCAATGCAGCTTAAGTGGCTTTTTCATGTTGTATGGATAAACCAAAAGAGCTACTTCAAATATGGAAGATGCTTTTCAACCCATCGTTGAACAGCAAGCGGATTTCGAGATCAGGCTGTGGTCCTGTAGCAACTCCTGCTGATGAAGTTGAACCACTGAAGGTTTCTGGAGCTTATTGGCTTCAGTGAAGGAATGCAGACTGTTCTATGTGTCCTCCTTTAGATGAGGTTGATGAAACAATATTTTATTCGTAAAATATATATCCCTTCCCTGAGACCATAGGTTAATGTAATCAGTGAAAGCAAATCCAATGATATTTATAGGACTGCTTAAACACATCAGGCATCTGTTTTTCCAGCTGCAACAAATTCCATTAGCTTGAGTACCGCTTAAAGGACAGAGAACAATTATTCCAGCTGTGAAGATGTTTGTAGCAGCTAATTGCGTAGATTTTAGCTCCAAGTTATAATGGCCCCAAGAGATAAAAAAGGTTAAAGGGATGAAAATATAGATCTACAAGTTAACAATATTCATAATAGTACTTAGAACAATTTAATACCTTCTATATTGCTATCAGATGAAAATATCTCACTACTTACTCTCAAAGACTTTGATCTCACTCTACTTACTAATTTAAAAGTATTGTAATCTATTGGGACTTTTTTTTTTGGTCGATTGTAAGAATAAATCTGAAGATTATTAGTTAAATAGCATCCGTATAAACTTGGTAACGCACCACGAACATAAAGTTGAATTTTCACTGCAGTATTAAAATGACTTTAACCTAGCAGTCATCTCTTTTTCAAAAGTTCCATTGTGAAATCGTAGACATCAATGACCCTTCAAACCAATTTTGAATTTAATGGATGTTTCTCCCAGTTCACAAGCACTCCCTTTTTTGTTCTTTTCAGTTAGTTCACTCTTGTACTCATCACTCCTAGTGCTAAAGTCTCTGAAACAAAGTCTGAGAAACAACCTGATAGTTCCTTCTAGACCTAATGACTCCAACAATGATAAATGAGCCTCTGAGACTTTTTGTTCCAGGCTTTAAAGAAGTGTTAACTTCACAATCTAGTGTTTGCAAGTCTGACTACCATGAAAAATCTGAATCTCATAAAAGACCTCTGGAGCTGCCATTTGAAGAATAAAGTCATCTTGTTTCTCAAAGCCAATTTTCTAATTAAGCAACGTGATGGGGGGGTGTGGATGTGTGTATATAAATTTAAAATTTTACTTTTTTTAAAATCATTTTTCTCAGAAAGCAAACTATAATGCTTTTGGGGAAAAAGTTCAAATTTCTGATTCCAGAAACTGAAGTTTGCCTATTGGGTTTTTTTTCACTAGTGGGTTCTTTTCTTCATTACTTTTCTGTAAAAATACCCATTTACTGTATGTCTGAATACCAAAGGGATTGGAAGCAAGGTCAAATGCCCTATCCACTGTTCAGAAAAACTCTGAATGGCATAGAGTTGTCTTTTCATTTTTTTTCTTCACAGCTGGAGATGAGAAGCAAGCAAACAGTGCTAAGATTCATAACTGACAAGGAATGAAATTTGGACGGAAACAAATCAATTTGTTTTCTGTTTAAAAGAGTAGTTATTTGGAATAGTGTGAGCCCTCTATTCTCATCTTCTTAAAGCTCCTAAGCGCTTGTAGTGACAAAATAACCTCTACAGAAAAGTAGAATCAGCTCCAGATTCTCGAAATGCTATTTCAAGTAGAATAATTTTTTTCTTCAGTTATAAGATAAGATATTTTTCCCAATATAAGGGAAAAAATTTGTAAATCAGTAAAATGAAGTCCTGTAAAGATTTCTTATAATTATAATAAATTAATAAAATTACTTTATAATTATTTTATAATTTTAAATTGTCATCAGTTAATAGAAATATGAAAATATTTCCTATCTGCTATTCCATAGAATAATTTCTGTTCCTTGTGGAAAATACCTCACATAATTTTAATACCTGCTAGAAAAGTATTTAAAATGTATATTGCTCTGTCCTGCAGTCTCCTCTAAGTTTGTAAAACCTTGTTTCCGTGCTCAAAGGGCTAGATTAGAGTATATGATTGGAGCTTAATATGGTTGAAGTCACTTTGTTGAGTACTACTAATACATATTATGTATTTTTTGATTTCTAATCCACCTTCTTCCTTTGTCTACTGTGTAAATAAAAAGAAACTGATCGGAGACTAAAACTGTATTTTTTGCTTAATCTCTATTTGGAAGCACATGTAATATACACGTAATCAGGAAATACACAGGAGATGGAAGCAGACTCAGGCCAGTTGGAGCAAATATAGGGAGGCTCTCAGAGGAAGTGGAAATGAGACAAGGAGAAGGCCAAGGCCCATCCAGAAATAGAACTGGCCAAGGATGTCAAGGACAACAAAAAGGGCTTCTTCAAAAAAATTAATAACACAAGCTCAACAAAGGCAAATGCAGGGTCATGCACCTGGGGAGTAGTAACCCCATGCTCCCCCATAGGCTGGGGGCTGAGCTGCTGGAAAGCAGCTCTATGGAGAAGGACCTGGGGATCCTGGTGGACAGCAAGCTGTCCATGAACCAGCAGTGTCCTTGTGGCCAAGAGGCCAATGGTGTCCTGGGGTGCATTAGGAAGAGCATTCCAGCAGGCCGAGGGAGGTGATCCTGCCACTCTATTCAGCCCTGATGAGGCCACATCTGGAGTGCTGTGTCCAATTCTGGGCTCCCCAGTACAAGAGAGACATGGAGCTTCTGAGGCAAGTCCTGCTGAGGACAATAAAGATGATTAAGGGACTGGAGCATTTCTCTTATGAGGACAGGCTGAGGGAGCCGGGCTTGTTCAGCCTTGAGAAGGGACAACTGAGAGGAGACCTCATCAATGTCTGTCAGTATCTGAAGGGAGGGCATCATAAGATGGATCCAGGCTCTGCTCGTTGGTGCTGAGCAATAGGACAAGAGGCAATGGGCAGAAGCTGATGCACAGGAAGTTCCAGCTGAACACGAGGCAGAACTTCTTTGCTGTGCAGATGGTAAAGCACATTCAAACAGATTCTCCAGAGAGGTTGTGGAGTCTCCCTCACTGGAGATATTCAAGAACATCTGAATGCAATCCTGTGCCCTGTGCTCTAGAATGACTCTGTTTTTGAGCAGGGAAGTAGGATCAGTTGACCCACTGTGGCCTCTTCCAACCTTATCCATTCTGTGATTTGGACCAAATTCTATGTCAGAAGACAGGATAATATTTTGCTTTTGATTAAACATTTTATAAAATAGAAGTGCCATTTAGAATCTGTTTTCATAAACATCAGTACTATTTAAAAAGAAAAAATGAACCCCTCTCTGATGTCCATTCTCTGATCTTGCTTTTGGCAAAGTCAGCTTACTTCACCAAATAAGCCTCCCTCTATTTGACAAGTCGAGTCAACAATGACAACTGAACCTATTTGGTTAAATACCCCATAGTTCAGTTGCAGATAAAATGACTTGGGGGTCTTTCCAGAATGTGACTTTGCTCGTCTGGTATCACAGAAGATCTGCAACTGAGGAATTGCAAATGTTGTGTGTACAAAAGCACACCCTGGAAAGAAATCGGTTCTTCGCTGTATTTGCCACACATTATATGTAGGCTGTCTCTTATGGAAAATTATTTTTACAGATCCGAGTGCCAAAATAAATCATCTGTATTTCTGCACCTTGCTTGGAAAATGAAAGTTAATTTGTGCCATCTGCTCTATCTGTTATTTCATTAAGGTGACAAAACATTTGGAATTATGTTTTAACTACTTCTTTGAACTCATAAAAAAATGAAGTCTTCAAAATAAATTATCATACTTATTTTGCAAGAAAAACAAATACTTATTTTCTATTACTTAAAAATATTTCTTATAGAAATTGGAAGATAAATTTTATAATAAAAAATAAAACTGAGGTATAAGTTTTTTTTTTTTTTTTTACTTCCAGTTTGGAGAAATATACAAATATTTATCCTCACTGTGTTTATATAACTTGAATCTTCCATTGGACTGGAAGGATATTTGTTAGAGGAATAACATTTCTCAGTTAAATTGCGTTGCTTTTGTTCTGTTACTGAGATGCCAAAAGCTTCTAAAGAAATATGTTAATAGAATTTTAAGAGTATTGCTGAAAAAAATCCAACTCCATTTGAGAGTTAGGAAACAACATTTCAAGTTCTTAAATGAAAGAAACTGTATTAACTAGATGAGAGCTGATAATTTTTTTAAAATTATGTAGATACCAAATGTGAGTTATTAATACTCTGTATCATTCGAGGCTAGCTGCGTCCTATAGACTTTAACTAAAACCTCCTCCGTTGATTTTAGGCTGTCTTTTGAGAAGACAGAACTCATATTTTTACTAATAGCAATAGCAAGAAATGGAAGATAATCTAAAACAATCATAAGAAGGGTCAAGGACCTCCTGAAAGGAGGTTGTAGTCAGGTGGGGGTCAGTCTCTTCTCCCAGGCAACCAGCGACAGGACAAGAGGACACAGTCTTAAGCTGAGCCAGGGGAAGTTTAGGCTGGGCATTAGGAAAAAATTCTTCACAGAAGGAGTGATTGAGCATTGGAATGGGCTGCCCGGGGAGATGGTGGAGTCACGGACCCTGGAGGTATTTAAAAGAGACTGAATGTGGCACTCAGTGCCATGCTTTAGTTGGAAAGGTGGTGTTGGGTCACAGTTTGGACTCGATGGTCTCAAAGGCCTTTTCCAAGCTAGTCAATTCTGTGATTCTCTGACTCTATGATATTCTTTGCAAAAATTACTGTATTAATAAACTGTCTTCACCCATGTTCATTCTTAGCTATGATCATTAAAAGTTTGATTATTAGACTAGCTCAAAGACCATGAGAATCACAAGAAAGACCAAGGGAGAAACCCTAACACCAGTGTTCTCTAAATTAACACAAAACCAGTGTCCAGAATACAAATAGTACAACACAGAACGGGCTACAGGAAACATATTAAGAATAATTTCTCGCAGTATCAGAGAGACTGCTCTTCTGGTTTTAGGGGATTTTTATCACCTGAGATAATACAACTCTGTAATCAGAATAACTTTTTATAGGAAAAAATAATTTCCTTTCCAGGAGCTCAATTTCCCTATGAGTTCTCAGGCTTAAAAAAATTCTATAGTTTACTACCCAGTTTTTATCTTTTCCAATTTATTTTTTATGTGCTAATAGACTGCAAGTGGTTGAGATGATACAGAGGGCTTAATGAGTCTTCCTTTCTTAGGGAAGAAGATATTTATAAGAGACATTTATAATTAACTGATAGTAAATAAGGAACTGTGCATGGCCTGCTTTCAACCACTGCTTTCTCTGAAGCTAACGAGTGAACATAATGGTCATTATTATTTCTGAGGACTTTAGTTCATTTCAGGTGATTTCAGTGGATATCAGGAAATGTAGAAAGTAAAATTAATGTGTTGTCGGTTTGTTTTTTGGCATGAAGAAATTGATCTTCAGGAAGAAAATGTACTGCAGGTCACAAGTGGATTCAAGGTAGCCATATAAATAAAGATCTGTTAGCATTTATTTTCATTTCTTACTCCCTGGGTGAAAAAGCCTTCCCGGTGTAAAGATGCATTCTTTTTCTTTAAATTAATATATTAAAAAGTTGGGCACTACGGGTGCAGGGTCACTCTGTGACAGTGGAACAGCTGCTTTGCCTTTGCCAGCCAGCCCCAGCACAGCAATGACGACTCATGTTTTAGAGGTTACAGTTTCATAGAAATTTAGGTAGTAGATAAAGCATTTCAGTTTTCTTTCCCCAGACATTTGTCACAAACGGCCTAATTCAATAAAATAAATATTCAGTTTCAAAAATGGGATTGTTTAAGTAGATAAAAGGGAATACTTATTTTGCTATTTAAAATTTTGCAACTGGGACTTGAGTAGGGGATCTTCAGTCAAGTAGAAACGTAAAAACTGCTTTAGGCGAGTATTAAATTTCTATGATGTTACACATAAATTGTAAAATTTCCGTATCTCTCATGTTCAGAGGTATAGACTATAATCTTGGGGAAACACACATTTTGTACTGATGTTACTGACCAATGTGAATAACTGGATCCAGATTGGGTTGAGTAGGCTGTAGAAATGCCTAAAAGCGTTCCTTTGCAGTTACTATAGCTAGTAATTACGTGAATATCACTGAATACGTTTATCAGATTTGCTCAATGCTGAAACCATAGCAGCTGCCAAACTCTAAAACAGACTTTGGTGATGTGTAAAAATAAAAAAAAATAAGTTGACTCTACACATAAAGTTCATAAGTTCAAAAGCGTTTCAATAAGTTTAAAATGAACAGTAGGGTCTAAACCATCTTGCTCTTCAAATTAGCTTTTTATTAAGTACTTAGGAGCAAAAATAGGGTCAAAAAACCATGTTGTAATGCTAAATGACTATTTTCTTTCAAATTTATACTAATTTCCAACTTAGAGGAGGAAAACCAAAGAGGCGTACTGTATGTTTAAATGATAAGATTTAAATTTCCTTTCACGCTAAAGAGACAAGAAAAAAAATTGGGGGGGAAAAAACCTGTAGCATCTTAAGACAACTATCTGCCTTTTGAAAATCCATGTTTCTTTCAGAAACACAGATCTCTGAATCAAGAGAGCAAATTTATTTATTGCCTGTAACCTCTCATTTCTTCACTGTGGGTGTAGGCGATCCTTCTGTCTTTCAAGGTAGTATGATTTGGTTGCACTATTTCTCTTCTTCTCACTCTCCAGCCTATAAACAGGCATCTTGATTAAGCTCTCATTTGGTATGCCTTGGGTGGTTTTTTGATCAACTTTTCTTATAGGGAGGAAAAAAGTAAAAATGGTGCTATGGGTGTGAAGAGAGAAAAGTGAGAGTGACCAAAGAAAAAAAAAAAAATTTATGATCCCTTGAGACTAAAAAGAGCTACATTTCAAAAGAAATGCAGCAGAGAGCTTAAACACTGCTGCTATAAGACTATAGCTCACTGGTTTTGAAGCTTGGCAGTTGTGGTTGGGCAATGCCAATACCGAGTTATTGCTTAGAACGCTATAGATCTGAAAAGGACCACAATTAAAATATAATTTAATTTTCATAAAGTTAAGATAATAATTTATTTTATAGTTTAAAACTTGGCACTTTTTTATGTCCTACAAAGGTTTTTTTATACTCCAGAACTGATTTTCATCTGGCAAAGAATGTAAATGTGAATATCACTGAACAAGGTCTGTCTGAAACCATTTCCTAAAAAACAGGTGAGAAGTTGGTTTATAAAAATGGGCTAGATAACCATATCAAGAGCAGAGAGTAGCCTGAAAACCAGAGCGCTTTTGGGAGATGTGACAGTGCTCATAGAAGTTCCACCCTGCTTATGCCAAGCCAGAATCCTGAAACCAGACTCCTTGTGCCAGGCTAATACTATTTTTGATGTAGGGATCATATAGGATTGCTAAAAAAACCACTAAATTAATGATGCCTAGCTGACTTTTTTCCCCTCTTTTTTGGGGGGTGGGTCTTGTAAAAGACCTTTTTTGTCCAAAGACTGAAAAAAACCTCTTGGAAACCCTTAGACTTAGTCTAAGAGCAATCATTTCAAGACCTTTTAAGAGAATCTGCTATTTGAATTTATTTTATTTGAGAAAAAGAAGTCAGCTAATATTAACAACACCGGGTGGCTATGAGCCCATGTTAAGATCTGATTAGTGAGAGATGTTTCCACCCAAATTAAAGTGCAAGTGAGACTGCATGCCAAGTCAATAATACAGATTTTATTAAACAATTATTTTGAAGTAGAGAGATAGAAAGAAGTAGAAAAGAGAGAGAGAGAGATCAAGGAGAAGATGGTTAACATCCACGGATCCAGTAGCATCCCTTTGGTCCTTCTTCACCCTGGGCTTCTCAGTAGTGGGGAGCCTGATGTTGTTCAAAACTTCTCACTATTTATACATTTTAGCAAACAAAGGCATTAATGTTCATGGGCTGCAGAGTTCTCTAATGCTAATTAGTCTTCATGCTCTGTCTTTCTCTTTGAGTCAGTGGGTTTCTTGGGTAGGCGGGCTGTGAGTTGGTGCTGGCAATCTCCCCCTGCTGGAATTGTCTTTACTGTATATTTCTTTTGGGCTCCAGACACATAGGACAAATGATTTGCCCTTCATCTGCTGAGAATCACTCATTTGTCATCCATCTGTAAAATGCTTTGGAGGTTAAAATGGTTTGCTATTTATAAATACTAAATTGAATGTAAACAAATTTATCTCACTCTTGCTTATGACTAATTTTTCACAATCAAGTATTGTGGTTTTTTACCATGCACACAAATGCCATTGTTACAAAAACTCTGTTGGAAAATGTAATTATCATCTCGGGTACAGAAAAATGTTTACCCATTTATCTTGTTGCATTAGAATAAGTAAAGACTTAATGTTTTTTATTTCTGTCTTTGCTGTTAGTTGTTCTCAATAGATTTGTTGGTATTGCCTTCCTCCCGTCCTAAAAAATCAGAGAGTTGAACCTATCCTGAATCTTTGGCTTTCCTCTTGGGCTCAAAATTGAGAAACATTTAATTTATCATGCCAGAAGACCTTTCCTGGTTTGGTATGAGTCACAAAGAGTTCAACAGTTGTCTTTGCCCTCTGTTAGGGCACATGAGTAATCTGCCCTGGAATAGCACAGGACTGTGGACGCAAAGACTGGCTTGTGTGGGACAGGGATGTGTGGGGCTACATTTGGCAGGTAGAATACGGGGAGCATCCTATGTGGAGCTGTGGATGGCTCATGATATAAAAAGACTGTTTTTACACCTTCTGTGAGATAAATTTTGCCAGTTCAAGTCTTGCCCCTCAGTGGCTGATTTGCCCTTTTCCCTGTCATGTCATGAAAAACGCACCAACTTGCAAACAGTACAGAATAGCCAGTAATTTTACCTTTGAGGATAGGATGATTGTGCACTTCAAGTAGGATCTAAAAACAGCTAATGACCTGAGACAGTGAAGACTCTTAACAAAAATAAAGAAATTACTCAGCCTATTCATTAAAAATATCTAATTTATTTATGGTAACTACTCATACAGAGAGAGCTGATTAATCTTATTGAATTGGTTTATATTAAAAGGAAAAAAAAAAATAAGTGTGTAGGTCTGCATAGCAAATCAGTTGCTCAAATCACTTGGAAAGCATGTTGTGATATTTGAAACCAGCCGCAGGTAGTGGAGCTTCTGAGCTGTAAACCTTGTGAAGTGGGAATTAATTGCACGTTTTGGTCATGCAGGCACATCCTGTTGCTAGGTTATTGCAGCACGAGAATGGATGCTGCGTCTGCTGATTGCACCAGGGAACAAAATGGTTTAATGTCGCATCAGACGTGCCGAGACCATGACCTAATCCCACAGAGTCTTATCAGCAGTGATGAGCATGATTTAGGTCCGTTCACCCAACAAGTAAATCCTTTGAAATATTCTCTCTCTGCTTAGCATTGAAATGATGAGCCCAATATTACTGACAAAGCCTTATATATATATATATCTATATCTATCTCCTGTACAGAGGCAGGCTACATCTTTTAAAGGGAAACAGAACACTAAGACAAGCTGCACTGTAAACTTTAAATATGTTGCTAAGATTGTCTCCACTTTTCCAACTATTTTTTATGTGCCATGCCAGAAATGTATAATCTCTAGTCACAACAGCCATTACTTATTTAGAAATATCTCTTCATTTTAGGTGTAAGAGACAGGTGTAAGTAGAATGGACAGATAATTGTTATGAAAGAAATAGGGAGGTATCCCTGAAACCCATAGCTGTTGCCACCAGAACTGCAGTCACCACTGCAGTTCTGCAGTTTTATGCCCTTTTGTGTGTGGTAACACATCAGTAACTCATCTCAAAACTATAGGGAAAAATACTGCTCAGAGGCAGTGAGTTCCGTGTGGCCTTGACAAGAAGCATAGACTGTCCAGCAGTGCCTGTCTCAGGGCCAGTTTCTTATAACTACCTTTTAAAATAAGACTACTGCAAATTATTTGTGCCCAGTATTTCACACTGGAAATAAGTTCAGTAAAAAATGACAGTTCTTAATAAGCCATCATGTTCTAGTGACAAACTCCAAACTTGAACAGGTATATAAATTAATTTAAGAGATTTCTCATTGCATGCTTACTTAGATTTATTTCTGCTGAGCAAAAACCCTTATTTTGGGGTATTTGTTAGGAAAATTGAATTGCTATACTTAATTACACTTGTTTTCTTAGAATTCCTTCCGCAAGTCCGTTGTTGCTCCAAATGTCTAGGTCATCTTGAAAATTTCCCTTCTTCACCCTGAAAAAATATGGGTGTGAAGAGTTGCTATAAGTAGTGGGCATGACAATTAATTTTCACTAACATTAACCATCAAAAAATGTTAAACATTTTATCAAAGCTTGTATTTTAGACAATAATTGTAGAAAGGACAAGCACCTTCATAAGGCTAACTTCCCATAAAGAGCATTAGGCTGTGAAAAATTGAACTGAGGAATTTTAGTATTTTTCCACTTTTTGCCTAACTTACAGTGGGGACTCCATTTATAAATAATTAAATTTGGATGAGATGGATGCAGTGCATAAAGTTCAGTTACAGCAGACACTTAACAGGATTTTCTGCTCAGTTAAGGGGATTCAAATGAAATAGGTGTCTTCCAGCACAGAAGAGCATAGTTGAAAGCAGTTCAGGAGTATGGAAAGACTTAAAGAGATTCCTTGTCACGATATATGAACTTTGTTGTGCAATTATTTGTTGTTGATTTTACCAGAAGCTTGGAAGGCTGATGTTGATATAGGACACAAAAAGCAGGTAGGGGTGACAAGATCGTTATGTGTCCCTTGTAGAGCATGTATTGACCAAGTCTTCCTACACAACTACTTGAAAATCTTCTGAAATGCCTGCTGTGAGGTACAATCGGACACAGGACCTTGCATTGGAGACATCTTGTGACTTGATTTGACTTGACGTTTTCTGGGTCTGGGCGATGATTTTGACACTCTATGACACAAATGTGTTTTTATTCAATATGACCTTTCATGTTACTCTTTCCTTTTTGGGCACCAACCTGTTTTTGGCTGCAGATATGTCCAAAGGGACCATATGGCCTCTCTACCATTCACTGTAGTAAAAACCATGGCTATTCACCATGAGGTTCTCAGTTGTTACTCCTGACTTAAGCAACTTAATGTTAGCATTTATTGTTTGTGAGCGTACATTTTCATCTCTCTGAGAGCATTATTAGGGAACATATATGAGAAAAATTAAGAGCAAACTATTCTTTGCTAGGTAAAGTCATGATGTTTAGCCCTTGGGGTTGGGTGGCTTCTGTGCAATGGCCAAGCTGTGCTTGGCAAGTGAAGGACTGCAAACTCATCCTTAGTTTGTCTGTTTGCACTGATTATGGTACCACCTGAAACATAACTAACACGAACTTTCTAAATCAGGTGACACAACTGGACATCTAAGTTCCCAGGCCTACATATGTGAGGACAAGACCCACCTTGAGCCTTTTCTGGGGTGTAACCCAGACCAGTACCAGCCAACTGCTTAAGTCTCACTCCAACATTGTTGCTGCTCTGTCTTCTTTTCCACACTCTGATTTATGCTTCATGCTTTCAAAAATTATTCTAGATGGATACATGCTGTTTTTGTCTTCTTTCCTTGTTAGAAGATTGTGAAGTATTGACTAAAATAAAATAAATCATGTCTAGATCTTGAACTTGGTGAAAATATGCAGAATTGAGATCACAATTTGATTTCCTAACAGGCAATGACATAGAGAATTATTATGGGAGTAAGTCTACACTAGAGAGATGTCCTCACATTTTCTTGTAATCTGCATTGTCCTTCTAGGTCTTAAATTATTGACATAATTACACTGAAATGAAACCGTCTATGACTTAGTCTTTAGATTATAAAAGCAGCATTCACTGAGATTATGCAAATTCAAATAATTTAACTCATCTGCAAATGATCTGCATGTCTCTGTTTAGAAAATTTGCGTATACGTATACTCAAGATGCATCCATTTCTTCAATGTTATCTGGAAAAAAAGCTTGAAAGCTTGGTTTTTTTAGTGTTTCACATCTTCCACTGATCACTAATTTTCAGGATCAGTGATGTTTTTGCAGAATACTTCTGCACTGAGCTAATTCCAATAATGTTCGTAGACAGAGGTTTTTGCTGTGCCTATTGTAGCTATTTTCCCACCCATGCAAAACAGCATGAATGTCTTATTAGAGACTGAAACGCAGGTAATTAGCATCCTATCACTTGAGTTGTAAAATAATCCATGCTGCATTATTTTTATGTGTAACAAATGTAGCTAAAAGCTTCTTACAATAAATGAGCTTTCTGAGCTTATTACTTTTTGTTTCCTTCCATAATGTCCTCACAATGATGAGATTAGGTGAGAGACTTTTTGGGCAGCTGAAGGCAGTTTTAGGAGAAAAAGAATAAAATTATTTTTCCAGAATAGAGTTCTGGAAAAAGTTCCACTCATCCTTGCCATTCTACTAATTCATTTCTCGGTCTATGTACTAGTTGAAAAATATTTTCTCTGTTTAAATATACACTTTGTTTAAATGTGATATGCAGTCTAAAGAACAGCTACGCATGTGGGTAGTGCATTTATAAGACTGTTTTAATACTGTAATAAACACTGAGCAAAACCTTGAAGAGCATTGTTAAATTGAATTTGAATGGATTTTAGTATTAATGATTCTAGAGAAAAACAACTTCTATTCTTCAGTTACAGATTTATTTGTTTGCTTGATTGATTCTGGTAATAGTAATATAAAATTCTAAGAAATGTGTTAGAATGATCTACTTTCTGGAGTCTGTTGGGGTGTTTTGAGGGGTTTTTTTGGGGGAGGTGTTAGTTTGTTTATTTATTTTTTTTTAGATGCTTACAAGATGGTTAGATAAGATACTGAGTCACTGCTATGGGAGTAAAATTATGAACAGGGGGAAAAATAAAGTGTTAGGATTTCCTGACCTTGTCTGAAGTGATGCATTTGATTCACCTGTATTTTCATGCTTTGAAAATTGAACCTTCTTTTGTTTTTAAATCATTCTTCCAGAGAAGAGGTTTGTAGAGCAACAGATTGTATCTGTTGTTGGTTTTGTATTGGGGTTTGGTGGAAATTTTTTGCTATTTTGTGGGCTTAGTTGTCTGAACTAATGGCTTGACACACTCTTAATTAGTTCCACAAGATACAATTATACTTCTTTTGTATTGATTTTTCTTTGTGTATTTTCTCTTCAGGAATGTTGATAAAAATGAATTCCTAATAATTTTTTTTACTCTTCTTTATCTTTCTGCAGAGATGTATTTATTGTGTCTATAAAAAAAAAATTAATTCATTTTTCTTGAGTTTCAGTGAATATTGCAGCCTTGTGAAACCTATTAAGAAGTCTATTAAAGCTTACTAAATTTCATGAAACCTCATTGCTCTCCTTTTGTCAATAAGCTGACTTTATCTTATCAGTTCCTAAAGTGTTTTTACTTCTGCCTTTATTTATAGTTCCAGCCTTCAAAATGAAAGAATGAGGTTTTAGTAACAACAGGTGGAAACCTGTAATAAAGGATGAAATTCTTTTTATTGGTGTCTAACTCCTGTAAGTGGATATTAGCTGTCTCTAGACCACACATCTCACTGCTTCTTTTTTATTACCAAAAAAAAAGACTATTCTCTTGAACCAAACAGACCATTTATATCTCTTAAATTCATACAACTTTCAAATAATAAAACAAAATTTATGATTACTTTCTGAGACATGAACAAGCTGTGAATTAAGAAGTTGCTAAAGTGTATTTTTTTAATGTTATTGGGCTAGGAAAGAGATAATGATAGGTGTTGATAGATGTTGACATAGAAAATAGTGATGGTAGTGGGGGAGACAGCTCTTTCCAAATAAGGATAACTTTTTTGGGAGCTCAAGGAAGAAAGAAAGCAGGGGATGGAAGTTCTTGATTTTGAAATTACCACTGGGAAGCCAATCATGGCCTCATGCTCACAGTGTCAATCTTAACAACTAGATATACCACTGTGAGTCGCCACTCAAAGTGGTGGAAAGTAAATTTTGCTCTTGATGAAAATCTGACTCATAGCACTCTAAGGGGTATGTGCAAGTACAAACAGTTGAAAAAGCACACTATTCTACAGGTGGAAAACAAGCTTTAATGTGCTTTGCAGAGCTCCTAAGCCAGTTACACATAAGCGAGTTTGAAGTTACGTAATGACAGCAGTGAGATATTGAACACAGTGATGTGTTCTGCCCATCAGGAAGGGAAACTCTGTACCTTGGTACCATGCCAACGCGACAGAATGCCCAAGTCTCCAGCCTGTCAAGGTCCCACCGAATGGCAGCACAGCCTCCCGATGTATCAGTTTCACAGCATCAACAAATGTTGCAGTTTGTTTCCAGAATGATCTGTAAGTGCTGGAAGTGCTCTGAGAGAGCAGTCCATTTTACCTTCAATCTTTCATATTTTGTACTTTCAGATCATCCAGTGAAAGAACTACTCAAAGAAGAGTTAAATAGTCCAGGTTTGGACTAACAGAAGCTTCACGTCTTACTCTAAAAGTCCAGTTTGCTTTATTTCTATTACATTAATTATCTGAATCGTGTGTATATATGGAGTTAAAAAATTTACTGACTTTTCTGGATTTTGCTGCATTTCAGATGTAAGTAGTAAGTTCAAAATCTCTTTCTACAACAAAATATCTGTAGATATTAAAGAGTGCCTCAAGTTTGCTGCTTTTCTGCCTTAACTCTTTTTATCTCTCATTTCTGACTTTTCTTAGCTATTGAGCTATTTTCTGTCCCAGAATTTGCCACTTTGATTTTTCTAAATATCCCTCTAGCTCAGTGATTTACTGATTAAGAACAGAATCAATTCAGATTTGCAAAAAGCAAATGATTTTGTGTGATCCATTACTCTTTGACAGATTTTTTTGTTTGGTACTTCATTACTTCATGACTTTTTAACCCAGAATTTGTTTACTTTTTAGTTATGTTTCTTGTTCACATGTTTGTGCTACCTTCTGACCCATGTGACTTACACCTGGTATACTTTCGTGCTTTACCTGGTTATGTAGCAAAGTCCTACGTATTGTCAGGTTGCAACTGCTTGGGCTGGTACAGCACTTCCTAACTTGCCTTGGCCACTTCCAGTAACATTTGAACACCTATGTTTCATCCCAAAGATGACCAAAGATTATGCTTATGAAAAGAACTCAGTGGTTGTCTAGAGAAGCCAGAACACTTGGCAATTTTGTTCATTTATTTAAATGTTGAGTGTTTTGCTCAAATTATTGTTGCTTTCACCAAAAGGTATGGTAATGATTATCAAGAGGAAAGGGATGCAAATGCTTTCTGAGAAGCAGAAAAGGATTGATTTACTGTAAAGTAATATGCTCTGATTTGAGTTCTTGTCATTTGTTTATTTCAATTCTCAGTTTTTAAAAGCCACCAATTTTGTGTTCTGCCCTGGAATGAATGCTGAGTGTTTAAGCTGAACCTTTTCAGTTGTCCTTCTATCTCTGCCTGATTGTTGTCTAAAGAACAGGAACACGGGAAGGCCAGAAGGACGAGCCGCTGGCATCATGCAATAAAAGGCAGTCGCTGGTTGCAAACCAAAACACTAAGAGGCAAAGCAACAGGTTCAGATCTTGCTTCTGGATTTCATTGTCTAAGGTCTTACTGCATTTCTAGAAAGAATCCAACCTCTGGCCTTTGTGTATAGGGTAGTCAATTTCATTTTTTGTCACGAAATACATGTATATTTTAATTTACCCTATGGACCAAAATGCTGGCCTTGAAATGAGTATTCAACCCAAATCTTATTAGATAGTGGAATATTTTCAACATTTTTTTCTGTTAATGAAAATAAATATTTTAGAGAGGACTTGATATAAAAAGACTATTTGAAAATTGGTAAATCGTATTTAGATTATGTTTAGTAACTTAAATTATATGTATCTTTAATATGTATAGTTATAGGATCATAGAACAGTTTGGGTTGAAAGGGACCTTAAAAACCATGTAGTTCTAATCCACCTGCAAGGGCCAGGGACATCCTGCACTAGATCAGGCTGCTCAAAGCTGCATCCAACCTGGCCTTGCACATTTCCAGGCACGAAGCATCAATTATTTTAATGTCAAGCATAAAACATGATTACCTTTCTGTAGGTCATAGCCTTGTGATTTTTGTTTTCCCTTCAGACAGCTGAAGTTTTGTTTGAAATATGTGATTCAGCAATGCATTTTGCTGACACAAAGATAAAAAATTGAACTGTATTTATGCAAAAACATGTAGGCATAACTTTAAAAATGTGTTTCACATAAAAAAATACCTCCTCAGAGTTTTTACCATCATGATAGACTAAACCATCTGCGAGCCTGAGGCTCTGAAGAAGAAGCCTTTGCTCTCCTGTGACAGTTATTCAAAACATAGCTCGGGGAGGCCAGCACTCGTGGTTGGACAAGTAGACCATGACAGTCCTTCCCTGAGGTTTAAATATGCTATACTGACATGAATACAACATCCATTGTTATAGCTGTGTTAGTTTAAACACTGACCTGCTCTCATCCCTTTGATTAATGAACACCATCACAGCATTTTTATTTTGTACCTTAATTGAGTAATGATCTCTGGGGGCCGAGTGCTATATATGTAAAACTACTATTGACCTCAGTGGGAAGGAACAGTGTCTGCTTTTCTCAAGGCAGAAGAGATGATTAAAAAACAAGAGGAATTAACTGAGACATGGGAACCTAAATTTAGCCCTGGTCAGTGCAACATTCCCTCTTCTTCTCTCTCATTCTTGCCCTGAATATCTTTTCAGCAGGGATTGTTAGAGGAAAAGCATAATGGCAGTTGGAGTTTGCTGTGCTTTCCTAAGCTAACAAACAATGTCAGCCTTAATTTGCTGCTGCTGGTGTGTACCATCTCTGCACAGAAGTCCGGAGTCTTGTTCAGATCTAACACTTTGCAGGGTTGATGCTTGCTTTTTACAGCATAATGATTCTTAAAAATGCAGAAAGGTTTGAGTCACTAAGGGAACTTTGAAATTGTGTTTAGTCTTTTTAATGGCTTGTCACATTTAATACTGTGTTGCTTTAATATCACAATAAAATGCACATTGGTAAAATATTTGGGGAAAAAATTAGAAAAATAATCTATTGTTTATATTTGAAATCATATCCAGAACATAGTTCTTCAGTGTTATGAAAATGCAATTTTTATATATTTATAAATATAAATAATATAAATATAAATATAAATATAAATATAAATATAAATATAAATATAAATATAAATATAAATATAAATATAAATAAAAGGTTGAAATAGTGCTCTCTCTCTTTCTGGAAATAAGTTTAGGCTCAGAAGGATCGCTGACAGTGAGTTTCTCTTGATCTATTTCAACTAAATTCTTTGTTTAATGATAGAGTTTGGCTGGACAAGAACAGTTATAGAAAAAAGGGTCAGCATAGCTCAGGGCGTATTGAAGATTATCTTGCTGACCAAAATACTGTCTGTATATATGTTGAGTTTGTGACTTCACGAGGGGATCTAGTGTGTAGAGGGACTTGAATGCTTTCCCCGAAATCCTTAGTATGATGAGTGTGATAACTTAAATTACTCTAAAAACACTTGGAGTGGGTATTTTTATTGTTGTTTTCTAACCAAAAGAAAGTTATAGGAATTTGGAAATTTTGATGAAATATCATTAAGTTAAAAGATCCAAATATTTTGGAAAGTTTTCAATCCTCCTGAAACTGGATTTGAAAGCAATCTTTTAGTTTGATTTTAAGTTCTATACCTGCAACATTTATTAATTTTTAATTTTTTTAATTATCTACTTCTTTATGCATATTATGAAGTATTCATAATTTTACATAGATTCTTAGAAATTTAGTACTTTGGCTAATTTATATATTTTTATATATTTTTATGACTTTAAAATGTGAGATATTATAAGTCAATAAAAGATTATGAGACTTCTGTCATGGTTTAACCTCACAGGCAGCTATGCCCCACACAGCTTCTTGATCATTCTCTTGCATTGGGATGGGGGAGAGAATCAGAAGAGTAAAAGCTAGAAAGCTCATGGCTGGAGTTAAAGACAGTCCAATATGGAAAGCAAAAGCTGCACATCCAATTAATTCACTGCCTCCCATGGACATGCAGGTGTTCAGCCATGAACAGCCCAGAAAAGCCAGGCTAGATCGAATGTAATTGTTGCTTGAGAATACACACACCTTAACCCTGAACATCCCTCTTCCTCCCTCCCCCAGATTTTATTGCTGAACAAAAATGTTGTATAGTGTGAGATATCCCTTTGATCAGTCAGGGTCAGCTGTTCTGGACACATCCCCTCGCAATTTCTTGTGCACCCCCAGCCTCCTCCCTGGTGGAGAGGCAGGAGAAACAGAAAATTCCTCAGCTCTCTTTCAGCACTGCTCAGCGATAGCTGAAATATCCTTGCATTATCATCAATTCTATTTTGGTCACATATCTGAAACATAGACCCGTACAAGTTACTGCAATGAAAACTTAAGTTAATGACTGCCAAAATCAGTACAGCAATTCACGTACAAGTGACATGGCTAAAGCCAATATCACTTGGCTTGCTTTTTTGTTATAAATATTGCCATAAATAGAACCTTTTCTAAAGCACCCCTGTGTTATCAGCACTGTTTTGGTCACAAATACAAAACATTGCACCATGGAAAGTTCTATGAAGAAAATTGTATATTTTCCAGATGAAAAGAGTAGACATCTCCAATTACTTTTCAGGGTTTTTTTTCCACAAGTAGAGTGTCATGGTTTTCATACACTTTTTGATACTGTAGTGGTTTTAACCACAGTTTCTCCTTTTTTTGACTCCTAGGCAGGAATAGAAACCAGTCCTGAACACTTTTGCTTTTTATTTTTTTTTTTACATGACTGTGTATTGCTGACAGTTAGAGCCTGTATTTGCATGAAAGAATGTATTTATGCCAGAAGTTTGGAAGGCTTGAAGTCATCTTGTAGCTAGCTGAACACTGACAGAACTGGGATGTGTTTTGCATAAAATGCACAAAAACGACATCCAAAGATAGAAGTCTTTTTGCAACAAGATGTCTAAGAAAAAGAATTTGAATTACTCTACTGGTCTTCTTGGCTCAGTTTTGTTGAGAGAATGGGGGTTTTGGCCACTCGTTCAGACTCGCTCACACATAAAGCTCTCTTCAGCACACTGAATGGTGTATAGTCTCACTTGAGATGTATTCCTTGTTCAGCGTATTTGCCAATGTGCATTCACATCTCTCCCACAGTCATGGAGGCACTTGCAGGATTTTGCAGCCCATGGGAGCATACAAAATTGTCAAATGAATAACTTCTTTTTGTGCATCAAAATAGAAATAGCTCTCCTTAGCCATGGGATTTCATGCTTTTATTCCTGCTTCTGGCTGCCATCATAAGCTCTTAAGTTGCTTTTACAAGTGGGCGATGTATATTCAGTTTCTCGCTATGCCACTTGCGAAAAACCCTGACCAGTTCATCCAAAATGCCATTAGTACTTTTGCCAACTATATTGAAAATCACTAGATACTTATGTTATGGAGGATTATAAAAGGTAAAAACTGTAATTTGTATTTCTGTAGTATTTTGGTAAGAGCAGAGTAAATAGTTGAATTGTGTTCATTTTATTGCCAGATGGTACTTGGCTGATATTCTTTCAGCTCACTCTAAGAAAAAGCAAGGAAATATATGAGCAGTAAAGATGCGAGAAGAACAAGAAGAGATGAAAAAGCTTGGGAAATGTAGGGACAGTGTATTTAAGGAGCACTGATTCAAAAGCAAACAAGAAAAAAATGTTAGGAAACGTGTCTGTCCATGAGTGCACAGCAAACCATTACCACTTAAGCTAAAGCTCTCTGGATGCTGATATGCTTTCGTTTACAAACAAACATAAACTCTGTAGTTATGGGGGAACAAATCAAAAGCAAGAGTTTTTAGAAGAAAAAAAAGGAAGAGAAGAATTTAGTCACTTCTATGCAGTTTCCACCCCTCATCTCAAAATGGAAGTGTTGGAATGGAAAGCAGTTCAGAGAAGCACAAGGAAGAAAAAAAGGCCTTAACCTTTGTGCAAAGAACAAGTTTCAGAAATAGATGAGCAAGAAATAAACTAAAAGTGAAAAGAAACACAAAACTAGTCTAGAGAGTAAAGATAGGGGAAAACTAATATTCTCTTCTGTGCAAAAAAAGATCTTGAGAAATCAAGTTAAGTTAACAGGTGGCATGTTCAAAGGAAGTAATGCAGCCATTTCTCCTGCAAGAGATCACATTTGTGAAATTCCTTACCAGTTTGTTGTGGATGGGAACTTCGCATTAACTTCAAGAGGAGGCTAGGTAACTACTGGACAATGCAGTCCCTGAGCATGCTAGGCAGCTACAAATCAAGCTGAGTTTAGAAGTAGATGAAGGATGAGAGAGTAGTCAAAGTATTATCCCATTCTTCATCCTAGGCATCCACTTTTTGGAGGCAGAGGCAAAATCCTGAGCTAACTGGACTTCAAGGCTAATTTATAGCAGCTTTTTCTTCTCAGTTTTGTTTCGGTATTGAGGGTGACCCAGTTTGTGGGGGTTTTTGTGTGGTTTTGCTTTGTTTCTATTTTGGTTTTGGTTTTGGTTTTTTTTTCAAAGGAGGAAAACAGGTTTATAGTGTCTGAAGGTTTATATCATGTCTGTCGTGATAAAGAAAAGGATGGGCCAGAAGAAGACAGTGAAACTGTTGGTGTGACACCTTGTATACTTACAAGGTTTTGTTTATTTTCTATTACAGCCAGTATTAAAATCTTACAAGACCTGCATAATTATTTTCATGATTTTTTTTCTGGAAGATTTTTTTAAAACTAATTATTTTTCAAACACTTACCCTTTCTTATTTCTTCAAATAAATATCTTTAATGAAAAAGAAAAAAAAAAATAAAACCAGGAAAACACAAAACCCCCAAACAACCCAGCTGTTCCCAAAGAAAAGCAGGGTTGGCTCAGAAAGAAAGATATTTTTCAATGATTTTAATAGACCTCTTTGTTCTGGAAGCATTGACATTGATTGCAGTGGGAAACAGCATAGGGCCATTAAGTATGTTTGCTTCTCTTCAAATCACTGATTACTTTTCTTGAAACTGCTAATGATATTCAAACTGTTTAGCAGTGCTTCCGAACCATGTATGTCATGAAATTCCTCTGCCAACGTCGCCGTGGTTTTGCACAGCATGGGACAGATGGGCATATGAAACTGCTCGGTGCTCCTGCGTGACAGGGTGTTCCAGTGAGTGCCCTGGCAGGAACACTCGTGTTCTCCTGATGGACAGCCTTGTGTCAGCAACCAGCAGCAAGTCCCAGAGCAATCAGTCACAGGGCTGGAGTAGAGTGGTGGGCTCCAAGTGCCTGCAAGGCCAGGCATAAACTCTGGAAAAGAATATACTGGGCCTGTGGTATTTGCTGGATGTAAAGTAGGGAGAAACTGTGGATATTTGGCTACTGGTTGAAGAAAAGGGTGCCTGGGGGACTTGCATTGTTGGTGTGCTAGTGCTGAGTAGAGGATGCAAAGGAATGGGTTGGGGGATGGATGAGGGTGATAAAGTGCAGGATATTTCCCTTCTGTTGTCTAGTAGGCTCTTATATGTACTGAATTAGGCTAAACATTGTTAGCTGTAGGAACTGGCAAAGATAGATGACTAATTTCACCTGTTGAAGAAACAAGAAAAATGTGTTTGGCCCCAGTACAATAAGATTAGAATTGAAAACAGCAATGCTATTTTTCAGTCTGAACGTTGTATGCTTTGGAGACGCGACAGTATAGTCTTGCAATTGTGTGATGACCTTAAATATTTCATAAGCATTACTTTTCTATGTTTAGCTGTCAAGGCTTAGACTTACTGTGCCAATTCATTGCTGGCAGCCTACTTGAAACTGAATATAAAACATCTTACAGTGTTCCAGAATGGATCCTTAGGCTGGCTTGGTTCTAAGATTAAGGTATGCAAACGAGAATGTGGGAAAAGCTTTAATGGACAAGGTTAAACTTCGGAACCCGACAATATTTTTTGTTAATTGTTAAGGTTATGCATGAGAAAGTGTACTGTTATATGGTCTTACTTCAAAAATCTCTTTACTTGTCATAGAAGAGCCTTCAAATGCTGTTTTATTCTAGTGAAAAAAATGCAGCTTTCTTTATTCTCTAGGCAGTATAATTTGTTTATCATGAGTTACAATCCTGTCCGCAAAATCTAACAGCTCATAGAACAAACATTGATCTGCTATGCCATGAAAAAGAAATAATTAAAATTAAAAGTCTTGTTTTTACACAACAGTTTAGTAATAAATCATACTAGAACCTCTTGTTTCAATGTTGACATAGTCTGGAATTATTATATTTCACTGAATAAATTTCAGAAGAAATGTTTACCTATTTCAGAAAAAGCATTTTACTTTCTGCGAAAAGTTCAAAAGTAGATGCCTACTTTGTTTATGGAAAATATTCACGAAAGGATGCAAGTGAATACATCTTGGTATCATGCAGTGCCCTTTTTTTTTTCTTTTAAAGATTGCCAAGACATTTGAAATCTTCATTGATGAGTTTTCTTGTTCTGTTTGTAGGTGGTTAGGGGTTTCATTTGCTTTGATTTTACACTTTATTGAAAATTTAACTCAGAACTACCAGTTCTACAAACTGAATTTTTCAAAAGAGCTTAGAAACATGTGGGGACATCCCTATTCTGATTGATTAATGCAAGCTGATGTTATTTTTCAGGTTACTGTATCTGATCTTTGTCATGGTGATATATGTAATCTATTTAACTGTTCCAGCTGCACAATGACTAGAATAAATGAATATGCCTCTATATGGCTGACAAATGTTTAGACAATTTTTCTTATTTATTTAGCTTGTCAAGATAAATTTAAAAAATAATATTTTATTCCTCTGAAAAATAATTGAAACACATCACAAAGCTCAAAATTAATTACACTTGTCTATTTATCTATCTATCTATCCATTTATCTATCAATCCATCTATCTTTATTAGTATTAACAATTAATTTTTAAATTTTAGGAATACCCTGAAATTCCATGGCAACATGAAGAAACATTCATGTCTGGAAGCATTGCAGGCATTTAAACTACGACAATGTGCTCTTTTATTCTCATTAATGCACTGTACTTCCATGTTCTTTAGAAAATAGGCTGCTCTTCATTAAGAGGCAGATAGGAGACACATTCTAACTCACAAATTACTTGATCTAGAATAAACCAAAGAGGAAAAGGAGTGACAAGTGGTGTATTTTGTGCATGTGTTACTGACATGACTATCGGATTTCCTAAAAAGAACATGTCTGAAAACATGCATAGTGTGTCTCTCTGGATTGAAAACCTTTTGCCTTAGATTGTAGAAGGTAAGCAAACAAACCTTTAAGGGTGAAATTTCCCCCACAGTGCCTCTTATGAATTTCTTTGGGTACTATATTTGGTACTCAATCAGCAATTCATAAAATGTAAGCATAAATATGTAGAACTGGCTCATCCTGAGTCAAAGTACTATGAACATCCTATCACATAAGTCAGGTCTATATTAGGTCCTCTCTGCTGCTGTTAACCCATAGTCAACCCATGTGGTTAAACGACATCCATGATTTCTGTATGAAACAGGAAGATCCATACTGCAGCATTTGTGAGACTGAAACATTTTAAAGGAAAACACTAGCAAACAATGAAAGCCAACCTGTTTATGGAAAAGAAGCTCGTGTATTGAAGAGTGAAGCTCCAATATTTGGTATAATAACCATTTTCTTTTTCTCTCTGCTTACATGGAAATGTTTCAATACCAAACACTGTAGAATATTAAAAATGTTAATCGCTAAAGTATTTTTTTTAAAGAGCAACTGAATTACAAGTACAAACTAACAGTGTGATTCCAAAGAGGGAATTCTTCCCTAGTGCTTATGTGTCTTTTAGTAGTTTAAACTTTTGCTGCTTGAAAAGCAACTGAATGAGTGACGGGATTAACAATTTTTGGAAAATTGTAGTAAAAGAAAGGATAGAAGAGGTAATTTTAAACAAAACCAAACCAGCTTTTACCCTTAAATGCTTGTTTACATATCTTCATAGGTGAATTTTTCCCACAAATCTACTGGAGTTCAGTTCTGTGCCTGTTGTGATCCAATTATGAGAGATCTCTGCCCCAATTAAGGTGCAAACAAGACCATATGCCAAAGTCAATAGTATGGATTTTATTTAACAGCAAATGTGAGGTAGACAAAGAAAGAAATGAGATGAGGAGGGGAGGGTGAGGAGGGAAGAGAAAGAGAGAGGGAGAGAGAGAGAGGTTGAGTACAAAGAAATCACCACCATGTGGATTCCTGCAGTGTCCCGCTGGTCCTCCTTCACCCTGGTCTTTGGTGTTGGGGTCCTGAGTCATTCTTCTGGAGGCACCAATTTTATACAGCCCAAATCCCAGGTATCCACGGGGGCACAGATGCTGTTCCCACAACTTGAGACGGTCTGTGTCCAAACACTTGCTTCCTTTCCCACAGTTTGCCACAGTGGTAATTTTTGTCTAGATTCTAACCAACTGTTCACCTCTGCTAGGCCTGGAAATTAGCTGCTTCCTGCTGTGCCGTCTATGTTTACCTTAAGTTCCATTGTTGTGGCTTATCTTATGGGGACAGTATTTGTTGGGTTTTGGGACAGACAGCTGCATTCTTTAAGTCCTTACAGTGCCTTTCTGCAGCAGGCTCCATGCACACACTCTGTCCAAGTAACCTGAACTGGATAAGCCCTGAGACACAAGCCCTCCTTTTTCTGAGGTACTGTATGTTGTTTCATAACTGATGTTTTTAGGGTTAAAGGAATGTTTGGGTACCTAGCATTTTTAAGCAAAACCATCCTCTAGTAAAAAATGTAACACTTGTATGTTTACATATATTTAGTGTTCTTGATTACGGTATCAGACAATTTGTTTTCATTAAAGATGCTTCAAATTTCAGCAGTTCCCAAGTACATACACTCATTACATAAATATTAAATATAAGATATAAAATAAAATTTTAGTCCTGCAGTAATTGATGTCAATGCCTTGAAAGTTGATAGACCTTTTTGATTCTGATATAGATTTTCTGCAAAATTATACATGTCACCCTCCATTATGAAGCTTCTAAACCAGGCTTACACTGTGAGTGTATGAAATGCTTTTTGATTAATACCCACAGTTAAGGTTCAGTGGCATGAAAGGAATAAAATCTTCTGATTTCCTTTGGTATCTGAATTACTCTCCATAACTCACTGCTGAACCTTCCTTGAATATTTCACTTGGCTGATCTGGCAAGTTTTACTTTAGTTCTTTGCAAGAATAAATTGAAGATATTTTTACCGCTTGAATTTTTCCACTTCGAATGCATTTAGTCTATTCCTATCCCTGTTCCTCTACTTTGCAGTCTTTTATTCTGATTTTCATAGAATCTAGCCTTTTTAACTGTCTTATCTTCTCCAAGTTGCTGGTAATCTGTGAGTAGACGTGATTGTATCTGATGAAAATAAAAGCAGCTTTCCAAGAGGGTTTTTTTGTTTGGTTGGTTGGGGTTTTTTTTCTTTTTAAGGGCGGGGCTTGGGTTTTTTCCTTCCCCATTTTAAGGGCATCAACCACCATGCTTAAGCTCTATATTGTCATTAATTTGAGACGGTACCTATTCAGCTCATCTAGCTGGTACTTGTTCCCATTTATATGCATTCACTAAATTTTTGTCAAAAATTATTTTCCAGACTTCTGTAGATTGTCAGTTATAGTATAACACTTGCAGACCATAAAAAAATCTGAAATATACCTTTTAATATTTCTGCAAATGATCAAATGTGACTGTACCTAAAGGTTAATATCTGGAATAAAAGTTTTAAATGCATTTAATTTTTTAAAAAAAAAACTGGATTTGAGTGTGCAGACAGGATTCACTTTATCTGAATGATGCTGGCTAGAAAGCAGAATGGTGAATGTGGAAACTAGTTTCAGATTGTGTTTCTAGGCAATAGAGAATACATATTGTATGCACTAGTTTCAGGATCTTCATCTGAAATTTCTCTTCTCTCTAACTATCTTCAAAAGACCAGCTAATTGTTACAGATAACCTGAATTTAAGATGATTAATGGTGCAAGAGTGACCTGTAGAGTTTGAAACTGAGACAACCACCATCCCCAGAGATATTGTAAAGCTGTTTAGACATGGCGCTTAGGGACACAGTTTAGTGGTGGATTTGGCAGCATTAGCTTTACAGTTTGTCTCGATGATCTTAAGGGTGTTTTCCTACCCAAATAATTCTATGATTTATCTCTATCACACACAAAATTAGATAGCAAACTATAGTTATTGTGTTGTGGCCTAGAGTAAGATGTTATTAAAAATAAATGTTGTATGACTCTGGTAGAAAGGAAAATGTAGCAGGAGAGAGGAGGGAAATATCAGAAGATGCAGAAAAGTATTTTAGATATGTATGCTAATATTGAGATACAGTTGCACCTGAATATAAAGACTCTTCTGTCCCTGAATCTAAAGACTCCTCAAGCTATTTTGGTTTTGTTTGTAAATGGAAGAGCTTCGTTCACTTCAGAGTCTGGAGCAAGGATAAAAAAAGTCAGAAACTGTTGCCCTTAAAAGCATGTTAATCTAAATTTAAAAGTCTTTTTACTTAATAGTGGAGAAAAAACAACTTTTCATGAAAGCTGACTGAGAAGGAGGCATCTGCCATTTAGGTGCCATGCCCTTTCCTGAACAATAGTCATTCTGTGCTGTCAAAAAGCACAGTAACTGCATGTTCTTTAATTCTATAACAAGTTATTGACATAATGTTTAGGACTGGGCTGCTTGCATACATTATTTAAAGAGCACTGACATATCTTCCTGTTTAATGCCCATTCAAATTGTGTCCAACAATTGTGGTACAACATGGAAATAGATGAATCTGAAACTTGCCAGGGTATCAGACTGTCTACCATAGTAGTATTTAAAATTCGTTCTATGGTTATCTGTCTGAAATAAATATCATAGAATCTCACAACAGTTGAGGTAAGAAGCGATGTCTGGAAACTTGTCCAATCTTTATGCCCAAAGCAAGGGCATGTGGAGCAATTTGTTTGGGCTCTGCACGGATGGCTTTTGAATATCTCCAAAGAAGAAGACTTTACAACCTCCATGGACAACCAGAGCCAGTGTTTTATCACCCTGTCAGGAATAATTTTTTTTTTCTAATGTTTAAACAGAGTTTCTGGAATTCCAGTCTCTGCCCATTGCCTCTTGTCCTGTGTCCAGGAATCTCTGAGAAGAGTCTGTCTCATTCTCCTTTACCACCCCTCAACAGACATTTATCAATTTCCTGACTCTTCCGGTGTGTCTTTGTTGCCCTGGGGAGCACAGAACTGGACATAGAATGGCTAATGCATCTCACCAGGGCTGAGCAGTGGGGAAGGACCACCTCTCTCCATGCCTGGTGCTCTGCATATGGCAGCACCCTGTGGTGCTGAGCTGTTCCACCACGTCTCTGCCGTGCCCATGAGATCTATGGCCCTGTAACACAAGGTTAGAGAATAGCCCAAAGTGGCAGAATAATAAAAGTAGAAATGAATATCTGGGTATCTAAATAGGTCTGTAATATGGGAAAGGTGGCAGCAGCAATTCAAGAAGGAAAACCAAAAAAAATTTGTTGGTGAAAAATACCATTAAGGAAACTAATAAAAGTCTTCTTGAAATGTTATTGCCTTAGCAGATCTTTCTCATGAATATGTAGAGGTTTCACTTTGCGACTTCAGATTCTGAAAACTACAAGTAGTATCCTACTATGTTGATTACAATGACTGCTTTAAAATTTTTCAGAATGTGGGGAAAATGTTGTGTATTGCCTGAACCTGAATGTTAGCATGTGCATATAAAGAAAGAGAACAAAAGCAAACAAACAAAAAGAAAAGGCAAGAAAGGATACAAAAAGAAGGAGATATTGAAGATGTTTGCAAAGTGGTTTTATTTAATGGCAAAATTGTGGCAGCTGTGTCCATCTATTTGAAGTATTTTTTTAAAAAATATTTCTATTCAGATTTCTACTAGTTGTTTGATAATGTCTTTAACTCTTATTTGGGTATTATATGGGAATTGTGTATTTATATGGGATCTTGGTACAGTGTAACAGAATACATTTTGTTGTTATTTTTAGTGTCTCAAATTCAAAAAATCTATACTGGTACTGGCAAGTTTAGATACTTAATTTCTGCCTACCTAAGCGTGTTAAATTGCGGTCTGTTTGGGACAGCTGGCAGTGTTTGAGAGTTATGTCCACCGTGTTTTAGAGTTCATGAAAAGCATCATTTATGTTGTGATTCAATTCAGAATGGCACTATTTTAGTAAAAATAAAAATTTTCAGAAATTAACTCTAAAAACTTAAGTCCAGTATCTGACTGAAAGAATTATTTGGCTATAGCTTTTCTTGCATATTTCTTTAGACTTTGTAGGCATTTTCAGCATTTTCAATGCTGAAATAATGCTAGAAGTAACACAGTTTGCTCAAGAATGTGTTTCACTCCCATAAAGGGAAACAGTGCATGTTGGGGTTTCAGATTGTTTCCCTTTTTTTTTTTTTTAAATTTATGTTTAGAAGTTAACAATCACATTTGCAAAAAGTAATACAATGAAAAATGGTAGTGGTTGTCCATAGTTGCTCTTACCTACTGCATGCCAATAGATATCTTTGGGGGTTTTACTTGTGAAGTGTCAAAATAAAAAAAAGATGATGGGAAGAAATTGGAAATACTTTATACAGTTGGAGTAAAAAGTGACAGTAAAATCTGGTATCTTTGTGGGCAAATTTTCATCTGAAGATGTGGCCTTGAAAGGTCTTAAAGTTTATTGTATGTGATATGTTTCCTGAAGATTTTATTTGAGTGGATTTACAGTTAGTCTTACCAATCAATATTACCCTTAGATATCAGAAAGGAGATTAATCTGACACTGGCACCAGATTCTGTCTCCAGTAGTCTTATAAATCAATTGAAAGAGAAAAACAATAGTTGAAAATTTTTTACTCAATCTATTAACTTGGTTGCAAACTCTGGAAATCTGAGATCAAACCCAGGTTGGTTCCACAACATGCATAAGGATATTGTCAGTAGTCCATGATCTAAGACTTAAGCCAGTAGTTTCGAGTCTCCTGAAAGTTCATGTTGTTTTAGAGGGGCCAAAGGATATTGAGCTGGGTTCCAACCCAGCTGCTTATTTCTCAAAAAACAGTTGACACCAGGCATAAATAGTTCTGCCAGCCAAAATTAGTCTAAAACTTACAAAGACTTAAATCCAGAAGTCTTAAAACATTTTGGTGACTTTTTTCAGAACAATTCATCTGTTAATGAATTATCATTACTGACACAACCATTCTTAAGGGCCTACTACTATACGATATCATTTTAGTCTCTCTCGTTCTGTGTTTCTATGTACCAAACCTCAAAATGAATGTTACTTTCATGCCTTGTCATGGTATACAGTAAAAGATCTAAATATTATTCAGCAACATCAAAGCTGAGACTAATTGCTTGGAGAATATTAAATTTTTTGTCCCTCTGTGCCTTCGAATTTTTTCAGGCTTCTCTTTTGATTTACTTTCCTCTTTTTCATGTATGTTGTTAATTTTGCATGTAGTTTGGCATTCTGCATTTATTATTTCAGGAGTAGCTCAATCTTGGTGCCACTACAATAAAATAACAAAAATTCAGAACATTCCATAATTTATTCTTGTTTTATGAAAATAATATTAGACTGCCTGGCATAGAATACTCTGTTATAGAGCTACCCCAGATCACACCATATTAGAAGGCTACATTTTTCACTGAAGACAGTATTGCTCACAGAGGCTCAGTTCTAAGATGAAGAGTCACATGCCATGTTTTAGCTACACTTTGATGGAAGACTTCCCTTTTTGCTTCTTCAGGCCCACATTGATGGTCCAGCTAGCAATCTGATTGTTTGAATATCCGCCACAGATTGTCTTGGGGACTTTTTTTATTTGACTGTTGAGTATTTGAGATACTTTCAAACCAGTTATATAGTCTTACTACAGTCTTTTCCAACTCTTGAGTAAGATAAGAGCAGTACTTTTAATACTTCTTCATTATAAAATGTGGGTTCATCTTGCAGACCACACTGAATCCGTGTTGAAGTACCAAGGAATACAACTGAGCAGCACTGGTTGGTAAACAGAGGCTCTGCTATGGTGGCCTCAGTCTCTGCTCCAGCAGCAGCGAGGCAGAACATGCCAGCTGAATTGCTGTCTGTAAAGAATCTTGAAAATCCCTCCTAGCATAAACATCTCATTTGCGTATCCAGCCGGATGGAGCCTGGGTTAACCAGGTTGTGCACCACCTGGAATGGTTCTGCAGCCATGGGTATGGCAGATGGCTTTGCAGAAGCAAAGAAAGCTTCATCTCTTTGCCATCAGCGCAGCTGTGGCGCTGTAATTCAAAGTCATTTGGAGTAGTTAAGAAACCTAGAACACCCGTGCTTTTCCAAGCTCTCCTCCTGCTTCAGATTGTTGGATAGCAAGGTACAGTAAGAAAAAAAAAAGGCTCTAAAGGGAAGATTCAATATTTACAGTTCAGAAAATTGTTAGACGTTTCTGCTACTGTGAACTCTCTGGTGAGTCTAGACTGCTACTCAGACCGTGACTTTCTGCAGTGGTGCTTTCACTACTACTTTTTCCTCCCGTTCTTGGCTTTTCTAGGCTTTATGTATAACTTTCAATTTTTGTTTTTTAAAGATCTGATGAAAACTATTCCTTTATAGATTATCCTTTCAGTTTCCCCTGCCCCCTCCCCCC